>JAVALU010000132.1:57500-75000 GCA_030770095.1 Gila robusta | reverse complement strand
GTCTACTTTGGGAGCAGAAGAACATGAATAAAGATGAAAACAGTGAAGTTATGGTGAAGCTCAGGGGCCGTCGGTGGAACGGAGATACCACTGACATTTTTAGTGGAGTAATTATTGTAATTAATGCTAGATGATGACCTGTACGCATGGGCTTTGAGGCATGGGAGATGGAAATGACTCCATCACCAAATATTCACACTCTCAAAGACACTGGGTTAAAAACAACCCAATTTGGATTGTTTTCAACCCAAGGGCTTGGTAAATATAGGACAGAACACATGTTGGGTTAATTTGACCCTGCAAATTGGGTTCTTTATTTAACCCATCATACTGGATTGATTCATTTTTACTTTAGTACTAGCTTATTTTCTTATTAATGTTTACAGATTAACTTAAATCCTCAAAACGTTTAAAAAAAATACTCCACTCAACCACTGGTTTGCATAATAATTCCTTTATTTATGATCATATTTTACAGTATAGCATATTTTATATAGTTTTGAATACATATTGCCTACATTTAAGCTCGTTTAACAAATATTAGAAGTAAAAATTAAACATTTATAAGTAATTCGAGTGTAACTGACCAGTCTCTGTTGTCCCGTTTCCACCGTAATGACGCTGGATCTCGGCGCTTAAATCTGACCCAGAATCCGGGTAACACAAAAATTACCCAAACACTGGGTTGTTACATCTGACCCAGGATCTGGGTAACATAAAATCTACCCAAACACTTGGTTGTTACGTCTAACCCAGGATCTGGGTTACACAAAACTACCCAAACATTGGGTTGTTATGTCTGACCCAGGATCTGGGTTACACAAAAACTACCCAAGCACTGGGTTGTTACATCTTACCCAAGATCTGGGTTACACAAAAACTACCCAACACTACCCAAACTACCCAAAAGGCTCAACCCGGGATTTGGGTAGAAAAATAAAAAAATATTTTTTTAGAGTGCAAGTTTTTCAGTTTGCAGTAAAGTGTCCCCTGACTCATTTTGTGGACTGAATGAAGTGTTCATCTCGTTTTGTTAACAGTGCTGTATTTTTATCCTCTTTGACAGCTCCTGATGTCAGAGCGGTCTGAACATGCTTCGAAACGCCTCTTTTCCCCAGAAGTCGCTCGCGTTTGGAACCAAGTGAGGGTGAGTGAACGATGACAAGATTTTCATTTCCAGTGAATGATTCCTGGAAAAAATGACTTTAAAGTCTTCAATATTGCAGATAAGTCTCATAACATGGGTCTCACCCCTAACAAATGTGGATTGGGGAGTCGCACGTAGCCGAGAAACATTTGCCATGGCCTCCTAACAAAGACGGATGTCTCTCGTTCAGAGCGGCTGATGGAGGGCCCGTCAAATTAAGTGAGATCACGGAGGTCTGTTGGCGCAGCAGCAGGGGAGCGTATTTTTTAATAAAAGGAAGAGTGTGTGTTCCTCGAGTGTGTGTTTCCCAGTCTGACAGGCACATGCGCCATGCTGCGACTGCACGTCTGTTGCGTGGGCTTGTTTCTCAATGAGAGCGAACAGGCTCCCGCTCTATTTGCTGTCCATCTCATCTGCTCTTTGTCATTACGTTTATTTCCTAGAGGTATTTCTTTTGAAGGGCTGAAAATTAAATTACAGAGCGATCCTTTGATTTGCGTAGCATCTGGGTCATGCCTCTCCGGAAAAGGGTTGGCAAAAGGTAGCACGAAAACGAGGAAAGGAGATTCGCAACCTGCAAAGTACGACCTAAACTTCTCTGAAACGACAATAATTAGCCTGTTTATCAGCAAATTTTAAACGGTAGCTTCCCAAGCTAACTTAAGGCGTGTTCACACCAAGAATGATAACTATAACGCTAACTATAGCAATAACGATAACTATAATGATAACGATAACGTCAACTATAACGTTAACGTCAACTATAACGATAACTATAACGTTAATGTTAACTATAACATTAACTATAATGATAACTATAAAGATAACTATAAGGATAACATTAACTATAATGATAACTATAATTATAACTATAATGTTAACGATAACTATAACGATAACTATAATTATAACGTTAATGATAATTATAACTAAAACGTTAACGATAACTATAACGATAATAATAACGTTAACTATAATGATAACTATAATTATAACTATAACGTCGTTATAGCTGTGGTGTGGAATCGCTATTCTTTTAAATGCAGAACTATATCTTTATCGTATACTATATCTTTATTGCTAACATGCTAAAGTTTAGCTACTCACTGTATCTGAAAATCTATGTTTTAAGCAGATAACAGTTACGCTACTGAGAAATGAATCTAGGTTATTAGCATGGCTTCTCTCACTTTCAGCTAAGACCTATTTAAAAAGAAAAACTTGCTAAAAACGAATGCTAACATGCTAAATTTTAGCTACTCACTGGAAAATATACATTTTTTTTAAGCAAATGATATATAGTTACACTACAGAGAAATTAAGCTAGGTTATTAGCATGGCTTCTTCTCAACATTCCTGTTCCCTCACTTCCAGCTAATGTTTCAGAGAAATGATCGTTAAAATGCTAAAGCTTAGCTACTCACTGGAAAAATCAATGCTTTAGCAGATAAGATACGAGCATGCTACTAACAAATGTAGCTAATTTATTAGCATGATTTTAGTTCCGTTCACTCACTTTCAGTTAATACCTAATTACAAAGACACAGCAGAGAAAGAATGCTAACATGCTAAGACTTAGCGACTGGTAGATGACAAATTTTAACGACAACAAACAATGGCTCGAGAGGTTTAGTTTGTAGATTAAAGGTTATTATCTGGAGTTATATTGCTGACATGAAGTCTTGAGAGTTAGCAAACATTAACTTGATATGCTAACTGTATATCCTCACAGAATTAGCAGAGAGGAAGCAAAACAATCGAGTTTTGCATGCAAAGTATATAGATGAACTTTAGAAGAGGTTTGGGAGCTATTGCACTAGTTTTGCACCGTTAGCAAAATAAAACGAGTGGCATTAGCCTGTTTGTTTTGAAGGTTATTTGTCAGTGCCATGGAGGACGTGTTTTAGCGTGTGATGCTTGAAGTGGGTGGAGTGAGCCGGCCTGTTTTGATGGATACGGAAAGCACGCTAGTCCCACAGCAATTAGCTTCTTCTCCGCTAGAGCCGAACTGTCAGGCTGATGGAGTCTCTCTGGCCCCAGCTGTCAAGACGTCCTGGCGGAGTCCAAACAAATGCTTCCATCCATGTGTTTGCTTTGTGTTTGACCTGCTCTCTGGCTCCTCTTCACTGGATTGTAGCTGGATTGAAATGCTCTCCTCCGAGGCTTTAGCGGAGCAACGCTAACATCAGCCATGAAACATTTAGCCGCAGTTCTTTTGTAGTGTTTTGTTGAGACTTTTGTAGTATCTTCATTTTCTTGAAGACTGCTTAAAAATCAAACAGGTTTATTTATAAGAAGTAGGTGTGACTTGTGGGTGTATTTTTTTGTAATGATTAGCCAGGGCTGCCAACTTTTGAGTTTAGCTTGGAGTAAAAATTATGGATGGTGGTGGGGGGGTGTGGGGTGGGGGGTGTTTATTTATTTATTTATTTATTTATTTTAATTACAGGTTTGATTAGAGATGTAACGATACTAAATTTCTCCGAAGATACCGATTATTATTATACTTTGATAAAATGTAAAACCATATCTACTGATAGGCATCCATTAGGGCTTCTCCCCTAACCGCATGTGATCTCACTCCAAGCTTTTGATAAAACTTGAGAACCCTGCTGACGTCATTCGAACCCGAACCTAGTGTGAAAGCGCCCTTAGATATCGGCATCGGCCATCAAAAAAACAATATCGGTCGACCACTACATAAAAGTGACTCGCTGTGTGGCCTGAAAACCCAGTGGATCATGTAAGATCTGTTTGTGGAAAGTTATCTGGGCGAGATACAAATGTGCAAACATTCACATTTCCTTGGCCTCACATCCTTTCAGCACCATCTTTTTCAGCACATTTTTTTCTATATTGTCAATTCCTGGCCAGAACTTGAGTTGACATATCTATTTATTGATGGGTTTTGTAGTGTAGAGTGCTGTGTAAGTATCGACCCGCTCTGAAGCCTCTCGGTTCTTATCAGCACACTGGACGCTGTGTTAGATAAGCTTATATCTGCTAAATCAGACACCGTCGCAATAGCATCCTGCTGGAAATCAATGCCTTAAAGACACTCATCATGTGACGACGACCGTTTGCTAAACATATCGAGCTGAGGGAAGAAGACCCTTTCAAATTCATATTTGTGACGCTTCTGGGCGGCTATTTCGGGCATTCAAGTCCTGTCTACTTGAATGGGGGAATCCTGAAATCTTAAAAACTGCTTGCCGAACTCACAATTAAATTACATATTTCAAATCAGCAACACAATCTGACACGAACAGTCCCATAAATCGTGTTTCTTCTGCTCAAATAGCTTTAAAATGAGTGTATTTTTCAGGCTAGTCCAGCCAATGCACATGTGCAGTCTTAAGTGCTGTGATGCAATGACTTTATAATAATAATAATAATAAAATAATTATATAAATGTTAATAATAATTATTATAATAATAAAAATAATACAATATAAAAATAATAATAAATATAATAAAATAATAATAATAATAATAAAGAAACAACAATAATAAATCATAATAAATAAATAATATATAATAATAATATAATAATAATAATTTGTTACATTTATATATTGCTTTTCTGGGTACTTCTGGGTACACGCTTACTGTACCAATCAGCGATTGGCTTTTTTATTTAGAAGGCGGGACTTATTACGAAATATTGCGCATTGCATTTTCTAAAGTGTTTTGGGAAGACTGGACGTTATAAATGACCGCCATTTTGAAAACGTTAAAATTGCGAATAAAAACTGCAACAATATTCAGCAGCAACTCACAAATGTTTCGCGATTGAGACTCAACTTGATTTCAATAGAGTTCGACAACAAAACACTCGAATAATAATTGAAAGCAAATATTGCGTAAAATAGTCTGTTTTTGATTGTTAAAGTATCACTTCGTCCACTATGTTTGATTTATATTTTTTTGAGCTTGTTCTGGGAAGGATACATTGTTCAGGCAAAATTAGACTAAACGACTAATAATAAAGAAGAAAGCAAAAGAACTGGTTATATTACGATACGTAGAATTTTTTGAAAACTTGCGCAAAATTATATAGGCCTAGTTATTTGTTTAAGTAAATACTTTAATTATAATATTTAAATAATTTAATAATAATAATAGTCTTTCAAAAATAGACTATTCAAAAGAAATGAATACTACTACTACTACTAATAATAATAATAATAATAATAATAATAATAATGGATTATTTAAAAAAGAATAAGTAGTAATCCAGTTAAGTAAATGCATTGCAATTGAAATAATTGAAGGCCCAATTGAAGGCCCTACTTAGAAAGTTATGGACATAATTTTTTTTCTGTTACGTATTTCTTTCTGTATTTCGATTGCGTTTTTTAGCTAAGCCTAATGACTTTCACACTGTAATAATGAAAATACACAGCACATAATATAGGCCCAAATAGTTGAGTAAATATTTTAAATATAAATAAATCTCTCTTTTTCGTTCTGTATGCCATCTTAGAATTTATTTTTTCTGTCATCGCCGCAATGCGAAGGATTTTTCATGAACGGGGCTCTGTTTTCGCATTTCGTAGTTTACATGCATTTCTTTCTTAACTAATTTGCAATTACAACAACATTTCTGTTGCTTCCAAAAGAAATTAACGTCAGCGAGAAATTATGCGCAAATGAATCAGTTTTCTCAAAACGTGAATGTATTTGACCCCGGATAAAGATGTTTTGTCAGAAGTCCTTCAACTTCTCAGGATGTGCGTGTTACGAAGTCTCCGAGGTCTCCGCTAATAGCCGTATGTGTCCCGCAGTTGGACGTCTCTGGCTTTGATGTTCACCTCTCCTTGTTACGTGTCCCCGCGCTCTCATTATCATTCTTGCCAAATTACCTTTGAAGTTGTTTTTAATTTTCTAAATTTATACCCCTTCCAACGCCTTCTTAACAGCTCATTAGGCAACGAAAGCACAGCATCCTGACTAAAACACTGCATAATTAAAAGCGATCGAGCTTCTCAAACTTGTACGGGTGACGGATTTTGACCGAACTGTGTTTGTTTTATCAATTAGGCTTTTTTCCCATGTTCGTCTTTCTTTAGTGTGTAATGTTGCTGTTTGAGCATGAAAAAGTCTTTCCAAAGACCCTCCAGCAGGAGTTCTTCTCTATATCAGTGTTTCTGAACTCCTTGAAACGCCTCCATTGTAGTCTTGAGTTTTCAAACACGTCACAATATTCCTCATTTAAATAATTAATACGCAGAATAAAGGGGCGGGGCCTGGTTGAGTTAGTTAGTAGTGTGTTAAACTGGCGGTTATGGTAAGAAATGGGACATTTCCCAAACACACTCGAAGCGCTCGACCAATCACAACACACTGATCCAGCCAACCAATCAGAGCACAGTGTGCTTTTCAGAAGGAGGGGCTTCATAGAGACAGGAAGTAAACAGAGCGTTACTGACAGACTGGGAAGAGAGGAGCCGCAACAAAGTTTTTGAAAACGTAAGAAAATGGTGCAAATGTTTAACTATTAAAGAGGCAACAATTTTCAGCTATTTCACCTTTCAGCAACTCACAAATGTTTCGCAATTTAGACTCAAATTGATTTCAAGGGAGTTTGGACCTCTGAAATCTCAAAAAAATGCTTGCAAAACTCACAATTAAATAACATATTTCAAATCAGCAACAAAATCTGACATGAACTGTCCCTTAAATTGTGTTTCTTCTGCTCAAATAGCATCAAATAAGCGTATTTTTCAGGCTAGTCCAGCCAATGCACATGTGCAGTCTTAAGTGCTGTGATGCGATAACTTTACCAATCAGCGATTGGCTCTTTTATTTAGAAAGCGGGACTTATTCCGACATATTGCGTGTTGCACTTTCTCCAATTGTGAGTGCACATCTTTCTATATATAAAGTTTTTTGGAAAGACTGGACGTTATAAATGACCGCCATTTTGAAAAATTAAGCAAACAATTTTCAGCTTTTTCACCTTTCAGCAAATCACAAATGTTTCCCAATATAGACTAAACTTGATTTCAAGGGAGTTTGAAAACAAAACGTCTAATAATAATTAAAAACGAATATTGCGTAAAATAGTCTGTTTTTGATTATTAAAGTATCACTTCGTCCACTATGTTGGATTTGTATTATTTTTAACTTAGTTACATACGATTCTGCTTTAGATTTTGGGCAAAATGAGACTAAAAGACTCTTATAACCTTCTGAATAATCTGGTTATTATGTGGTGTATAGAGCTATTCATGCTGAATACTCTACTATTGGCGTCAGTGAGTTTCCCAGTGCATTGTGGGCCGTGGCGGTGGTGTTGGCCTTTGAGAGCTGGTTTTATTCAGTCGCTGTGAAAGAAGCCAGAGATCATCTGATGAAACATGGACCTGCAGCTGTTGTGCGTTTCACTCGCTGCTTAAGGTTGTGTGTTAGCAAGCAAAACTGGAGCTAGAGGTCTGTCCAAATTCTATATCACTGTATATCACACTAACAGTGTATTGCATGCTGATTGCATGATATTCTTGGAGGAAATTCAATGCAATTCAATTGTAAAGCATCTTCAGTTGAAAGAATTCCCATGGTTCTTTGCGTCTCATTCAATGCTTGTGTCCGCTCATAAAAACAGTGTCAAGTCACCTTTATTTATATAACGCTTTTTACAATACAGATTGTATCAAAGCAGCTTCACAGTGATAACATGTAAATAATACAACAAAGTTTGTTTCTAGAAGAAAATTGCATCATCGTCCACCTAAGGCAGATCAATAATATTGTTGAATATTAAATGTCCCCAACTAAGCAAGCCAGAAGCCAAAGGCGACAGTGGCAAGGAACCAAATCTCCATCAGTGACAGAATGGAGAAAAACACCTTGGGAGAAACCAGACTCAGTCGCTCAGTTCTCCTTTGGCCATCGAACAAACAGTGTATGATTATGATTCAGGCAGCATTATAGGTCAGAAGTCAGATTTGATCAGAACATTCACAATATTTATCCAGATTTATCTGGTTGAAGATCGGAGTCATCACGCCGGTATGGAGACGAGTTTGTTGAGGATGGCTGTCGTGTCGATGAGGCCTTGACATGGCTGATGAGGATGTGTTGTGGACGTGTCCAGGCGCAGGTCCACCTTCTGATCTGGATACGGCCCGGATCCGGCCTGACTTCAGTAAACCTCGGAATAAACAGAAAGACTAACATTAGAGTAGATGCCATTCTTCTTATGATGTAACGAGTACATCAGGTGTTATAGGAAGTGTCCCCGGTTTCGGGCTAATAATCATTTAACTGATTTGAATAATAGAAATGTATAATGTTCTATATGAATGCAGGTAAAAGAGATGCGTTTTTAGTTTAGATTTAAACTGACAGACTGTGTCTGCTTCCCGGACCATGTTAGGAAGACTATTCCAGAGTTTAGGTGCTAAATAGGAAAAGGATCTACCGCCAGCAGTCAGTTTTGATATTCTAGGTATTATCAACTGGCCAGAGTTTTGAGATCGCAATAGACCATTTAGTGCTTTTTAAGTAGACAGCAATATTTTAAAATTGATACGATGTTTAATAGGGAGCCAATGCAGTGTTGACAGAACATAAATATTGTTGATTTGTTACTAAAGTTGTTTGCTTGCACACAGGAACTGGTGTATTATACAAATTTTTAGTATAGTATTTTTATAGTAGTGTTATAATATGTGAAATATATACGTATATATACATATATATATATATATATATATAGAGATATATAGATATATAGATAGATAAATTATATATTAAAAAATTACATAACTGCATATGATAAATTTTATATATATACTATATACTTTTTTATTAGTTTTATATATCAAATGTAATTGGAGTATATAATAAATTCTCTCTCTATATCTATGTATATATAGAGAAATTTTGGGCCCTATGAAAAAATATGAGGTTGGGCCCCCTACCGCAACCATTCCATTAATAAAATCGATCTCTGGGGGCCCCAAAAGTGTGTGGGCCCTTAGAATCGTCCTAACTTTCTCCACCTTAGCGGCTATATATATATATATATATAAACTAGAAAAAAGAGAAGTTTTTATTTGAATGTTCTTTATTTTGAGAACCTGTTTGTGTAAACTGTAGCTTTTATAGCTCTATAAATATTACAATTACGAATGATTAAATTATATATATATAGTTTATTATATATATATAATAAACTATAAATAAATAATTTAATCATTCGTAATTATAATATTTATAGAGCTAGAAGTACAGTTTACACAAACAGGTTCTCAAAATAAAGACCATTCAAATAAAAACTTCTCTCTTTTCATAAATTCCCCAAACACTTGCTTGCCTATAATGTTTAATATGCCTGAAATTCCCATTTAATCATTAAAATTTTTCAGCTAGTGTGTAATTAGGGCTAAATTGAAATATCATGCTCGTGTCTTTGACGACGCGTCTCTTAAAACACTTAACAGAAGCGAAGAAGACGCGCGTCAAAGCCTCTTCTGCTGAATCACTCGCATTTATCAGACAAAACCTGCTTAATCTGATCAGCCTTTAATAGACGAATCTCAGAGGTTTGAGAGACGAGCACAAACACACAGTGGGAAATACTGCTCTCTCAATGAACCTCATATGATTTATTTGGGCGTATTAGCATTATTGTGTAGGAACAAATGCAGCGGTGGTGTATATTCTGCATTAATAGCGGCATTAAAGCCTGAATGTCCTGAAGCGTGTGATAATGTCAGTCTCATACTTTTATTCCGTGCTTTCTCACATCAGCACACACCAAATAAGCAGCAGCGGCAGCTCCAGAACATTATTGTTTTCTCCTCACCTCTAATAGGATTTCTGTGGTGTCTGTGGCGCGGTGAATTACTACGAAATAACAACAATAAAACACAAACACACGGACAGGGATTTCCGCGGAGTCTCCACGGGCTCAGGAGTGTTATGAGTGTTATGATGAGCGAGGTCGTTTGCAATATTGGACCTTTCTATCATCCCGCTAGCGGAGGGAGTCGGGTCCCGGGCCTGGGAAGGGTTTGTTACGAGGATTCTGTGGATGAGGTCATGAGGAAGAGGACCGGAAGGCCTGAATCTGACCGGAAGCACGTTTGCCATGAAGACATGCGTTTCCAAACTCAAAATTAAGTCACTTTTTATGGGATAGGGGAGAGCGAGGCACAACCTAACACATTTTGGTTTTGGTTCAATTATTAAAAAAATAATTAGGTTAGATTAAAGGATTAGTTCACTTTTTAAAAAACTTTTGCTGATAATTTACTCACCCCCATGTCATCCAAGATGTCTATGTCTTTCTTTCTTCAGTCGAAAAGAAATTAAAGTTTTTGATGAAAACATTCCAGGATTTTTCTCCATATAATGGACTTCAATGGGAGCCAGACGGTTCAAAGTCCAAATGAGCGTTTCAGTGCAGCTTCAAAGGGCTTTAAACGACACCAGACGATGCATAAGGGTCTTATCTAGCGAAACGATCGGTCATTTCAAAAAGAAATAAAAAACTTTAAGTTTTATAAGCACAAACGCTCGCCTTGCTCTGTTCTGTGATGCGTGCTAGTGACGTCACGTAATACGCAATTACGTTGAAAAGGTCACGCTTCTTGACGTTTGTGGAAGTACCGAGTCAGTGTTTACAAGTTGAACGCGCAAACAAAGTCAAACGCCGTTTACAAAAAAAAGAAATTAAAAGGTAAAACAACGATGTCGGGCGATTTTGAACTTAGAGGAGAAGATGAGATGCAGTTTTTCACCTTTCTGAACCGGAATACACAGAGGAAAAGCGTGACCTTTTCAACGTAATTGCGTATTACGTGACGTTACAAACGTGCATCACAGAACAGAGCAAGGCGAGCATTTGTGCTTATAAAACTTAAAATGTTTTATTTATTTTTGAAATAATAATTTTGAAATTATTTTAGATAAGACCCTTATTCATCGTCTGGTGTCGTTTAAAGCCCTTTGAAGCTGCACTGAAACGCTCATTTGGACTTTGAACCGTCTGGTTCCCATTGAAGTCCATTATATGGAGAAAAATCCTGGAATGTTTTCATCAAAAACCTTAATTTCTTTTCGACTGAAGAAAGAAAGACATAGACATCTTGGATGACATGGGGGTGAGTAAATTATCAGCAAAAGTTTTTTAAAAAGTGAACTAATCCTTTAATCTTTTTTATATATACAAGCAACGTACACATCTCTGCTACAAATGAACACTTAAAGTTTTTTTCTAGGATCTTCCATTTTCGTACAGTTGCACTGAAAGTGACAGAAGTGCAAATGTTACAACTTACCCCATACGCGGGGTTAATTGTAACACACATATATCAGTACTATTTTATCTGTATTAGTTTGTGCATCTGTATAGATAGATATCCATACATCCATCCCTCATCCAATCATCCAGAGATATAGGAAAGGGCTGCACAGTTTTGCAATAAATAAATATTGTAAATATTGTCAAATATTGTAATTGCAATTGAATTATATATGTGTGTGGCAGCTGCATGCAAAACTATTATTATTATTAATAATAATAACAGTAATAATAATAGAAACGAGCTTAAAATCACATTTTAAAGGGTTTATTGCATGAAAAACAGGCTATATTTAAATAAATAAACAAGAGATCAATTCATAGTAAAAAAAATAAAAATAAAATAAATTCCAACATTGTTTATGAAAGTCCAACAAAGTTAAATAAATAAATACTCAAATCTGAAAAGTTGTGTGGCTCCCTGTTTTCATTTCATTATCATGGTACACTTGGCGGCGTAGATATAACACTGTGCTACAACTAACCCGCTGTGTAAAACATTTAAAAGCCTAGCTAACAGTTGCTAGGAGTTGCTGATATGTTTCAAAATGGTGCTATATTTTAGCCAACAAGACAGTGATTAAGGAAATATAAAGTTAGATTTGGTGACGTACACAGCCAACCCAGGAACTGAAAAAAATGTGATGAAAAAATGTACTTGCATGGTGTAAAAACACTCTTTGTCCAGTATCTTCACGAAATCTTATCAAAACCTTCCACAAATCCACGGGAGACCGTCATCTGGCAGCGAGAGAAAAAGAGCTTGACCCTGGCTAACTGTAAAAGGTCTGTGTTAGATTTAACCCCGCGTTAGGCTGTGCCCCGCGCTCCCCTAATGCAGTTTATTATTGTAAATGATTTATCTGTGCACATCATGTGCCTCGTAATCTTGAATTAAAATGAGTTCCCCTCCCTCTTGCAGAAATCTCTTCTCTGATGATGAGGGCGGGGCAACCTGTCACTCACATGAGATCCACCAATAGGAAACCACAATCATCCGATCAATTCCACAGAGACATAATTAAGCCACGCCCACATTTGTTCTTCTTCCAGAAGCCGTTTTACTTAGATATACAATCACAATGTGTATGATTGTGTGTGTATATATATATATATATATATATATGTATATATATACATACATACACACAAACAAAATTATATTTAAATTAATAAAATCTATTAATTCTAATTATATCAATAAATTAAAGTTACATATGAAAATAAATATATATTTTATATATTTGCATTTTTTAATGTTACATATTTTTATATAGGCCAATCTGTGTGTGTATAACATATATATTATTTATATCATTTAATATGATTATATATAGCAAAATATATGAATGAGTGCATTTTATTTGAACTCTATGCATTAGCATTACACTTTAGTGTAAAAAAAATTTCATATACTCTATATTTTTGCACTTTTTTGAAGCACTTGTAATGTTTCTGCAAATATAATGCAGTTCATAAGTTGTTTTATGATTCACACCCGGGGTAATTAATTTTTCACTCAAAGTTAGATTGAAGCAAGAATTGCACAAATTCTCTCCTGAAATGAAGGTTTTTGCTACTTTTAGCTGGTTTTTGCTTGTCTAGTTAATCCCGGCTGGAGATTAGCTGGTTAGTTGTTCACCTGAAATCCCTCTTAAATTATAAAAAAAAATAACTGAGCAGCTAGGCTAGGCTAAGACCTCAGCTAACCACCTTGTAGCAGTTTTTGTCAGCAGGGAGGTGATGCTAATGGGTGGGTGAGAGAGATTTTAATTAAAACTTTTATTCTCTTGCATTTTTTTTCCCGGAGATACTGAAGTGAGGAATAATTAACATCGCTGCGGGAGCCGTTCCAGTGAGTTTTATTGACACGGGACGCGGTTGCCAGATGTGCTACGGCACAGATGCGCGGCCATGCTAACGTTAAACTGAGCAGAATTATATTTGCACTGCAATTTTTATTGTTATCTATTTCAATAACACAACTCTCCAGTGTAAAATCACATCTTTTATGGAGACGAAACCCAGCCTGCGTTGTGTTATATTGAGAGCTGTTGAATTAAACAGTGCAGAATCTGGATTGAACAGGCCCAAAGCAAAGAAAAACACAATTATGAGTATTTCAAACGCACAAAACGCAGAAAACACAATGAAGCGCCAACAAAGAGAGCCATTTATTCTCAAATACTCTTTTTCTTTTTATTCTGGGAGGTGTAAAGTTGGAGAAAGTAGCTTTATTTTGAATCCAGCTTTGAGTTCTTTATGGGAAAGCTCTAAAAGAGTGTAAAATGTTGTTGTGAAAGTGAATGTTTGCTAGCAGATGAAATGCTAATGTGTTTACAGTATGTTTAACGTCAACATTTACGTCACAATCTGACGTATTTCCAACCAGGAAAGACAAATAAAGATGGCAGCCATTTAATTCACTCCAATGAATGGCTTTCTCTTGGTATTATAGAGCGGCTCGAGTGAAACTAACCAATTGATTTCTAAGTCTGAAAATATATCCAGACATGACAAGGTTTTCAAAGCACGTCTTTTCCTTTTTTCTTTCTTTAATCAGCTGGCTATCATTCTCAGAAGTCGTTTTATCATCTTGACCTGCTTTATTTTTCATGTTCAATTGGGTTTCTCTGAAATATCTCAATACATCAGACGGAGTAAAGTGAAAGCGAAGGGAAAACTGTCCTTGAATTAAAGCACACAATTAGCTAGGTTTTAATGATTTGCTTGTGGATTGAAGCTGGTTTATTTCCGTCCCTCTGGGCTCCGTTGGCGTTACGGATGTTATTTGGCCCTTGGCCTAAACAAGCTCCGGGACCCCTGGAGAGAACCTGAACTCCACGTGAACCGTTTCTTTAATTGAGCCGTTCTGGAAGAGAAAAATGGCTGTTTAAACGCATTGGTTTGGTGATTGACTCACTTCTGTAAACCATGTGTTTAAAACCAATCAGTTATTATTATGTTCAAATTCACAGTATTTTTTCATAAACATCAGACTGTGGCAAGTTGGGGCATTAAATTTATTCAATTATTTTTCAAAGCAAAAGTTAATTATTTTTATGCATTTGTATTTTGCACTAAAACCACTTAAGAATCCTTGGCAACCACACAGAGCACCTTAGCAACCACCCAAAACTGCTTAGCAACCACATAGCGACGGGGCGGGGGACACTCTTCCATATACTTTGGCATCCACCAAAAAACAATATAGCAACGCCCTAGCAACCATTCAAAAATCCTTAGCAACCAGCCAGGCACTCAGAACACCATGGCAACCTGCTAGCAAGGCTTTAGCAACCAACCTGGAACACCTTAGCAACCATTTTAAATAGATCTGTACGCTGAGGTCTGGGAAGTGTGCAATAACTTGGTGTTCTGCTTGTGGTTCTTTGTATTTTATTTTATTTATTTATTGTTCTAATCTTTTATTGAATGTGTCATGAGTGTGTATGTAGCCTACGTGTATGTCTTTAGCTGTAATGTGTATTTTACGTGTATTTATTGTCTGTAAGGGCAGCTATTACTATGCACTATGCACTTTTGAGTCCATGACAAATTTCCCCTAGGGGACAATAAAGTATATTCTATTCTATTCTATTCTATTCTATTCTATTCTATTCTATTCTATTCTATTCTATTCATATATAGCATATCCCCCTAGTGTCCGCCCAAACAAACCCGCATGGCAACGCCCTAGCAACCATTCAGAACACCTTAGAAATCAGACTGCCACCCAGAACACCATGGCAACCTCCTAGCAAGGCTTTAGCAACCACCCAGAACACCTTAGCAACCACATAGCATATTTACTTTAGTGTCCACCCAAACTAAACCGCATGGCAACACCCTAGCAACCATTCAGAATACCTTAGAAACCATATAGCATATCCACTTTAGTGTCCACCTAACTAACCGCAGAGCAACACCATAGCAATCATTCAGAACACCTTAGCAACCAAACAGCCTCCTAGCAAGGATTTAGCAACCACACAGAACACAGTTGCAAATATTATAGCATATCCACTTTAGTGTCCAGCAAACTAACCCCATAGCAATGCCCTAGCAACCATTCAGAACTCCTTAGCAAAGAAGCAGCCACGCAGAACACCTTAGCAACTGTATAGCAAGGTGTAAAGCACACCCAGAACACCTGAGCAACCATCCACTTTAGTGTCCACCCAAATGACCACATAGCAACACCCTAGCAACAATTCAGAACACCTAAGCAACCAGGCAGCCACTCAGAACACCGTAACAAACCCCCAGAACACCCTAGAGACATAGTAACATGCAAAAACACTCAGAACACCTCAGAAACCACCTAGAACACCCAAACAACCATATAGAACCACCCCAGAACACCTTAGCAACCAGCTAGCAGGCCCTAGCAACCACCCAGAGCACCTTAGCAACCATATAACAAGTGCTAAAACAGCTTAACATCCATCCCCTTTAGTGTCCACCCAAACGACCACCCTAGCAACCATTCAGAACACCTCAGCAACTGTATAGCAATATGCAAAAAAACCAAAAACCTTAGCAACCTATAGCAACACCCATGCAACCACCCAGAAAGTCCTAGCATATTCACCAGTTTTGAACAGGCAAGAATCCTTTTTCTTAGAACATTTTAAAAAGTCTGCTTTTATTCATGTAATCATTTCTTTATTTTCAGAAACCCTGAGTCAGAGAAGCCCCCCCCCCCCCCACCCCGCGCTTCTGAACGCGAGTCCTAGCCCTCTTTACCTTTGAAACGCAGCTCGTTACCACCTCCTCAATAATTCACCAGCGTCTTTGCATCATGTATTATGCATGTGCTAAAGGAAAGCACCTTCTAATTTAGCATCAGCGTCTCCCTCGCATCCCAAAAACTCCACGGCGGTTCGGTTGCTAAGCGATGATGTCACCGTGGTGTAGCTCGGGAATGATTGACAGGTGCCGTACGCCTAAAGCATTGGATTTCCCCAGACTCGGCTCCAAGAGAAGCCCTCAACCGCCAGTTTAAAAACCATCCCATGGTTCATTTGTGTTCAGATACTGATAGAGAACTAATTAGTCGCTCCCGCAGGCTAATTCAGGCACGCGTTATTATGAAAATTAATGAATGGACTCCTTGATAGATATCACTCAGTTGAGTTCCAGTCACGGCGGGTTTAGTTCTAGATCTTTACATTATAAATGCAACACATTATGACATTTAAGCGTTAGTCTCACACTTGCAGTTATGAATAAGCGATTCATAAGCCTCGTCCGGGTCTGTTATCTTTTCAACCCACTGTTCATATTTGTTTATTTTTTGAAATGACAAGAAACGACGGCAAGAAAACCTGCTGCAACACCCAGAAAGCCACAGCTCATTAGAGGCCCAGAAGTCGGCCAAGAGGCATCAATTACCAGTGAGGGACATGGATCATATTTATAATTACACGGCATCGTGAACCATGAAAATCGTAATGTGGTTTAATCACCAGCTGTCTGTTCCCGAAGATCTCCAACGCTCCCTAACAAACGTCTGTTTTGATGACAAGCCTATCAAAAGACGTCTGGATGGCGAGAGGAGGGGAATTGATGAAATCTGCAGGTTAAGTCAATGTGGGTTATTAAGTAGAGATGGGAATTGTGTGTAATTTAATGACTGTAATATTTGAGGAAGAAATATTGGGAAACAGAGCCTTGTTGGCAAGAAAGAACAAGAAAACACATTTCATAAATTATTTTTATAAAACGTGTGTCTTGTGTCAACAAGTCAGAAACTAGAGTGATTTATCAGTCTAAAGAACAACAGGTTCTTAGTTCATTGGGTCAGACATGATTTAATGTATTGTGGTAGTCAGATTGTTTGAGAAACTTTTATATTTTTTTTTATATAAATATTTTTATATTTATTTTTCATTTATACGTTTTTGTGATTCACTAAAAAGAATTGGTTCATAAAATTCTCTGGTCACATTGTATACCGTGGATTCACTTTTGAATCTGGGTTTGCTGATGTATATCTGATGTTTGATTAACTAAAAAGAACAGACTCATGTAGT
>JAVALU010000132.1:47500-50000 GCA_030770095.1 Gila robusta | reverse complement strand
TTAGTTTCTTAATTTTAAGTCCAAAAGTGGCCATATTTGAAGAAGCACCCTTATATGAAAGGCCTTTTCTGTATGCAGATCATCCGCGGCGGTAATGAGGGCGCGGGGCAAACCGCGGAGGAATAAATAAGGCAAACGGAGAGGCCAGAGCCCCGGCCAGCTCATTATGAATTAAAATATTTACACCATCGGGGACGGCGTCACTTTACATCACCTTTCCTGTATGCTAATAAGGCAGCTAGCAGCGAGCGCCTCCATTTTTCAGCCGTGGCATTTGTCTGGAGGCTAGTCTTCAACAGACACACACTCGTTTATATTTACAGCTCGATCCAACCTCAGTATACATGAATGCATGCGCAAGCACAAACCAAACATATGCTTTACACGCTCAAGACGAGAACTAGCGTGTCGGAAGATGCTAAGTGACAGAACTCGATTGAACTCAAAACATGTCGGTTCCCTGATGATACAGGCCTGCGTTTACATCAGTTTCGCTGATACAAATTCTATCATTAGCATTAGCACATAAGCATGATGGGTTACTGCAGCTATATCATGTGTTTAGCGCAAGGCTTCACACGTGTTTAAGTGTTAGCTATCGTTTGTGTCTGAAATAGCTAGTCAGTGACGTAACGGTGTTTTAGTATGTAAGTGCAGGTGGAAACTTCGCTAAATCAGTACATGTCAATGTAAACTGCAAATATTTAGAGACTTTTTGGTATTTTTTTTTTATGTATTTATTTATTTTGGTCACGGTCAGGCTTTGCTTGGCCTTAATTTGTAGAGCTAATGTAAGTGTATTTGTTCTTTATGAATTAAACATTTTATTCATTTATTAATATTTAAAAAAAATATTTCTAATATTTTATATAAAACATTTATATATTTTACATTTATTTTATTTATGAATTGTTATTTTTAATTAATGTTTTTGTGTGGATTTATTTGCTGTGATTTATTATTATTATTAAATGTATAGCTATTGTATTGCTAACATTAGTGTACAACATGCAGTTTAATTATTTGAAACAAATATTAATTTAATAATATTTTTATTTTTATCATATTTTTAATTGAATTTTATTTTTATATGTACAGTAGCCTACTTTTTTCTTGGATTTGTTTGTGGGAGCTAATATGTGTACAAATATCATGTTTTATTTTTAATAATATTTGTAATTTTTTCATATTTTTTATTGATCTATGATTTTTTTCTGATTTTGCAGTGGATTTGATTGCAGTTATGTATAATGTTTTGGTCAGTAGTCTTCTTTCTGTAGTAGAGCTCATGTAATGTGGAGAAAGTGTTGCAAACACATGTTTTTCGTGTACATAAATCATACAGATATATTGTCTGTTTGATTGTTTGTCATTGAAGGAACACTTCAGATTTCAGAGACTCATGATTGTTCAAATGATGCTACAAACCCATGAGTTATTGTTTGTCATTGTTCTCATTAGCATCCCCATCTCGAGTCCAATCCTAATGATTGTCAGGATAACGAGCTGTTGATTGGAGTGGCATCTGATTGGTTGCGGTTGCTCAGAACAAGAGTGATGTCGGTAAACCATAATGAGCCTCTCGTTCATTCCTCGAGCGCTCGTGTGAGAGAGGATCCCAGCTTTCTCCATAAAGTATGAAAAAAGAGGCGAAATTTGGCCAAAATTAAAAAAAGTTAACAAAATTTTTATACGGCAGGCTTAAAGGATTAGTTCACTTCAGAATTAAAGTGTCCTGATAATTTACTCACCCTCACGTCATCCAAGATATTCATGTCTTTCTTTCTTCAGTCGAAAAGAAATGAAGGTTTTTGAGGAAAACACTCCAGGATTTTCTCCATATAGTGACTTCAGTGGAGTCCAACGGGTCGAAGGTCCAAATGTGAGTTTCAGTGCAGCTTCAAAGTCTCGACACGATCCAGAGTGACGAGTAAACGTGTTGTTGTTTTTTGCAGGGCTGTGTTTCTCTCTCTGTCTCTCTCTCTCTCTCTCAATTCAATTCAATTCAATTCAAATGAGATTTATTGGCATGACTTGTACAGTATTGCCAAAGCATTGGCCATTACATAAGCAATGAATAATTACAAAATAATCGTAAGAAAAAAATAAGGTCCCACTTTATATTAAGTGGCTTTAAGTACTTTGTACTTACATCGGAAAATAAGTACAATGTACTTATTGTGTTCATGTTGTATTGTAAAACACTTTTGCTGCTATTGAGGAGTGATATGGGTAAGGTTGGGTCAGGTGTGTGTGATGGTTAGGGTCAGGTGTGTGTGATGCGGGTAAGGTTAGGGTCAGGTGTGTGTGATACGGGTAAGGTTAGGGTCAGGTGTGTGTGATACTGGTAAGGTTAGGGTCAGGTGTGTGTGATGGTTAGGGTCAGGTGTGTGTGATGCGGGTAAGGTTAGGGTCAGGTGTGTGTGATACGGGTAAGGTTAGGGTCAGGTGTGTGTGATACGGGTAAGGTTAGGGTCAGGTGTGTGTGATGGTTAGGGTC
>JAVALU010000132.1:0-40000 GCA_030770095.1 Gila robusta | reverse complement strand
CAATCACTAGTGTTGCTGAACTCATCATGAGTTAGCATCACCTCAGGCCATGTGATATGAAGTCTCATTTACACTTCTGTGAGTTTTTCCCACACTTCTTTTCTCTCTTCCTTTCTTCCATTCGGAATGATTTCCAGACACACTTGGAGAGTATTTCCTCTCGCCGCCTCGAATCAAAACAGTCACGTTTGTTACAGTCAGGACCGGCGTCCTTGCATCATTCCTGAAAAACACACCTGCCAAGACAAAACTTCAAGAGCGCATTTATCTGACTTCTAAAACCATGGCAGATCAATGAATAGTTGAAGCATAATGTATATTCATTAAACTGAGCATTCTGGGAAATGAAAAGATAGGAGTTTCTCCTCACAAAACATGAATTGGTGCACCGGAAAATAAAATGTTCATCTATTTTCTTATATTGCAGATTGTAACATTTGAGAAATCAAGACAAACTGTGACTGATTGATTTGAAGATGATGGGTGCTTTTTTATACGTAAATTTTACGCTTCGTCTTTTTTCTTCTTCTTCATCGGAATGGTACGAAGCTTGGTAAAGGTGTTGGCACTTGCTATATAAACACACACACACACACACAAATCATGGACATCATTTGAAAAGCTTAAATGGTCCTGTAAAAAATAGTCACACTTGTGTTTCTCGCGGTCAAAAATGAGCGCATTGGAAATGAATGGAGACGAATTTCCTCTAGTGGAAGCGTTCGGTACTGCGGCCAAACAACATCTCACTGAAAGATCATTTTTTGAGATATCAAGCTCAAATTTGGAACACAACTTGTTTAGATTTATGGCTATGGGTTTTAGAGTAAAACATGATTTTGAAAATATATATTTTATATCAAAATTTAAAATAGTATTTTTGTGTATTTTTCACTTCAATACACGTAAAATTCTGTTACTTTTTTTAAGTTCACTTTTTTAACTTCATAAAGTGTCGTCTTTGAAAAGAGATCAAACTTAAAGGTGCTGTATGTAACTTTTTCACTCTACTAAAGCATAAAAATACCATAATTTGTTTGCATATATTGAGGAAACATGCTAAGTTCACATACTCGTTTCTCTGAAAAACACTTCTACAGCCAATTATTTTACTTTGAAATGTGCGTTTCCAGGCTGGAATGTTTGTTTTTGTTTTGGTCTGTGATATTGCACATTGCCAATTTCCATTGTCCATTGCGCTCGTTTCTATTGCGTGTCCTCAAACTGACAACCCGTGTGAGCGTCGAGTCTGAGGAGGCGGGATCTCCAATATTTTGAATTGGACTGCAGTACCCAGGGCCGGCGCGTGCACTTCTGCCGCTCTAGGCGAAAAACAATTGTGCCGCCCCTCTATTTGCAATGTATACCAGCAACAACACACAAAGACCAATATGCATACATATAACGCAAAACCAGCAACAACACACAAAGACCAATAAGCCATAGGCCTACATATAACGCAAATAGTGCGCAACGCGCGTGTGCCCAAAATGTCAACAATATTAAAGTTTATGCAGGAGGCAATGCCTGCTGGCATTTTTCTTTAAGCAGTCATGACAGGACTTTTCCAAATAATCACATTTCACCTCCTCAAATTACTGTTGCAAATCTCTTTACACCACTTTATTATGTGCGTAAAACACACACAAATGAAATGTCCGCAAGCACGTTATATCATCAGCAGGTTCAGCATCTTAAATAAGGACTAGAGAGCAAATAAAGCTTAACTTACATTTCAGAAGCGCGCACGGCGGGCCTTCATCGCAGCAAAGGTCTTAACGGCATCCTCTATTGCGAGTCTCTGTGCCAGTTCATGTTCTATGGAGATTGTTGCCAGTCCATTAAGTCTGTTCCCTGTTCACAAAACGTTCCCCATTCAAAGCAATCGGGACACCACATATGAAACAGCCAGCCACCGCTGTCAGCGAGCCGCCGTATTCAAGCACCGAGGGCGCGCGCGCCGCGCCCATACCTCCGGTTCAGTTTCCCGAGCACACGAAGTGCGGCGATCGGAACCCGGAGGCCATTCTGCCCCTAGCTGTACATGTAAAAGCATGGGAAGCGATTCCAGGGATATCAGAATGAGTGCTGAGCAGTGAGCACAATAAGACAGGGTAGATGTGCTACTTCCGTATTCACTTTCGTCGCGCTCCGTGCTCGAAAGCGCGGGGGACGGCGAGCGAACTGTAGCGAATAGAATGACTCAAGATAGTCAGTAAAATGATCCGAACTTCCCATCACCCAGTCATGACTCGTGAGAGCAGGGGCTGCTGGGCGGCGGCAGCTCAGTAAATCATATAAATAACCTATTTGGTGAATTGTTCATTTCCGGTTGGCACACATTTTGCCGCCCTTACAAAAGTGCCGCTCTAGGCAATTGCCTAGTTCGCCTATATGGACGCGCCGGCCCTGGCAGTACCTATTATGTCATTCTTACATACTGCACCTTTAAGTCTGTGCTTTAAAGCATTTAAGATTTTACAACAGTTTAAGTTGGAAATTTTATTTTCAGGTCTATGCTCAAAAAGTGAATAAATGATTTATAAATACAGCGTAAATATAATTTAGAATAAAAAAATACCCTAAAAATACAAAATATTAAATAAAAAACATCATCAAACTAAAATACAGTAGCCTAGCTACATTAATTTCATTGACAAAAAAAAATATTCGGTCATTTTTGACCGACATGCGAAGAACACCAGAGGTTTAAGTTCATTTCCATATTGGCTGAGTTCCTGGTTGGTGTATTTTGGCCTGGATCTGATGCAGACGGACAGGGACGTCCTCGTCTTCAGAATGCAGATTCCCGTGTGTTTCATCATTCATTTGTGTATGAACGTGCCTCAGTCACAAACGCCCTTCATTTTAATGATCCTCGCTGGCTGCATTCAATTACACGCCATGAAATATTTAGAGCACTTCCGCTTTGATTTATTTCCCTAAATCCACCATTGTTAACAGGATGAAAGTGGTGATAGTGAGATATTTTGTTATGAAAGATTAATGAGTAATACCATTAATAAAAACGACAGCATGTTAATACATGAATCAAAGGAGTGAAATTAAACTTCTCATGATACAACACTCAAAATGTTGTGTATATTCAGAGACGTTTTACCCATGTAAAGTTGCTAGATCTCTCATAAATTAGGTTCATTATAACGTTAGATTCATTATAGGGATTCGGTTCATCCTAAACGGTTCTTTTTCTCGTATGTAGCGCTTGAATGTCTGCTTCGTTACTGAATCAATTAGTCATAAAAGGTCCTCTCATGTAGCGCTGGAAACACAGATTCATTTTAGGAATTTAGTTTGTTCTATACAGTTCTTTCTCTCATGTAGTTCTTCAATGTCCGGTTCATTTTGGTGAATCGATTCGTTCTAATCAGTTCTTTCTCTCATATGTAGTGTTGAAAAGTCTGATGATTCTAGTGATTCGGTTCATTCTAAACCTTTTCTCATATGTAGCGCTTCAATGTCTGGTTCATTAATAGTGAATCCATTCGTCACAAACGCTCCTCTGATTGTAGTGTGGAAAAGTCGGATTAATTTTAGTGATTTGGTTCGTTTTAAACAGTTTTTTCTGCTTAGAAAAGTCCAAATCATTCTAGTGAATCGATTCGTCATAAACGCTCCTCTCAAGTAGCGCTTCAATGTCCGATTCATTATAGTGAATGGATTTCTCCCATATGTAGCGCTGAAAAGTCTGATTTATTGTAGTTATTCGGTTCGTTCTTAACATTTCATTCTTACATATGTAGTGCTTGGAAGTCTGGTACCTTTTAGTGAATCGATTCGTCATAAACGGTCCTCTCATATGTAGCGAGTCAAATGAATCGGTTCATCCTAAACTAACCTCTCTCATTTACAGGCTAGTGTTAGATAGTTCGATTATAGTGAATAGGCTCGTTCTGAATAGTTATTTCACTCATTTGTAGCGCTTGAAAAGTCAGATTCATTCTAGACAGTTCTTTCTCTTTGAAAGTCCAGTTCATTCTAATGAATCGATTCATCATAAACGGTCATTTTATAGCAGTCAGTATTCAACACTTTTTACAAAATTATTGCTTATTTATAAACCCAAACCCTACCGTTGGGTTTACATTTTTTAAATACATTTTGTTAACCCAAACTTTCCAAAGACACCAAGACACCAATTCACTCGAATCCATCAGACTTTCCAACGCTACACACGAGACCGATTAGTGTGAATCGATTATCGATTGTGTTGGCACACAGTTTGGGTTTAAAAAAAGTATTTAAAAAAATGTAAACCAACTGTTGGGTTTGTCCATATTTGACCCAAACATAGGTTGAAACAACCCAGCAGTAAGATTAGTGTGTTATAAGAGAGTTGAGCGATCTGTTTTAACCCTGTATTGATCAGTAATGAGTCCAGGCACTTTAGGGCTCGGCCTCTGATTAACACACAGCCAAAGCATCGATTCCTCATTCGCCACAGTCTCAGGTGTTCTTCTCTTCCTCAGGAGAGATGTCTCAGATACACCTGGCCTGATCTGGAGCGCGTGACCCGGGACACATCGCTGGAGAACTGCGGTCCCAATGCAGAATCACGACAGACACGCGTGTAAACATCAGATCAGCGGCTCTGGGCTGTGACGTCATGATGACGTGAGAAAATAATGTCCTCGATTTATTTTACAGCAATACACTTACAGTGAGCAATACAAAAAGCAGCATAATAAACGTTAAGAAAATATACAGTTCAACACTTTTTACAAAATTATTGCTTTATCACTTTAAAACATGTATAAACTTATTTTTATAATTATTGTTAAATTTCGAATTATTTTATAATAGTTAGCTATGTTTTAAATATATAATTATTTTTATAATTTAAAAAAAATTATATTATAATATATCTCATATTTATGTAATTATCTATTATTATTATTATTTTTACAGTAATTCTTTTTTACATTTATAATTATTTTATAATTGTTTTTTTTATTATTATAACTTTTATAATTATTGCTATTATTATTTGTTTAATTTTTTTATTATTAGATTATAAATGTTTTAATTAGTTTTGAATTTATTAATATTTTTAAATTTATAATTGTATCATTTTTTTATTACAATCCAAATATTTTACCATTTTTATTTTGTATTTTTATATTTTACTATTATTATGCCTTTATTATAATTATTATTATTTTGAATGTATGATTATTATTTTTCAGTTATAATTTTTTTATGCATAATTATTATTTCTATGCTTATTTTTATCATTATAATTATTATGCATGTTAGCATGAAACAGGTGATCTGCCAGCCTGATCTGAACAAAGTTATTATCTGACTTTTTCTTTCGCATGATACATGCAAATACTATTTTGAATAATCACATAACAAATAATAACACTAAATTTAAATAATATTATTTTTGAACTTTAGAATTAAACAGGCATATACTGCTCTTT
Organism: Gila robusta; assembly: GCA_030770095.1. Classification (NCBI taxonomy): domain Eukaryota; kingdom Metazoa; phylum Chordata; class Actinopteri; order Cypriniformes; family Leuciscidae; genus Gila; species Gila robusta. Next base: position 34,553 of record JAVALU010000132.1, on the reverse strand, counting down.
TAAGTCTTTATGTTGTTTTCAGGCTCTACTAGAACAGGTTTTCCTGCTTGAATGTTGATTATTTTCCTCATATTCTCCATTGTTGCGGCTCCTCTCTTTCCAGTCTGTCAGTAACGCTCTGTTTACTTCCTGTCTCTATGAAGCCCCTCCTTCTGAAAAGCACACTGTGCTCTGATTGGTCGGCTGGATCAGTGCGTTGTGATTGGTCGAGCGCTTCGAGTTTGTTTGGGAAATGTCCCGCCCCTTACCATAACCACCAGTTTAACACACTACTAACTAACTCAACCAGGCCCCGCCCCTTTATTCTGCGTATTAATTATTTAAATGAGGAATATTGTGACGTGTTTGAAAACTCAAGACTACAATTGAGGCGTTTCAGGGAGTTCAGAAACACTGATATAGAGAAGAACTCCTGCTGGAGGGACTTTATAACTCTGCAATGTCACAGAACTCAGTGTATTTAATCTGAAATATTCCGGTTTACAGGAAGTACAGCAGGTTTGCAGAGCGTGTCACTTCCTCCCTGACAGCTTCAGGCGAGAGCGTGTAAAAATAGCTCCTCGTGTCCAGCGTGTCGAAGCCTTTGACGAGTCCCTGTTTGCTGTTCTGGTGTCGCACACACAAGCTCCTCATGCAGTGTCTGCGGGATCATCAGCTCCAGTCAGCATCCCTGGGAAAGATCCCGTTACTTCTGTTCCCGAACCGTCATCCGTCAGGATTATCATGTTGTCTCTGCACTGAAGCTCTTACACACGAGCTGTTCGGTGTCATTCTGCGGATCCTTAAGATGCTTCTGAGATCTGAACATGTGAACGGATGAATGAGTGTTGTTCATATTATCACATTATTTTGTATAATTCGATCAAACATCATCATCATCATCATCTAAAAAGCAAAACTTGAAGGAACTTGGTTTTGTGTGAGTGAGTGAGAGTGTGTGTTGAGTGTGTGTGTGTGAGTGTGTGAGAGTGTATGTGTTGAGTTTGTGTGTGTGTGTGTGTGAGAGAGAGTGTATGTGTTGAGTTTGTGTGCGTGTGTGTGTGAGAGAGAGTGAGTGAGTGAGTAAGAGAGAGAGTGTGTGTGTGTGTGTGTGTGTGAGAGAGAAAGTGAGTGAGTGTGTGTGTGTGTGAGAGAGTGAGTGAGAGAGAGAGAGTGTGTGTGTGTGAGTGTATGAGTGAGTGTGTGTTTGTGAGTGTATGAGTGAGAGAGTGTGTGTGTGTTTTTGTTTGTGTGAGTGAGTGTGTGTGAGTGTATGAGTGAGAGAGTGTGTGTGTGTGTGTGTGTGAGAGAGTGTATGAGTGAGAGTGTGTGTGTGTGTGTGTGTGTGTGAGTGTGTGAGTGAGTGAGTGAGTGAGTGTGTGAGAGAGAGAGAGAGAGAGAGCAAAATTATTCTGGACACAAATGGAGAAACTTTCATACACTGACTCTCCACGGTTATTATTTCCCTCTGGCTTCAGGCGCTTCACATCCGGTCAATTTGTCCGTTTTCCTTCTTAATCGAACAACAAATATTTGTTTAGACGCGAGCGCTATAAAACACATTAAGCGAGAACGCCTGGTTTTAAAGCACAGGCTAATCGCTTCTACATTATAGTGTCCTGATGGTATCATAAAGCATGCAGCACATGTAAATGAAGCTTTAAGTGTTTATCTGCAGAGATATGTTTGAATTCTCTATTGACGTCTCCCGTTGCGGCCCGACGTGCGCGTGTGTGTTTTTCCTTAATAGAGCATTAGACACGAAGACGCGCTCAGGCTATTTTTTTTTTTTTTTTATCATTCGCAGCTGCACAGAAAAGCAATTATGAAGGATAAACGTGCGAGCTGCAGAATTTACATAAGCGATGTGAAATCAGGAATAAAGCCTATTGGCCATTTCAGCACATTGTCTCTCAGAGACGACCGGGACGATCTCAGCAGGTGTAGCCCACATAGGTCGTCCTGTCAGGTCAAATCACCTGTACACAGTTTCTGACAGGGCTAAACCTCAATAACAAACCACACGAAGGCAGAAAAGCTTGTTTTTTTTCTTGCTGAATGGATAAAATCAAGTTGCTTTTCTTGAATATCACGGAAAGACATCCTCACAGAAATAAAATGCCTTGCAAATGTCATATTTTGTATGTTAAGTGCACTGATGTGGTGTTATTTAGCCTTTCTGAAGACTAAAATAAGCCTTTGTTGTGAGTGTAGCGCGGGGAAGATAAACTGATATCACTCCTCTTCAACCTGAGCTAATTCAGCACAAATGCCAGAAAATTACTTTTGCGCTTTTATGCTCGGGGACGCATGGTTGTGAAATAAGCAATAAAAAAGCACCAGATTAAATAAAAAGCTATTTTAAACTTCAAATAATGTTGTGAATTGAAGTTGGAGTTGTTAGGAGGCCATTTAACTGCATCTACTATTAGCATTAAGGTTAGAAACACATTTTACGCAAGTAAACAAATAGTGAGCCAGCACATTGCAAGTGCGCAGTTATGTCAGCTAACAAACTTTAGCACTCAAGGCAAGGGGGTAATTATTGTTATGCTAGCTAGCTATGTCAACATTTTAGCTAACTTGTTTAACAAGGTTACTCCGTTAACCTAAAAGAGAAAACTGACTATAGAAGACTGTTAGCATAACTAAAACTGTTTGTTTACATACTTATTAGCCACAACAACACTTTAGCTAAGTTTAGCTAACTTTTTTAGCAAGATTTTTTTCAAACTGTCACTCAGCTAATCTAAAAGAGACAACTGACTATAGAAGAAGACTGTTAGCATAAATACTGTTTGCGTTCACATACTTTTTAGAATATTAGCCACTACAACACAAGTTTACAGAAGCTAACATGTTTAGTGAGATTATCTTTAAACGGTCACTCCACTAATCTTAAAGAGAAAACTGACTATAGAAGACCGTTAAGAACGTTTGTGTTCACATACTTATTAGCCGCAACAACAGTTTAGCTAATTTGTTTAGCAAGATTCTCTTCAAACTCACTCCGCTAATTTGAAAGATAAAACTAACTGTACCAGGCCCGGAGTGGGTAATCGGGAGAATTCCTGGTGGGCCGCTTAACTTTTGGGCCGGTCGAGTATTTATTTTTTATTATTTATTGTTTTTTTTTACATTTTCCACATTAGTCTATCTTCTCTTGAATTAGGCTACACACATTCCGCATTCTGACACCGCAGCGCGCAGGCTCTGCAAGGGTTGTACCATGTGACAGAGTTCTCCCCTCCCAAATAGAGTTGGTTGGGTCCATAGCCCGTCTTTTTCCAAAATGTTTTCTCAGGTAGGTTAACGTTACTGATAGCTGGGCCGGCCCTACCGTAATGGTACGCGTCAGGGAGGATGGATGGGAGGAAGAGGCCAGGAGGGGCTGAAAAAGTCAGGTTGAAAAAAAGAAAGGCATTGGAGGAGGATGCGGCCAAATGTGCCTAGCTTACAGATTCATTTTCAAGAGGACAAACACAAGTGGCAACAGGTAAATAGAGATAGGCCTAGTAATGATTAGCATTAGCAACGCCGCAACGTAATTATTCGGCTAATACCGTTGTAGTGTTGTCAACCTATTCACAAGCAAAATATTAAGTTTAATTAAAATATTAGTCTTTTTGTATCACCCAATATATGGCGATTCATAGACTTTGCAAATATTGATAACAAAACTCAAGCTTGATCTGTGTATGCAGTAAAATGACCTCTTAATTATTTTATTGTAGCTTCTGAGCAGCAGATAAGCCAGTCCCCCGCTGAAAATGAGGAGGCCATGACTACAGGGACAGGTACCAGAGTAAACAATATGAATTAAAGTTATTTAATGTAAGAAAGAGCAGTATGCTTTTGTTAATTTATCAACCTATCCTTGTGGAATAGTGGAATATTTTTTGTTAACTTCTCAGCTTAAGTGAATTATTATTTAACCTTTACATTATTTGTTGAACCACCATGGTATTAATAAAAACTACACAATAGTAAGAGCTAAACTGTTGCTTTTATTCATCCAATTTCCACCACCATGGAAAAAGTGGTCTGGTCTTAGGCCCGAAACTCCCGGGCTGAAAAGTGGCCCCACTCCGGCCCTGAGCTGTACAACAAAACAGTTTTGTGTTCACATACTTTTTTGCATATTAGCCACAACAACAGTTTAGCGAGAACTGTTGTTAATTAATCTGATTTGTGTTTAGGTATTTTTTAGCACAACAGGTTGTTGTTTTGAATATTAAGCTCCCCATTAATGTCTCCTGAAGGTAGTTTGACTGTTTCAGTAAGATGACAGCTAAAACGATTGTGTGGTGCTAACTAAATATCAACACTCATTGTGCTATAATATGTTTACCTCGTTGTCTTTGTCAACTGGCAAAGTGTGTGTCCCAACAGGCAGTCAGATCTGACGTCTACAAAAGGATTTGTGTGTCATTCATGATTGAACATGGGGAGAAATGAAAGAAGAACAGGATAAAATATGTTTTTGAACGGTGTTGGGTTTGTAGTATCGAATGGCAGTGAGAGACGACGACCTGCCGCTTGTCTCGCGGTTTCCATAATGGACATTAGACGCAAAGGAAATATTAATATCCTCCTGACACGAAGCATTCGCCAGGTTTCACCTGAAGGCTCCCTGAGGACGGGCGAACGCTCGCTCTATAGGAGCTGATGGATATTCAAACAGACGGGCTTCTCGCCGAACGGCTCCGATTCTTTAAGCAAGGTAAACAGCACTGATAGATTCTCCGCCCCGTCAGAACCAGAGGAGTCCCACATACGGCGACAGCTGAACGCGGGAGCCGGTGAAGGTTGACAGGAAGCTGGTGCAAAGACTGATGCTGCGTTCCAATTCGCCTAATTATACTACGCCTTAAAAAGTATTTTTGTCAAGAAAAAGTAGGCTACATGTTTTGAGTGTGTAGCAAAAGAGTAGGCAAGTTTTGGGACATAGCCTACTACTACTGTCGCGTGCATCCTGTCACCGTAAACTGCCCTGTCAATCATCTTGTCACAGTTACTGTCAGCCATTCAATCTAATTTAATTTCCTAGCGTTTCTGAGAGAAATGTCGTGGGTCTTTCATGCGGAGACTCTCCTCATGTGTTTGCAATTTGAATATGATGCATTTAAAAGGAATTGGCTAAACATATCTTTACAAAATGTAGACAAAGTTGAATAAAATGCATTTTCGTCAGTTAACAAACTGTCGAAAATAGTTTTTTTAAGTGTTTTGATTACATTTTTTTATATTTGTTATATGTGATGTCATGAACCTGATACACGTTTTTAGTTAATTTAACAGATTTAATTTCCGTTACTTTAATTTGATTTTTAATGATTTTTTCTAGTTATTAGAGTCTAGTTATTAATATTCTAATATTAAAGTAACACTAAGTAAGAATTTTTACCTTAAAATAATGTTTCCAAAATCGTTTCAGTGGTTCATCAAGTCGTGACTGAAATGCACTTATGCCACAGCTTTGCGGTCCTTTATCTGATATATTCACGCTATGTAAGATTGCCAGATCGGGTCGCGTTTCTGTAGTTCTAATGAGACATAAGAAAACTACTAATTTGACTTGCTTTACGGCAAGCGTTACAATTGCTACAATTGCTCGTTTGTGATGTCGCAATACATCATACTTTAATAAAATCATGCTGTAGCAATGTTCAGGGAAGAAGGAGGCGGGAACCGGCGAACAATCAAATAAACTTTATTAAAATAAAACAAACAAACCAAAATACCGCCAGCAGCCCCTCGCGGACGACTGCTGGCTACCGAAAATAAACATAAAGAACTGCCAGCAGCCCCTCGCGGACGACTGCTGGCTAAAATAAAACACAAACACAACTAAAACACAGGCCTGTTCCTCTCTCGATCATCAACGTCGTCGCTCCTCCTTTATGCTTCCGCTCCTCCGTGAGAGATGCGAGACCGGTGTGCTTCACAGGTGTTGCTCATTAGCAATCGCACCACCGGCCTCGCGCCGTTCTCTCACGTCCCTCGGCCGTCCCTCGCCACACATGCATCATACTCTACCTTGTCTGTGGCCATTGTTGATTCCAAAGCCCGTGCTGGATAAACAGAGAGCATGTGCGTGCGCGTGCAGTAGGCTGCGGTAGGCTAAATTATTTACAACAGCGGTAATGGACAATTCCGCTTCCAACCTGTAGGGCGACCGCAGAGGAAAAGTCACTTGGTGTTGCTTTAAGGGTAGTTGCTACAATGCTTGTCATGTTTAAAGTCCCGCTGTAGTCAATCATTTTATCCCTTAAAACTCATCTTTGATCACCAAAATTACATATTTAAATTTTTTTCCTTGAACATTTTGCCTTAAAATAGCTTCAATGTAACTTGACACCCGTGCCTCATTTAAAACTCTAAAATGCGGTTCTATGAATATGCAAATGAGCCCCGCCTCCACTCACTCACTCAGCTCAGAGATCCACTCGTTGACGATCACACGTTGATCTGATTGGTTACAAGGTAGTTTGTGACGTCAGAAACACCAGCGATTTCAAACCGTGTTTTTGAGACTGTCTTTGGTTCACTGCAGTTTTAAGGAGAAAATACTCAGCAATGCTGTCGACTTATGAATTTACACATGTTTTGTCTTAAAGCATATTAAAAACACCACATAGACACATAAACAACATTTAAAGCTTGATTTTCACCACAGGGGGGTTTTAACACATTGCTGTGCGGTTGCTAGCTGATAACTAAATATCTTTCAATGTTTAATACTTAAAGTTAGCAGCTTGCTAATTATTAGCAAATTAGCAATATTCTGCATTGTTATTCAAGCAGTGCTTGTGAAGCTGAACATTAAGGGAAACCCCACCACAAATCAATGCTTTCTTGACAATCCCAGCTCTCACAAACCCCCGCTGGCCGAAATCTGCTGACAAGAGCCAGATGTTGCTGATATTGACACATCTGCACAGACGTTTCTCTGATTCCCTGGGGTGACGGAGGAAAGCGAGAACCACAGCTAACACTGTTTTCCATCGATTCTTAGCTCTGCTACCACATGTTTAACGTATTCCTCAGTCAAGTTTAGGTGACCGCAGCTAACCTGACCCGATTGCGTCTGCAAAGGTTGTGCTTTTACTGTCAATGCATTGAGCTTGTTTGAAATGATGGATTGTGCATTCACTGGTCGTCTTTGCTTCTAAGGACCCGCATCAGACGCCGGCGCCCGCTGTCCTTGAAACTCTGGCTCGACTTCCACAAATCCCGTTATTGTTGGGTCAAGACAGATGCAAACCGTGCCAGAACTTCAGCAAAAGGCATCAACGAGGGCTGTTTGTGAAAGCTACGCTACATCAGTGGCTTTATGCCGGAGCCAAAAGAGTCTCTGGATTGAACTGGGATTTCAGGTCCCCAGGCCAAACGAGCGCCGGCAAACAGCAGCGAAAAGTGTTCAATTCCTGCGAGTGAGGCGGCGACAGACACGTCTACATGTTTGAATTAAATCCGACGCCTGCCTGTTTATCTCGCATGAAAATGCTCGACTGAGACCCGGGGCCTGCAGCTTTTTTAGGCTTCGGGTGGCTTTCACAAAGCTTGAACAGAAATGAAAGGCTAACAGAAAAGAGTCTTCTCTAGCTGCGAGGAGCCAAGTTGTGTCGTGCACAATGGGTTTGGGGGATTATTACTCCAGTGTGTGGTAGGATGGAAGGTGAATTCATTAATGCACTGACATGAATGCATGCTAATGTTATCTGCTTTTACAGGAACAAAACAGTGATGGTTTTCGTCTTGCTGTGTCTATAAAGGCCCATTCACAACAAGAATAACTATATTACAGATGCTAATGTTGTGTTGATTATAAACTCGCATGTAATCTTGAATCAGAATAACTTCTCTTCTCTGATGACGAGGGCGGGGCAATCTGTCACTCACATGAGATCCACCAAATGCAAACCACAACCATCCAATCAATTCCCCACAGACAAAATTTTCAATGTTTTTTATCGTTCAACTGGTGAAAAAAAGAAAAAGAAGTGATTCCAACCATAATGTTCCTCTGTGTCAATATCATTATATTTATGGTGTGGACACAATTCTCATAGAGTCATAAAGATTGTTAAAAAGTTATAGTTATCATCCTTGGTGTGAACGTTCCTTAACAGACCGATTCTTTTTTAATGCTTTCTTTTTCATTTTGTTATAATATTAGCTTTTATTCAAGTCCGTTTAACAAACATTAAATCTGAATATTTGGAACAATGTAAGTGGCAACTAGGTTTTTACAATTTTAAAGTGGTGTTAGCCAATGCAAACCTCGTCTTGAGTGTTTGCTGGGTCGTTGTTTACTCATAAAAGGGGAAAAATCCCAATCTTCAAGACCACCTGAGCTCATTCCTGTAAAGATGTTAATTTTTGTTTTTACAGGTTTATACTTTGAACGAGCAATATTGATATTTTAAAAAAAGTACACTGGAAAAAAAATTGGGGTAGAAAGAATTTTCACTAAGAACTTGCTAAATTTCACAACTAATTAACCTGATGCAATTTCTAAACTAAACGTGAAATTGGAGGTAGAACTCTCAAATAGTATTTTCTTGTAAAACACTCCAATAAACTTCAAAAAATATTTTTTTAGTGTTCTCATTATAGTTTTCATTTAGTTTAGATACGCATACGTCCTTTAGTAGCTCAACCAAATAACGATTCTGACTTAAAAATCAATAAATCTTTGTGCCCATTATTACGTATCAAGAGCGAGATTGGGACCCGATTCCAAGTGAATGTAATAATCAATAGCATCCAATAAGCTAAAGTGACATTTCAGGTTGGAGCTTCCCAACGGTATCAGCCATCTGTTGGTTTTATATGCGCTTCCCTCACAGGTTTGTCCACGACGGACGCCCAAGGACCAAGCGGACGGAGTGAAGATGAATCGCTCAATCTGCTGTTGTACGTTACCTTCATCAGAGCGTTGGGACCTCACCTGTTCCTAGATCAGCGGCCGTTGGGCCACGAATTAATTATCGTCTGAATCACAGAGTCATTCCGTCTGACTGGAGGCCAGTGAGAGTGAACCGGGGCCGGGGGTGATTGACTGCCTTCCCAGCATCCTCTGTCTCTTGGCCCGTTTCAGAAAGGCTTAATGGAAGCATCACTCCAGCGATCCGCGGCCCGACGTAGCCCAGCATGTAGCCGTCTGCGTCCTCCAGTCAAGGGCAGCTCGGACAACAGCCTTAATGCTTAATGCACCTCACCACCACTTCAGATCATATCCAGGTCATCCCTGATAAACGGCGACGGACACCAGCATTAGCTGCTGGCACAGCCTGGATACGACGTGCATGTGAGTTTGACAAACGTTATACAGTTCAGTGAGGTTTAGCTGGTAGCTGGATCAAATGTACTCATTTCTCAAGGAGAAGGATGAAAATACACAAATATGAACCCAAGCCACATCTAGAGACTACTTTTGCTAATAATCGACCACCTAAAACACCCTAGCCACTGCGTTAAAAATACTCAAAACATTAGGTTGCAGTTAGCAATGCCATCAAAACACCCTAGTAGTTCTATACATATGCAATCCAATTGCAATCATCCGAAACACCTTAGAAATTGCATAGAAATGCGGTAAAACTATGCAGAACACGTTAGCTAACACTTCGCATTGTTGTAGCAATCATCCAATCACACAGAAAATAATGTGCTAAAAAAACATGCAAAGTACCTTAGATAATGCTTAGCATTGTAGTATAGCAACCATCTAAAACACCCTAGAAATTGCATAGAAATGGGTTAAAACTATGCAGAACACCTAATGCCTATAGTTCACACTACAGGATTTAAAGCCCGATTTGCAAGTTAACGAGCTCGCCGACAGGTAATCGCGTGCAAATCTGCAGGTGATCCGCGTTCGCAAATCTTTATGTGTGAAATACTAAACGACGCATCAACAACGCTCGCCGACGCCTCGCCGACGCCAGACAAATAGCTAGCGTGCTAAATATCTGGAGCTGTCGGCCGACTCGATAGCCTTTGGTGTCACGTGTCACGACGAGCAACAGCCAATGATCAGCTTGTTATCACATTACACTAGCATTTTGTATTTGTAACCATCGTTGCCAAACCACAACACGAGCAGGCAGCTGCTTTTTCATTATAAACATGTTTTACTCACCTCAACTCTCTCTGTAGCTCAGACCATCCCTGCTGCCTGCGTGTGTTATCCATCCTTTCACCCATATTCTTTTTTTTTCTTTTTTCAGGATTCTAAACAGATCATTGCGCAAATAACTTTTTATTTTTTTTATTTTTTTTGCACCGACAAATTTTTTTCCGCCGTTTTTCGCTCCTATTTTGCGTCATTTCCCATTCCACTTCTTGCGTTTTCGTGACAAAACGTGGTTTGGGGACCAGATAGAGTTGTTGGGTGACAGAGTTGTTGTCAGCTCGTGTAGTGTGTAAACCCCTGTTGCAGATCATTTACTGTACGTAGTGTCATGTAGTGTGAACACCACAACGACTTCAAAACTCCAGAGCAAGTCATGTAGTCTAAACAGCACACGACATTTAAAGACTAAGCATTAGCTAACACTTAGCATTGTCGTAGCCACTAAGCAGAATACCCCGCAATCACATAGAAATGTGTTAAAAAACATGCAGAACACCTTAGCTAACACTTAGCATTGTCGTAGCAACTATCCAAAATACCCCTGCAATCACATAGAAATGCGGTAAAAAAACATGCAAAACACTTAAGATAACGCTTAGCATTGTCGTATAGCAATCATCCAAAAACACCCTAGAAATTGCAAAGAAATGCGTTATAACTAGGCAGAACACCTTAGCTAACACTTAGCATTGTCGCATTCACTATCGAGAATATCCCTGCAATTGCATAGAAATGCTAAAAAAAAACATAAATGCAAAAAAAAAACATTAACATAGAACACTAACGCTTAGCATCGCCATACTAACCATTCAAAACACCCTAGAAACTGCACAGAAATGTTAAAAACAACTCAACACCTTAGCTAACACGTAGCAATGCCCTAGTAACCACCTTAAAACTCCCTAGTAATCACCCAAAACAAACTAGCAAACACACACACAGAAATGTGTTAAAAACTACTCAACGTCTTAGCTAACACTTATTAATGCCTAGAAACTAGCCAGAAACACTAGCAACCTCTTAAAAATAATAACGACTCAACATCTTAGCTAACTCTAACAACCACCCAAAACACGCATGTACTAATTAGCAAGGGAGTCCATGCTATAACAAAGATGAAGATTGTGAGGAAAGCCTACTCCAAATGTTTTATTTTTAGCGATGCGCCTGTGTGATCGTTTGATGAGCGTTGAACAATACAAAAAGTGTGATTTTTCTCGAATTCAGAAGTGATACAAATATCTGTCAGCGCGTTCACACCTAGACGAGCATTGTTGCTCTTAGCAGGATGTGTGTGTTTTTGTGCATGACTGGGCTCATTAGCGACAGCGACACAAACATGGACAGCAGTGCTACACTGGAAGACGCAGAAACAGCTGCGGCCCATCGGTGAGAGAAGAGTTCACATCTGTCAGTCCAGCGCAGCTGCTAGCATGCTAGTGCTCCCTCTTTCCAATACACTGAAAGTCCCTGACAAGTGCAAAAACATATACGAGGGAAGTCACAGGGGAGCGCTAACCTCTGCTATACATTTCAACTACAACATCTGCTGGGCCGCTGTGATTCACGTCAAACCATGGCATATTTATAGACCAGAGGACCAATGAAAATAATACGTTTGTCAAAACTCAGTGTTTGAGAATGTACATAAACTGCGTTAGTGTAGAGAAAATTCAGCCATTTTATTTAAAATGAACACTGAAACTTTAATTCTGTCATGAAAATTTACCATCATTTTCCTCTATATTTTAGTGTAATAACTGTGCTAATTCAGCAATAAGAATACACTTACCATGGTATTTCTGTATTAATGAATGGTTTGGCATAAAAATTAATTCAATTGACCATGACTTTACCATAGTAACATTAATTGTGGTTACTAAAAGTTTAAATTTATCAAAGTTATGGTAACATTAACTCTAGTATCTGTACTAGTTTGACAGAAATGATTAAATTTACCATGATTAACACAGCAACATTACAAAATAACTATTAACTTTACCATGGTTTTACCATAGTGCCAGTATCTGTGCCAGTTTGGCAAATGTTTTTGATATACTGCTAGTTTTGCAGAAAACATTAACTTTACCATGGTTTTAACATAGTAACATAAATGACAGTATCTGTGCTGACAAGATTTGATATACCATGGTTTTACCATTGATTGGAGTAACTAGTTTGGCTAAAAGAAAATATTTACCATGGTTTACCATCTGTACTAGTTTGGCAGGCAAGATACCATGGTTTTACCATTCTAACATTGGTAGATAAGATTCAGTTTACCATGGTTTTACCATAGTAACATTGATTGCAGTAACTAGTTTGGTTGAAAAGATTAACTTTACCATGGTTTTACCATAGTAACATTAATGGCAGTAGTTTGACAGAAAAGATTTTATGTACCATGATTTTGCCATAGTAATATCAGTCTGCAGTAACTATGCTAGTTTTGCAGAAAATATTACCATGGTTTTACCATAGTAAATGTAGTAATTATGCTAGTTTGGCAGAAAAGATTCAGTTTACCATGGTTTTACCATAGTTACATTGTTTAAAGAAACTGCTAGTTTGGCAGGTAAGATTCTACCATGGTTTCACCACAGTAACATTGCTGGTAGACTAGCACAGTTCAAGTGTGTTTACTAAGTGAGAACTATGGTAGATTTTCATAAGGATGGCGTTTTCAGTCAGTCAGTGGTGTTGAATAAATGAGCCGTCCCTGATGATGGATTGACGCGTCTCGGCTTCTGCCCCTCGTTTATATATTTGGTGCATGTAAAGGAAAGCCAAGGTCAAGCAAATTGAACCTGTCAGTCAGAAACACACCTACACTCCAAAGACAAATGATTGATTTATAGGGAGCATGTCCAGCATCCTCACGCCATTTTGCATAGGCGCTGAAATCGAAGGGACCGCTTACCTTAAAATGAGTAGCTCTTCCGCCTGTTTTAGGGACTCTGGGTCGTCCTGTCGGTGTAAATTCAATAGTTATTTTAAGGGTTATCCAGGGAGTCGCATAAATACAAATGAAACTCTCAGACAGAACGCAACGTGCGCACATTTGTCAATGCCGAGCGGGATTCTCACGGGAGCGGAGGGGGGAGAGCCGAAGTCAAATGGCTGTTCGGATGAATGTGGAGCGCAGTCAGGAAGGTTTGCTGGGCAAAAGGGTCCGGTGGGAGACGCGGATGCAGATGGAGGCCCGCTGAACTCCACTCAATGTCAGCTGCACTTTTTTAAGCCGCCACCGGGGACTCCAGCTGGGACGCGCGGGGTCGACGCAGCACATCTTCTTACAGAGAACAACTCCTGCTTTACTGAGGGGATCAGATGGAGGCCGAGGAGACGCTGTAGCATGTGGCCTTTGTGCCACTAGCATTGACAAATTAAATTGCAAAAGAAGTTTCTTAGCCTACGGAAGCCCTTAACCTTCTGTCTGCCATTGGTCAAAAAATGTTCCCACTCAAACAGAATAACCTATGTAGGAATTTCTAGGAAAGATTTGCTACTTCTAGAAATCATAACATGCTAAACGTAGTATATGGCTTATCCATGAGGCATATAATGAAGTATTTAAACATACTATGAAGCGTAAGTCATGTTTAAAACAACCTAAGCTGGTTTGCTGGTTACAACTGGTCTCAAACTTCTATTAATCAGGCTAATTTATGTGTTTTTTGTTTTTTCCAACAGGCCTATGCTATTTCATAGTGGAAAATGTTGGGAAATTATTGAAAGAGAAACTGTAATAGTTTCTGGCTGGATCCGAACCTATCTTAAATTAGCCTTAAAGTGGTTTGCTGGTCTTAGCTAGCCACCAAGCTAGTCAGGCTAATGTCCTTTGATGGTTTTACAGGGGTTTAGGGCACTTTTACGTTAGCCTGTTTTCTTTCAGTAGAGGAATATCATCATCATCATCATCATCATCATCATCATCACTTTATTTATAAAGCACTTTCACATCAGCAGCAGCTGAACAAAGTGCTGTACATAAAGGCAGCAAAACATCAACCAAAACAAAAATAACAGTCACAATATCATAAAATAATAAACTGGGGTTGAAAATCTACCCAATAAAACTATATCAAAATAAAACAATTAAAAGCAAATACTAGCAGATAGGATCAAGTCTCAGTTTGGGTTGAAGGCCAAAGTGAAGAAGTGAGTTTTAAGAAGAGTTTTAAAAATCGGTATTGAGGAAGCCTAATATGCTAGGAATATGCTAATCACTGCACAACATGTTGAAGTGAAAGACTTGTTATATAAATCCTCTCCTCGAGTGCTTTAATACACCTTTGTGTTGAGGATCGTTCAGTCTATATGTGGACACCATTGTGCTTCAGATAGAAGAGCAGTGAGCAGGTGAAGGAACGGCTCAATTGCTCTCTTTCATCAGTCTGTAAGTGATTGCCGCCCTCTCCACTTTTCCTAATCCCAAGGTATTGTGTGCCTTCTTTATGTGTTTGACTAGCGCTTTATTTACCCTCTATTGGTGCGGTTAGGTGCGCTCTCAAGAAAATCACGCTTGCACACACGAGCACTCGGATAATTACCGGCATCATAAAAAAGCAGGCGTGTCTAAATTGTCTGAGAGAGCTGTAATTGTTTTGGAAATTATTTATTCATTTGATTGCAGGGCATTAGTGTAACAGGATGAGAGATTCGCTTCTTGGCTGTTTTTTTCCCTATTACCCTTGAATGGGTATTAAGGATCATTATGGTACAAAAAACAAAAATCGACAGCCAAGTGCACAATAAGTACTAAAATATGATATTCATTAGAATGTGTGAGTGTTTTATTTGTAGCGCCACTAGCATATTTTGACTGAATTTGTTTATCTTGGTTTGCTTGGTCGTCAAAACATTTTGTGAGCGAACGCAATGTTTCTAACAATAACAAAGATTAATAATAAATGCTAAATATATTGCTAATTGTTAGTTTGTGATAGTTAATGTATGTTAAAGTCCCCTGAGGTGAAAATCCAGCTTTTAATGTTGTTTATATGTCTATGTGGTGTTTTTAATATGCTTTAAGACAAACCAATTTTAAATTCATAAGTCGACAGCATTGCTGAGTATTTTCTCCTTAAAACTGCAGTGAACCAAAGACAGTCTCAAAAACACGCTTAGAAATCGCTGGTGTTTCTGACGTCACAAACTACCTTGTAACCAATCAGATCAACGTGTGATCGTCAACGAGTGGATCTCTGAGCTGAGTGAGTGGAGGCGGGGCTCATTTGCATATTCATAGAATCGCGTATACTAAATGAGGCAAGGGTGTCGAGTTACATTCAAGCTATTTTAAGGCATAAGGACTTGTTTTTCAAGGACTAAACGTTTAAATATGTCATTTTGTTTATGGGATTGTTTTAAGGGATAAAATTATAGACTACAGCAGTACTTTAACAAAAGAGACCTAATTGTAAAGTGTCACCGTAAAAACAGTACAAAAGAATCAAACGGTAGTAAAGTCCATGAAACGTAAGCAGAATACATTTTTGCGTAAATTGTTTGCATGCGCTGTATTCCAAGTCATTCGATAGCTTTATGCGAGAAACAGCGAAAATGAAATTATTTGCTGAAAATCTTAGCCTGCAAACCTCACTTGCGTTTTTGGATTTATCCAAGTTAAATTGCGAAAAAAAATTATGTTTCGCCATGTACGCAAACATTATTTCCTCAAAAATACTACTTTTATTCAAAGTTAAAAAGAATAAACTTTTGAAAAGTTTCGTATGGCACGAGTGACGGATGTAGAAATTTGTTCTGCTCATGTTTCGTGAATGGGGTCTGACTATCGCTACTACCATACTAAACTTTTCGAAAATGTTAACAGTAATATTTGATTTAAATTTAATTAAAATAGTTTTTTTTTACAGAATAATTCATCCAGAAATATGTTTGCATACAGTACATTTAAATGTGGCACAGTTTATCATATTAGTACTAGGGTCATGTGACATAAAAAAAAAATGCTGTCACGATTTTTAAATCAATTTTGCAATTTTGATTTTGATCACGTTTTTGAAACAATATTTCCTTACATGCTTGTCTGTATCATTTTTGGGAAGCCAGCTATTTTGACGATATTTGCGGGCATCTTTTGCGGTTATTTCTAAAGGCCTTTTTTCATATGTTTGCAATTTTATAAATTTGCAGATGCTTGAATTATTGATTTTTGTTCACCTGGGTTTAAATGTGCCATTGTTTTTCTACGTAAATGTGCTAGACGTGCGTTTTTAACCGTTGTGCTCGCGACTCGCGTCTTTTGCAGCATCTCGCGCATGACGTAACGTTCTACGCAGCGCTCAAGGAAAAGTTCAACTTCAACCTGCGTTAAAACTTGTTCTTTATGAAAGCCGCATTCTTTGTTGTCCCGCAACGATAGTTTGAAAGTCTTGCGAATTTTCGCTATGTTCCTCACATAAAGCTATCGAATGACTTGGAATATAGCGCACAAGTTGAGTGTATTTTTTTTATGGTGAATTTGGTCCGGTTTGTAGATTAACAGCCACTTTACACAGTCACTTTTGTGTGTCACAGAAGATCGTGCACATTTGGAACGACATGAGGGTGATTTAATGTGTTTTTCTGGTTAAACTTTTCCTTTAATAATAAAAAATACTACCTGTTCACACGGTACGTCCTCAATGCGTGTGCTAGCAGAAGCTGTTTAGCACTGAAGCAAAGGAATGACTCTGAGCGGAGGAAGGTAAGTATACAAATCTTATATATCAGCTTTTTTCACTTACAGAAATCAATTTTTAATAGTTTTAAGTTGGCATGAACATCAGTTCACCTTTTCAAGAGGCGTGTGAGAAAGTGCATTACGATCGCTGACCTTTCAGTGATTTTATGGCTTGACCTTTAACCTCTGTTCCACTATACTGACGAATCCAAATGCTTCGGTTGGTTAAATCCAGCATGTAAAAATATATATTGATGCTGTAAGGTGTTTAGTTCAGTCTTTCTGCTTTTATATGGCTGTAAAAGCATCTTTTTACCCATTTTGAAAGGCACTTTCTTTTGCCGGCGAGTCTTTAGTGTTCTAGTGAAACATCTCCTCGCTCTAACAGAATATGTAAATGTAATATGCTCATTCTATATTAAGGGTAGCTGTCTCTTTGATGGCTTCACCATAGCAACTGTGTAACTTTCACTCGCTGCAACATTATGCTAATACAATCTTGGACGGGAAACGCATTATTAGGCTCTCGCAGTCGCCTGACGAGTCTGTGCGTGATGATACGGATGCGAATGGGTTTTTTTTTTTTGTTTTGATTCACAGGTTTGGGAGAAAGTGTGCACATAGGGCTTCAGAATAGTCACCGAACTGCTCTTGCAGACATCAGCAGCATTTAGACGGCTTTCCTAAAGCTCATGCAGGGATTACAGAGAGACGGAGCAGCTGGAAAACTCAAAAAAAGGACGGTGTGATAAAAAAGAGGCATATAGTACTGTACATGTATGACTCGAAAAAGATGTTTTGGTACATTTTGAATGACCTGCAAGTGTAAAAGTTAAAGTCAACTTGTGTTTTTGCTTCTTAAGAAGAAGGTCAATCAATATCGGTTCAAACTACCGTCAGTAAACTTCTCAACTGGCTTTAATTTTATGTATGAGAGATAAACGGCACTTGAGAACCAATATAAGTAACTCAAGGCCTTTCAAGCCTTCGCGACTCTGGATGAATAAGCATCATTTCTGGCTTCTTTTAATGCTGTAGAATTGGTGAAGTAAATTGTAATTGAGTCTAGTGG
Organism: Gila robusta; assembly: GCA_030770095.1. Classification (NCBI taxonomy): domain Eukaryota; kingdom Metazoa; phylum Chordata; class Actinopteri; order Cypriniformes; family Leuciscidae; genus Gila; species Gila robusta. The sequence continues at coordinate 16,670 of JAVALU010000132.1, read as the reverse complement.
AGCATGAACGCTTCACTCATGCGATCTGTTGACAATGTGTTATTTGTTCCTCTCCAGGCTCTGGCGCTCTTTGTCCCGCGTAGTGTGGCGTTCCCTAAATAAAGCGAAAAAGAGGCGGATGAAAGGGGAAAGTGATTATTAACTTAATGCAGCCGGCTTCTGGGGTGGCGGGATCTTTACATGGTTCAGTAAGTAACGACTTCGGCCGCTGCGCTTTAACTGGCGATGAAAACATTCGACTGCTTTCAGAGGCAATTACTGGAGCTCTCAATCACAGACTCGGCTCTGAATGTCAAGCAAGGACCTCCGTCGCTTCAGCGGATCCTCAAGCTTTTCTACACCAAAAACGGAGGCCGCTACTGACTTGCAGGGTAATTTCACCCAAAAACATAGCAGTTTGGAGTGCTTTTCCCATTCATTTTCTCCATTGGGATTTCAAATAGTCTTGGATGAAAAGTTGCGAGCCATGAACCACTGAAACATTTGATTTGAAGCACAAAGTGCTTGAAGATCAGAGAAAAGGACGTTTTTTATGTCTTTTATGGGGGAATGAATTACTCATCATATAAACAACGCAAATTGCACTGTTGACTTTGCGTTCAAGTAAATGAGGCGACATATTAGAAGTTCACATATACAAGTGATCTGAATGGTACTTAACTAAAAGCGCAAGCCATCTTAAATTAATGCTCCTGTTTTAAAAAAGAAACTAACATTATCAAAAGCATTTTTGCCATACTGAAGGTTGATTAATTTTTTTTAATTTTGTAAAAATATATACTTTATTATATATATATATATATATATATATATATATATATATATATATACATATATTAAAAATTTAAACAAAATTAAAAAATATATAATATAATAAAAACATAATATAGCCTATATATATATATATATATACAGTATAATACACACACAGTATATCTTATTTATAATATATCTTATTTAAATGTGATATTTGTTATTTATGATTTAGTTTTTTATGATACAAAGTGGGAGAAAAAACGAATAAAGTGTAATTTTCAGTCAATAACATATTTTATAATACTTTTATCATTTTCTTGGTGTCGTTTGGAAAAGAGCAGCTTTGTGATTCTGCTAAACTCTTTTTTTTTAGTTTTCTTACTAATTTAATGAAGGTCTGTTCACACCGAAGATGATAACTATAAAAACAATAAAGATATAGTTCTAAAAGACAAGCAGAATCCACACAACTAACATAAAGTCACGAGAAACGATATCGTTTCGGAATCACTTTCAGAACGATTTTTTGCATCTGATAAACGATAAAAAAAATATTAGCAACCAATCAGAATCCATCCTGGCTTAAAAGCGCGCTAGAAGCGGGACAGACAAAACTGCAGCGCGAGCTTAGCCTATAATAAACAGAACGATATCATTATACAATCAAACCTAAATTTATTCAGACACCTTCAACATTTCTCACATTATCACAGTTTATTCCCTTTAATTTAGAAAATGGTAATAAAATATGTCAAGAACTCAAGAGTTATTAAATCAGTGACTGGTTTTGGCCATCCTTCTGTTAGACTCTCACACATGAATTATGTTGAATATCTGTCAGCTGTTAAATTTAACTACACAATTAGATAATACCAGTTTAGCTCAAACAATTACCAAGCAATGCTTCATGTTGTTCAGCCTGTGCTGTAAAAAAGGTGCATTAGCAATTAAAGAAAAAACACTTCAGCAAAACCTATCTCGAAATCTATCTCAGGTCTGTTTGTCCTGAAACGAAGGCTATTTGACGGCACTTTGCTCTGTTCAGCAGCTCAGACTGAAGTTTAGAGATGTTGCCTCGCTTAAGGATCATCTGGTCGTGTTGAACAAACTCCACAAACAAAAGATGTTGTGTGTGTTTAACACAGCGCTTCCTCCGAGGCAGAACACCGGCAGATTATCCCGAATATGACTGTGAGATTTTACCTGCATCTAATTGTTCCAGACGTCTCGAAAGTTATTACGAAGCCTAAAATTAATGAGAAAGAAAAAGAGCCGTGTTCTTCTCCCAGCCTCTTCTGAGAATGGCCTTTTGTTGAGCTCGCGGGTGAAAATGAAGGACTAAAGAGGATTCAGAATCGTGATTAATGTCCAGAGATCAACCTGGTGTCACGCTGAGATGCACAAATGTAGAACAGGCTTTAACAACCAAGAACTCGACGCTAACAAATGAGCGGATCAGAAAATCTCTTTATTAAGGCGGGATTTTCCCACTTCATATTAGCGCGCGGTTGAAATTAGATTTTCAATGGCGGATGCTAATATCTAGAGAGCAGCTGGGTGATATGCTGATATATAGCTTTATAATTTTATGACTGCAAGTATACACAGTTAATAAAATTAAATATTTACTTAAAATTCACAAATTATTTTTATAAATAATAAATAGCCTGCATGATATAATAAACTAGTTTAAAAAAAAATAAAGTTTATTATTCATTAGCAAGGTTGTCTGTAGATTTGGGAACAGTCACAGCTAAACTAAAATATAAATTCTGTCACCTTTAATACATTTTATTTCCTTAAAAACAAGTCCCGCTCTTCTTCTTTCCCCTCATTGAATATTCAGAAGCTATTTCACATTAGAAACATTAATTGCGTTGCGAACGTCCAAAAATTTAGGATGAAAATTATATTTTAATGGTTTTGCATTCCTTGAAAGACTATTCATGTCTTTTATTTTGTATATTGTCATGGTCAGTGTCATGTGACTCCCTCTTCCCCTCATGTGATTCAGTCATGTGATCTCTGTTTCCAGCTTGTTCTCATTGGTTCATTGTCTGGTCATGTGCTTATAACTTCTGTTTGTTCATTGGTTGACAGTCATGCGTTCCACTGAATCATGTATTTAATATGAGTTTCACACCATGTCACAATTACCGTAATTACAAGATTCCAACTTCTAAAAAAGAGCTCTAGGGTACGTTTACACGACAGCGATATGCTTAAAACAGAGATGTTTTTGAGTTTTCCGCGCACAGACGACACTATTGTCAAAACGATCCCCATTAACACGAATCCATGAAACCGACACATGTGCATGACGTCATCGTCTTCAGAGATTCGTGTTTTTGTTGTTTGCACGGAGACCGTTTTTAAAAAAAAACGTGCACGTTCTAAAGTTTGCGTTTTCAGGCACCCAAAACGCCGTTGTCATGTAAACGAACGGCCAAAACGCATAAAAAGTTTAGCGTATATAGTTGAAAACGGTGTCGTGTAAATAGCCCTCTAATTACAGCTTGTAAACTGGGAATTTTCTGAGAACTCATACTCGTACCACCTGACTGCTGCAGATTCATTTAGGCGTTGATAGTGTCGCCATAAAACGTTACATGTTGTCGACTCGAAATTACGGTAATTACGACATGGCATGAATGCAGCATTAGCTTACTTAAGTACGTATTGCTGTTTCTATGTTTTCCGAGGGTTTTCAGTGGAAAAGTTCTGTTCTGTACAATAAATTGGCCAATAACGACGACAGTGCTTGCCACACAATCTCAGGACATATATACGGTTGCACACTTATTAACTGTAAAGTTCATGCCTGGTGTCAGATTGACTGGCCTGTACTGTACGTGTCATTTCCTGTGAAGGTCTGGCCAGGCTTGCACAGAGGGAAACAAGAGCACTATTTTTAGAAGGAGTGTTGTGCTGTGACAGGGCAGCGTTTGTGTCGAAGAAGCTCTGGATCGACGCGCAGTTCCTCAGCAAAGACAGACGAACGGACGGTGTGGGATGATGAGGAGGAAAAAGCTGTTCTGATATAGTCCTGACAGGAAACCGATGATTCACACTTCTCAGCAAGTTCAGCTTTATTTATTTATTATTCTCCATCAAAATCATATTCTATGAAAGCCAATTTTTGCCACAAAGAAAAAAATCATGCAAAATTATGACATAAACACTCTAAATTAACATAACATGTCATGATTATTAGTTAAAAAGTCTAAATTATGACATTCTAAATCATAATTGAGATTAAAGTAAAAATTTACATAAAATGTAATTGACATACTAAATCATATTTATGAGATAAAAAGTCAAAATGATGACATACTAAGCCGAAATTGACTTTCCATGTATAACTGTCTGTCATAATTTTGACTTTTTAATGTCATAAATATGACTTAGTATGTCATTTTTTGACTTCATTGTCTTAATTATGACTTTTTATCTCATAAATGTGAATTAAATCAATTTCGACTTCTAAATGACTTTGTATGCCATAATTATGACTTTTTAAATTCTCAATGTATTCTCAATGAGGAAGGAAGCATGCCCCCATCGTTAGCATACAATTAGCATAGGCTACATGCCCAAACCCTATAACCTCAACTGTGTTCGTCAACATTTGTCCCTTAAATAATGTTTGTTACTGTGAAATAAGACATATGTAACTTATATAAACTTATATAATCTCATTAGACTTTATTTATTTATACTCGCATAGCCACTCATACTGGCTACTCTTCATGAATAGTAGTCAACATTGATAATCAAAACACAATCATGACCGAAGCCAATTTACTTCTTTCTTTTGACGCCCTCAAAGTTCAGATCTGAAATTAAACTCGAGTCTCCCAGCGGTGATGCGCGCGCACGTCTCGGAAATAAGATCGTTCCGATATGACTTGAAGGCAGCATTTCGACTGCATAATTAACTGTGCATTAATGCATATTTGTGCCGTGACACGCCGAGAGACAGCAAAATAAATGTTTATAAATCGCTATCTTGTCCTGATACTAGCGTATTTACTGTGCAAACATTTAACCCGAGACCCGGGAGACTGAATATTCAGCCCGAACATAATAAAGCGCGTTTACAGTCAGGGGAATGGATTAGACGAGATTATTACGCCTTGAAGGTTACACGAATATAAAACAAAGAAATGGAGGAGAGACTGTGAGAAAGGCAGCGACACACACACACACACACACACACACACACACGAAACAGGCTTTACTCTTCCACGCAAGTTAGTGTGACCTCTCCTGTCTCTGTATTTAGGCGGGAAGGAACGCGCTCTTCAAGAGTGTAACGCTGGAAAACAAAGATGGCTGACAGGAATCATGTCGAGGTGAACGAGAGAAATCGAGTCATGATCCTAACAATTCTGCTGCAAATGTACTGCCGTTGTGCTCTTAAAATTGTATATATATTAAAATATGTAAGTGTGTGCACATAAACACACATACATATTAATTAATTTATATATAAAATTATAATATAAATTAATTAAAATGTATTTATATATTTTTTAATACATAAACATGTAAAAATATAATTAAGATATATATATATATAGTAAAGTGCAGTATTTATTACATTAAATTTGTAAATAAATATATTTTATTATATGATACTGTACAATGTGATATAGCCTATATGATGTAAACAATTAAGATTATATTATAATTTATATAATATAAGTTTAGATATACACTCACCTAAAGGATTATTAGGAACACCATACTAATACTGTGTTTGACCCCCTTTCGCCTTCAGAACTGCCTTAATTCTACGTGGCATTGATTCAACAAGGTGCTGAAAGCATTCTTTAGAAATGTTGGCCCATATTGATAGGATAGCATCTTGCAGTTAATGGAGATTTGTGGGATGCACATCCAGGGCACGAAGCTCCCGTTCCACCACATCCCAAAGATGCTCTATTGGGTTGAGATCTGGTGACTGTGGGGGCCATTTTAGTACAGTGAAATCATTGTCATGTTCAAGAAACCAATTTGAAATGATTCGAGCTTTGTGACATGGTGCATTATCCTGCTGGAAGTAGCCATCAGAGGATGGTACATGGTGGCCATAAAGCGATGGACATGGTCAGAAACAATGCTCAGGTAGGCTGTGGCATTTAAACGATGCCCAATTGGCACTAAGGGGCCTAAAGTGTGCCAAGAAAACATCCCCCACACCATTACACCACCACCACCAGCCTGCACAGTGGTAACAAGGCATGATGGATCCATGTTCTCATTCTGTTTACGCCAAATTCTGACTCTACCATCTGAATGTCTCAACAGAAATCGAGACTCATCAGACCAGGCAACATTTTTTCAGTCTTCAACTGTCCAATTTTGGTGAGCTCTTGCAAATTGTAGCCTCTTTTTCCTATTTGTAGTGGAGATGAGTGGTACCCGGTGGGGTCTTCTGCTGTTGTAGCCCATCCGCCTCAAGGTTGTGCGTGTTGTGGCTTCACAAATGCTTTGCTGCATACCTCGGTTGTAACAAGTGGTTATTTCAGTCAAAGTTGCTCTTCTATCAGCTTGAATCAGTCGGCCCATTCTCCTCTGACCTCTAGCATCAACAAGGCATTTTCGCCCACAGGACTGCCGCATACTGGATGTTTTTCCCTTTTCACACCATTCTTTGTAAACCCTAGAAATGGTTGTGCGTGAAAATCCCAGTAACTGAGCAGATTGTGAAATACTCAGACCGGCCCGTCTGGCACCAACAACCATGCCACGCTCAAAATGGCTTAAATCACCTTTCTTTCCCATTCTGACATTCAGTTTGGAGTTCAGGAGATTGTCTTGACCAGGACCACACCCCTAAATGCATTGAAGCAACTGCCATGTGATTGGTTGATTTGATAATTGCATTAATGAGAAATTGAACAGGTGTTCATAATAATCCTTTAGGTGAGTGTATAATCCTAGTTATATAATTATTTACACACATATATATATATATATATATATATATATATATATATATAAAATATATTTACATTTTATTATAAATTTGAAAAACAATATATAATTAATATTATATTGTATATTTATATTCAATGTATTCAATGTACATAATTATAATATACATATAATATAATCTTGTATATATTGTTTTTCATATTTATAATAAAATTTGAATATGTATAAAATAATAAAATTAATTAAATGTAATATTTTTGCATATTTATATATATATGTATTGTTTTCACATTTATATATATATATATATATATATATATATATATATATATATATATATAAATACAATAATTGTATTTATTTATATTTATTAGACATTTTAAAAACTGTGTGTGTGTGTGTGTGTGTGGTATGTGGTAGATTTTTCCCCTACGCACCTGACTTAGGTTGAACCTGGTGTCCTTCACACCTGAAAATGTTATACTCAGTTGAGTTACCTCTGAACGTGTGAGTTGACACAATCTAAGAGTCTCACAAAGAGTCGAACGACGTCTCGTCCCCTGTCGAACACTATCACTTGGGAATAAGGTCTCTAGTGTTCCTAACACGCTCCACACTAATATCACTTGGTAGTAAGGTCCCTAGTGTTTCGCTAAATAACTTGTTCCACTAACTAGTTTACTTCCTGCGCAGGAATAATCGAATATCTGAAAACACTGCAAATATCCTTCAAATGCTTTAATCATGGCCGGGAGAGTCCTCACGAGACGGTACTCGAGCAGTTCTCAGAGCATCTCTCCCAAGAAGAAGCTTTAAGCTAGGCCGGAGGATCTCAGACAAATCCCATTGAGAATCCCACCAGTTAACACGGATACAACAGTTTTTATATAGGGAGGTATGGCAAAATGACATGAATTTGATTGGTTCCTCATATGCAAACCTTTCTGTTACTAGGTAAAGCAAACTTTGTTTTAATGATTTCTTCATTGTTAATCTCAAGTTTCTAACCTAGTCATCTGTCTAGTTTCATTTCCCATATATGTTATATTTACACTCAATAGGGATATGGAAACATAGGCCAACAACATTCAAAAACACAGAACAAAACGTTTTAGTTTATGGTGTTTCAAAGTGTTAGTATGTGTTAGGTAAAAAATTATCAGGTTTTCACCTTTTTTAATTCTTTTTTATTTCCATTTTTTATTTCCTTTAAACCAGTCTTTATAAAAGCACAAAACCATGCATTTTCGACTTAGATGTGAACATTTTTGTGCATAATCCTGATTATTATCGTTCTGTTGCTCACCGCAAATGTTAATGACAGGCGACTTATTTAAATGCCCTTAAAAACAATTTATCATTCACATACATGCAAAACAAGAATTCCTCAAAAGCGAATTAGCATCCGATGTTAGACATTATCATTTGACTGTGCCAGACCATGACTAAAGATTGCCCCGGAGACATGCTTTTAATGTGCGTGTGGAATAATAAAAGGCATTAGGCAGCTGTTTCAATGTCTGCTACAAACATCATAACATCAGCTGTCAAGCTTTCCACATTCAAAAAATACAGTCAAAAATAGCCTAGCAGGCTGGCTTCGTTAAAAAAAGTTTATACGCATTTATCACATCATCAATATTTTTCATAAAGATGGTGCCCCTTAGGAAATTACTGACAAACTCTAGAGGTCAACCGTCAAAAACTGAGGCTAATGATGTTTTAGCGATCAATGGCGAGGCGAGACATAGCTAGCTTAATGTATTCATGCTAGCTCTATGTGCTCAGATTTCTCCAAAACTCATCTCCAAAACTGTTTTACTCTATAATTTCAATTAAGAGGAGAAGATTTTTAAAGTCAAATATTCTGCAGGTTTTCATACTGTAGCATTGCATGCTATCGGCTAATTTGCTAGCAAATTGGTAGCCGGAAAACTGGACTTTTCAGTGCACAGATGTGAATTAGCATGTGATTTTGGTGCCATTTTAATGGCAAAATCCATTTCGATTGTGAAAGGCATGCTATCTTGTTGGAATACAATGTTAGCCTGTTAGTCAAATTGTGTTGATAATGTAGCTGGATAGAGTTTAAGCTAACTTTAAAGAACAGAAAGTATTGGTTATTCAGTTTTTGATCAAGTTGATGCATGTGTAAATTATCCATTAGCATTTAAGTGTTTTTTGCAGCGCAAAGACAGAAAACCAAAATGTATAAATTCCTTTGTTGCTGTCAGATGTTATTGCTGATTTGAAATATGTAACATAATCTTAGCGAACTGTTTTGCTACAGAAAATAGTGTCCAGTGGAAATTTCCAAGATGGCCGCCAAGCGAATTGGTAAATGTCCCAAAAAAATTATAATTCAACCTTTTTATGAAATTATTCCTGCTTGCTTGTGTGTGTTAACTGAAGTTAGATGAGTCAGTGTTTGCAGCTAGCCTATCATTCACAAATGCTAATGACAAGCCGGTGAGTGAACATAATGTTGTTGATGCTAACTTTGCCAAAGTTATTTAGTAATTTGGCTGACAGGTCTCCGTGGCCGTGGGCATTCAGTTCTGACAGATCGACCGTGCTTCAAAAACACCTCAGTTTCTCCCTCATAAATCACACCCAGCTGAAGTTAAAGAATAGCGTTAGCGCACCAGCAGCTGTAACGTTTTAATAACAGCTAATGCTCTTTCATTCATTCGTCATGTCGCACCTTTTCCCGAGCACAAGAAAGCCCAAATGACCCGAGGCGAGACGGAAATGTAAGCACAGCATGAGAAATGAAATAATGACCGAAAGGCAGGCTAGCTTTGGCGTTCCTGCTGGCTGACAGGTGTTTGTGGACGAGTCACACCGAGCGACACGGTAACGGGATTTTCCCCAAGAGGCCACAGATTCATATTTGCACTCGACGCTGGTCTCATTAAGTTCATGTCTGTTTTTAATAACTAATGATGCCTTATTGCAGCTGGGGATGATTAGGGAGGATGTAACGTGACAAGAGAAACATTATTAGTCTCATCTGTTTGGCGGACAACGTTTAACGTTTGTTAAAATGATAAAGGAAAGATTGGTGATTTGTCCCCAGACGTTTTCATGTTTTTTTGTTTTTTTTTCATGTTTTATATGTTCTGAAATCATTTAATGTTATATTTAATAATACGTAGTTTGGCATATGTTTTTATTGTTTAATAATAGTGATGCATTTTTTGCATTTGCAACAGTGAGTGGTGTCAATATGTGTGTTGTATGTCAAGTTTAACATTTTCTGATTTAAAAATATTTTTTACAAAGTTTTATCACAGTATAAAATTATATATATATATATATATATATATATATATATATATATATATATATATATATGTGTGTGTGTGTGTGTGTGTGTGTGTGTGTGTGTAATAAATAAATTTAAATGATTTTCAACTTTGTGATAATTCAGAAAATGTTAAACTTGAAATGTAAAAAATCCATGAATATATATATATATATATATATATATATATATATACATATATACATTTGTGCTGTCAATTGATTAAAAAAATAACTAATTAATCGCTAATTGTTCTAATTAATCACGATTAATCGCACCTAACATTAAAGATTTTATATATTTTTATATTGTAATAATTTCACATTTAATCTCCAAATTAATATAGAAACAACATAAAGACAGTATATTTTAAATATTTGCTTAATGACATCTTTTTGTGATCTTTTTTCACTGATACCAATCTAGTGATGTCTGTTAAATTATTTTTTTCTCAATTATAGCCATAAATTATAGCCTTTCAGCATTACAGTGTAATTGAAAGCTATCCACTTTAACATTTATTAGGCTTTTAAAAATATAACAACTTTTAATTTAAGTTAACTTTAAACAATCTTCACATAAACCCATTATAATAAATGTCACATTTGCCTGCCCTTCAATATTGGCCTAATCAGACCGGTTCAGATTTATAATTGCCCTGTCAAAATGTACAAAAAATTATAGTTTTCATTGTTTTTGACCCATGTAACATGAACAGAAATTGAATAATGTTATCAAACACTTCACAGTCTTCACTGCATAAATTATAAATTAAATATAGTTTAGTCCTTATTAAAGCTACAAAAGTGATTCAGTCAGGTGATTTGTCTTTTGTTCTTTGATTGACATTAATGACAGACTGCAGGAGGTTTATTAGGCTACTGTCACTTTAAGACCTGAAGCATATGACGCGGATCTGGCACGCGTCTCACAATTTAACCAATTTAAGACCATGCTTGTGACAGGCATTTTGGCATAATTTTGTATACTGTATATTTATATATACTTAGTAGTTAATATATATCAACTAGTGGTGGGCAGATCGAGGCTTCGTGAAATACTAAAACAGTTGAATCAAATGTGCCATATTGTGCCGAGGCTTCGAAACAATCCGACACCCGTCTCCACGGTGACCCCTAGTGGTCAGAACAGTGTAAATGCAACAAAAACCCGGGTCAAACATGCATAAAAACACCTTTTACAATCTATTGCAATTTTTTTACTGAAAGTAAAATCTTTCAAATGCAATTATCTAATCATCTAATAAGATTATCATGTGTAAACGTGTTCTTTTATCAATTGTCAGGGTTTGTTTTGTCTGTCCTATGAATGGTTCAGCTAAACAGGCCAATAAGACTATTAACTACCTAATTTTAATTATAGGCTACTAATGTCTAATTAAAATGTCTACAAATGTATAAAACTAATCAGGTAAAACCCACAGACACTGATTCATGGGTTGGCACTGCAGAGATCATCGCTCCCAGCGGTGAACCATTGAAATTTCGAAGTGTTTCGAAACAGTTATGACGTAATGAAGCCTCGTTTACTGAAATCACGTGACTCTGGCAGTTTGATACACGCTCCGAACCATTGATTCGGAAAACAAAAGATTCGTAAAGGCTTCGAAGCTTCATGAAGTTTTGAAATTGCCATCACTAATAGAATGATGACTATTTTCAAATAGGTAAGCCTATCCATGAATGTATGTATAAGCTAATGGCGCCAACAACATTTATTATAATTAATAGTCAATATATATTTATTAGTGTATATATTTTTACTAGCATAATGACTGTTTTTAAACAGGTTTCCCTAGCAGTTATACGAACAGATCGTCCCATATTTGTTGTTTTGGCTGTTTATCATCATGTGTTCTCCTCAGGCTCAGTCAGTGCTTCATAACGAACGCTAACCTGCGGTAATATTGTGTGTTTTCTTGACGTGTAATCACTGCTGATGTCGAGCGGGAGAACTGCTTACTTACAGACCAGGAGATTTGTGAGCCGCTACTCAGCTTCTTTAAGTTTGCTGGAGTCTCTTAAATTCTGTTTGGTGTCTCGTCTGCAGTAAAATCCCTTCGGCACAGTAACAAAACAGTGATTTTTATAAGAAATCGACAGCGGCAGGATCCTGTTGCAACCTTAATTAAACATTGTGTTGCTCTATAAAGCAGCAGACAAGCTTTTATTCAAAGTCACTCGAGCATGAAAGCCAGACGGAGAGTTTTTTCTAGAAACATCTTCTCAGTATACGTTTTTCTTCTTCGCCAAGGCCTTAATGTTGTTTGTTTAGGACGTGTACTTGCATGCAGTGCACTGACAGTCTTTGGAGGAAAGCCGTCAGCGCTGGTGAAACAACTCCTCGCTGCTTTTGCTGTCATTTCTGGAGAAAGCTGTGAACCATTATCTTAGAAATCACAGATTGAAACTATTTTTAGCGTGCTTCCCCATGCAAAACTTTCCACAATTTTACAGCGTTGGTGTTGCTCATTTTGAGTTGGTTGCTATGGTTTCTGGGTGGGCCCGGGAAAAAAATATTAGTAAAATCTGTTTTGGCATAACTCTGACTTTCTTTTCATATAATTAAGGGTCCGTGATAGGACACTTTTTTTTTGTCCATTCATGTATTTTAATTAATTTCTATTTTGTAGGGGAGAGCCGGGACGATTGAAACGCGGGACGGATGAAACATTGAGATTTCCTTGAAAACCACTCACGTTATGTACGTCAAATTTCGTCAGCACGTACAGCACGCAATGCCTATCAGACCCGCGAAAACATTTCTTCTTTACGTCTTGCCGTTTTAAAGTTAGAGCCGGAAAGCTGTTTTTGAGTGTGGTTAGTGAAATCTTTCCTGCGGTACTTTTTTTTGACTGACAAGTTGTATTTATTGTTTCATGTGCCATTGTAATAATAATACGGCAGGTGTATTAGTACTGCATCACACCCTTAAGTGTATAATATCAGAGTTTTTTAGTTTACGGACAAAACAAGTTTAAATGGCTGGAGGCGCTGTCGGGACGGTTGAAACAGCGACTCGTGCCAGTTAAACCTTGTCATAGGAAAACACTCAATATGACTAAATCACTCAATATGACTCAAGGAATAAATGTAAGAATTAATTGTAAACGGATTTGTCTGTCTTCTTCAAAATAGCCTATTAGAAAGATTACGCAAAATGCGCAAAGGCTTATCGCCGATTGTTTATTGGGCGACAGAACAAAAATGTTAATATGAACCTTAAAATGAAAATAAATGACAAAATATGTTTGTAACAATATGTACATAAGTTACTTGTCAGGTATTGTTCATAAAAACAAGAATTAGATGAATAGTTACCGTTTAAACTGTTATGTTTCATCCGTCCCACCCCTGTGTTTCAATCGTCCCGCTCTGGAGGGACGATTGAAACAAAGCCCAACTCCCGTTCAAAGTAAATTTTTACTTAAATCATTCTATGTTTCTACCGAATAACACATGATACTAAGAGAAAACATGTGTGAGTTGTTGATCACACACACAAAAAAAATCTATCTGTAACCTTATCTTAGAAAACGACGTTTATCTGAAAAGTGTTTCAACTGTCCCGGCTCTCCCCTACATTTCTTAAATTTTAGTAGAAAGTCATCATAATAAAGAAAAGAAGCACACTGCTAATGTGTTTTGCAACCATTGCTATATGGTTGCTAAGGTGTTCTGGGTGTTTTCTTAGCACATTTTTTGATTGTTGACGTGTTCTGGCTAGTTTTAACCTGTTGTTATGTGATTGCTATGGTTTTCGAGGTGGTTTCAACTCATTGCTATGTGGTTGCTAAGGTGTTTTGTGTGGCTTTACCCCATTGCTATGTAGTCGCTAAGATGTTCTAGGTGTTTTTTAACACATTTTGTGGTTGCTAAGTTGTTCTGGTTGGTTTTATCCTGTTGCTAAGGTGTTATTTGTGGATTTTAGCATGTTATGTGGTTGATACGGTGTCCTGAGTAGTTTTACCTGTTGCTAAGGTGTTCTGGGGGTTTTAACCCATTGCTATGTGGTTGCTAAGGTGTTTTGTGTGGATTATAGCATGTTATGTGGGTGATACGGTGATCTGAGTAGTTTTAACCTGTTGTTATATGGTTGCTAAGGTGTTCAAGGTGGTTTTAACCCATTTAAAAGGTGTTCTGGTTGCCACATTATGTGGTTGCTAGGGTGTTCTGTGTAGTTTTAACTGGTTGTTATGTGTTTTCTAAGATGTTTTTGGGTGGTTTTAACCCATTTCCATGTAATTGCTATGTTGTTCTGGGTGGTTTTAACACATTGTGTGTTTGTTAAGGATTTCTAGGTAGTTTTACCACGTTGATATGTGGTTGCTAAGGTGTTCTAGGTGGTTTAACCCATTGCTATGTGGTTGCTAAGGTGTTCTAGGTGGTTTAACCCATTGCTATGTGGTTACTAAGCTGTTCTAGGTGTTTTAACCCATTGCTATGTGGTTGCTAAGGTGTTCTAGGTGGTTTAACCCATTGCTATGTGGTTGGTAAGGTGTTCTAGGTGGTTTAACTCATTGCTAAGGGGTTCTGCGTGGTTTTTAGCACATTATGTGGTTGCTAATGTGTTCTGGGAAGTTTTAACCCATTGCTATGTGGTTGCTAAGGTGTTCTAGGTGGTTTAACCCATTGCTAAGGTGTTCTGCGTGGTTTTTAGAACATTATGTGGTTGCTAATGTCTTCTGGGTTGTTTTAACATGTCACTATGTAGTTGTTAAGATTATAATATGCACATTTGACTCAATCCCACCATTTTGCTGTTTGCCAGGTGAAACTTGCAAGTCTGCAAATCATTTTTTTGAGTGATATCAATGGCGATGCTAGCCTTAGCAAGCAGCGCTAATAACAGTAAACACAGTAAAGAAGCAGCATGTTTTTCCTACGTTATTTCACCATGGTTTGAGGCTCATAATCTCACCGGATCATAACAGGCTTTGCTCAGCGGTCGCCCGTCTAATGGACTTTATGAAAAGGCATCTTTTATTCCATGTGAAGTATAGGCCTGTGCGTTTACCATACAGGGGGGACGAAATAACCGCGTCCCAACCCTGCTGGTCTGAGACACAGAGAGGATAAAGGAGCTCATGAATTTATATAGATTCTGTTGAAGTCTGAAGGGAGTGGACAGCGCGGGAGTCTCGCAGAACGCTTATGAATTCATCCAAAGCTAGTGAGCTATAAAATGGACTCTTTGATTCCCCAAATACTGCATATATACGTCCAGCTATGCCTGCATAATTACAGAGAAGACTCTACCGGCCTGAAGTCTGTTCAGTGCGTTAAAATGCGATACGGAGAATCAATGCTATTGGAGGATTGAGTAACTGTGTTTATATTATTGTGTGTGTGTTTGAATGATTCCTCAGATTGTGTGTTGTTGAGGAGAGCTGAGCTGTTACTTTAAGTGATACTCCTTTTTCACCTGCTGGAACATAAAAGAAGTGAACCCAAAAAAAAATATATCATATTCATTTTTTAATTTTTTTAATTTCTGTATTCAGGGTTTGACATTAACACCTGCCAAATTTGGGTGCATTTCAGCAGAGGAGTGTAAAATGTTGATTTTCCGATACATATCGATACTGAAATATCTGAAACTGCTCCAAACCCGCCTCCACTCACTCACGCGTTTAATTTGTTCCGGATGAATATATAGCTTGAATTTCGCAGTGCAATTGCGCATCATTTTACTTATTCCTGCAGATTTTGAGCTCGTACCCACATAAAGCCGCCTCTCAGTACTAAATTGAGGTTCATTTTCGCTGCTTATTGCGCTTAAACAGTCAAATACATACAAAATAATGTCAAATTATTGATCTTGATGAGTATTCACGTAAACAGTCAGTTATGTTTTAAGTGAATGTAAACAGTTGAGAAAGAAAACGCATGTGTAACAGAATATTGGATCCGTGCGTCAGGGCTTAAAGTGACAGCAGCCTAATAAACCCGCTGCCATTATTATTCGATAATGTTAGAAACAGAGTGTCTATGTTCACTAAGTGCAAATAGCCCGCCTTGTAGACAGAGGCTATTCACACCAACTAACGCCACTGACGTCTGGTTGGAAACACGATACATTATGGGCCGAAAACGTATTAATTTGAAGATCAAGGTAAATTCTACTTAATTTGTCTTCCGGGAAACATGTAAGTATCTTCTGTTGCTTCCGAAGGGCAGTACTAAATGAAAAAAAAATTATATGCAAACAAAATAAGAAATATTTGGACATTTTTATAAATTCAGCAATTTTTTTTTTTTTTTGTCTTGTGGACTATATCTAAACATATTTCATGTAAAATATCTTATTCAGGACAGTACTAAATAAAAAATAACATGCATTTTGTATGATCCCTCTTATTTTGTTAAAATTATTAACATTTTCACAGATTCTGCAAGGGTTCACAAACTTTCAAGCAGCACTGTGTGTATATCTATCTATCTATCTATCTATCTATCTATCTATCTATCTATCTATCTATCTATCTATCTATCTATCTATCTATCTATCTATCTATCTATCTATCTATCTATCTATCTATCTATCGCCTTTATTACAGGACAATGGGACAAATTACAAGAAACTACAGGCAAACAGAGGGAAACAGGATTGGCACATCATAACAAGCGCATAGCAACGCCCT
>JAVALU010000129.1:0-16184 GCA_030770095.1 Gila robusta | reverse complement strand
ATATATGTTCTTACGTGTAAAGCAAGTACGGTTGAGCCTCTGTTTATGTTCACTGATCAATGTTTATATGTGAATAAAAGCTTAAATTAAATCTGTTCATCACAAAGTGATCGAGTCTCTTCAGAAAATTTTGATTAAATCGCTCAATTCATATGGATTCGTTTTACGATCTCTTTATGAACTTTTTGAAGCGTCAAAGTGGAAGTTGCGTAGCTGTCAATGAAGGGACAAAAAGCTCCCAGATTGTATTAAAAGATCTTCAATGGTGTTATAAAAATGAATAAAATGTCTTAAGGGTTTGGAACGACATGAGAGTGAGTAAATAATGACATCATTTTAATTTGTGGGTGAACTAACCCTTTAAGCCTTGCAATAGGGATGCTCCGATTGATCGGACGCCGATCATGATCGGCCGATATTGGCTAAAAATAGATTGATCGGCGAACCCCAAAAGCGCCGATCAAAAAAGCCGATCACTTGACGTAAATTACTCGAGCGACTTTTTCCCACCTGCATGCGTGGCGCACGGGCACACAACAGCAGAGTGGAGCTTGGCAGTGGCAACATGAGTTCTCCTTCACCGGAACGAATAGGGAGTCTCCCAACGGATTGAAGCGCGCGTCCGAGTGAAGACCGTGCACCGCGCGAGCCACAACAGAACGCGGTATCTGAACTGATCGCTGCGGCAACGAGCACTTTGATCACTTGATAAAAAAAAAAAAAACATTTCAGCGCTAGATCGCCTCTTATTTAACAAATGAACAAAATGAATGCTCTGAGTTAACTGGAGATGTTTTTATTTATTTGTATTGGTACATTCGTGCCGCGAGATGTTTCAAAAGTGGTGGTGGTATTTATTTATTTTTTGATCTGACGTAGTTGGTTCCTCAACTACATCAGATTCAGATTCAGATTATTTTATTTAATGCCATGTCAGCATTCAAAGCTATTTTCATGGCAAAAATTCAATTATAAAAATACAAATATCATATAAATACAATAAAACAAAACAAATATAAACAAGAAGTCATTTTATACAATATATATTTTTAAATGAACATATGATAAAAAATCCAAAAACTTTTCAGGCATAATCTCATTAAATATGTCCTTTAATGAAGTAACTTCATAAAAGAGCATTCTGCTCAACTACATCAGACGTTCATAATAATAACAGAAAAAAACTTGCCATAGTTTTGTCCTTTTGTCAGTAGCCAGTTTTGGTGTAACAAGTTGTACATTTTGTTGCCAATTAGTAAATGTAGTGGGTGTATTAAGAGGCTACAATTTCCAAATATGCCTAAGTGTAACTTGATCCCCTCCCATTAGGCTGATCTGATGTGTGTTGGTCTGCTCTTTGTTTGGAATAATTTAATGTTACTCTGCCTTATTTGGGAAAGCTGGCCTACAGTAGCCTTAAGACATCTCATTTTCTAAATACAATTAAATAAACACATTTCTACAAATGGTGCAAACTCTGCTAGATTATAAATAAAAGATTCCCATTCCCCTGCCATTCTGTGATCGGCAGTGATCGGCAATCGGCAGATCATGATTTTGGTGATCGGTAATCGGTAATCGGCCCCAAAAATGCTGATCGGAGCATCTCTACCTTGCAAATGTAATAATTTGACAAGGAAAATAAAAAATAAAAAACCTTTGTGCTCATATTTTAATTTAAAAAAGTCTGGAGATTAATTATTCCTCTTTAAAAATCATTGAAAGCTGTGATTAGCTGCGTTACACTAGATTGCTAGACTGATGCTAGGATTAGCATGTGTCTTTAGGAGAGCACCTGACAGGCTCTGATGATCACTGTGATCAGTCCACACACACACACACACACACACACACACACACACTCTCTCTCTCAAGGCCTCGCTGAAACTGTAGAATAGCGTAGTGACCTCGTTTTACAGTTGTGATTGGCTAGTAGTGACGTCAGGTGTTGCATAAGTCCCTGTAATGTGACCAGGTTGCTCCGTTGGAAGCTGGAGAGTCGAGCATCACAGAGACAAGCCAGCAAGTTTTGTGGTATATTTACATAAGGGTCTGAACTAGTGTGTGTGCATGTGGAATTGTGTTTGTGTTTATTTGATAAGTGTGCATCTATAGGGACATCAGTCTGTCTGCGTGGACTTTTTTTTTACGTCTGTGGTGTTTATAAGTGGACTTATGTTGGTCAGTGGCATTTGTGTGGGGATTTTAAGCTTATTGGTGTTTGAAGTAGGCTCATTTTGGTCTGTCATTTGAGTTGTTTAGATCAAATACAATGTATAATATTTTATAATATTATATAACAATGTATTGTATTAAAATAATATGTTAATATATATGATAATACATGTATTAATAGTATAATATTTAATTCATTATTTATTTATTTAATATTATTCATTTATTTTATTTTGATAGAAATAAATCTGTTTTACTTAAGATATGTAATTATTGTATTTTTCTCTATACATTTTCAGTCCACTGTATTTGAATTATGTTTATTACCATTAACTAAAGCTAAAACCATAAAAAAGTCCATTACTTGAAATAAAATAAACATTAACTGAAATAAACTACAATATATAAAACTTAAACTTATTTCATTTCAGCTATTTGACAAGGCAACATTTAATTTAATTTAATTTAAATTACATTGAAGTACAAAATAGATAAAACTAAAAAAAAACTTAAAAAAATGAACTGAAGACTGTATTAATGATGCTAAAAATTCAGCTTTGTGTCACAGGAATAAATTACATTTTTACATTTATTAAAATAGAAAACAATTATTTTAAATTGTAGTAATATTTCAAAATATTACTATTTTTACTGTATTTTTAGTTAAATAAATGCAGCATTGGCGAATGTAAATGTTCCCAACTTTTATTCAAAATGTAAATGGTAACAATTACAAAATTACTAATATTTGAACTAAAATGAAAATATAAAAATAAAATCTAATTCAAAATACCAACAAAACCTAAACAGTTTATCAATGCTACTAAAATAAGCAGTATTTTCTTTGCACAAAGTGTAAACATACTTAGGTGCTATTTTTACTTTGTGCAATAGTGGCATACTGTTTGCACATCAGTATATTGTAGTAAATTATAAAACAGTATGCAGCAATCACATATTCAGTGTATATGGTTATATTTATTGTTGTTGTTTTTTGGTCCATTTATTTATAAATGGATGCTGCCGTATTGATGCCTAAAGCCCTCCCTACATCTACATCTACTTCTACCCCTAACCCTAACCACACTGAACCTGCTGATCAGTAAAGCTGTCAATGTCATGTTGTACTGTAACAGTGCACTAGACATAATCTTTATTTATAGAGAAATGACCTCATAATAATTACAATGATCCTGCTTCTTTTTCACAAGCAAGCCAAAGAGTGCATGTTTGGCATGTGACATGCTAGGCTAAGCCTAAAATGTGTCATTGGTAGTTTTGATGGAGTTTGAAAGTTGCCTTTCCAAGAAATCAAGTGACAACATAATCTTTCTAGAGCTTTAAGTTCTTGATATTTGCTCCTTTTGTTAGTTGATTTCTTCATAGTTGGCTAAACTTCTATAATGGTGAACGGAAACTACAACAGATATAATTGTTGTGCTCCCATTTGCTCGAATAACAAAAGAAAAAATCCATGATAGTGTTTCCATGACTTTCCAAAATAGGGAAAAAAATACAGATAGATTGATTACGGTTGTCAGAGGAGAGAAATATGTCAAATATGCCGTCACTCCCCAGCCGTATAGTAGAACCATGAAGTCAAAATGAACAGTTCTTATTTTTTATGGAATATATTGCATTTATTATAAATGATTTATCCGTGCACATCATTATTTTTATTTTTTTTATCCATGTGCCTCGTAATCTTTAATGAAAATAACTTCTCCTCCCTCTTGCAGCGACATCTTGTCAGGGATGGGTGAAGGGATGAGGCGAGGACTCAAGAATGCAGATATGGGCTTTTTATTAATAAAAAAAAATAAAACAAATCAAACAAAAACTACCGCGTGGGGAAAGCATGACTGGCTGGACTAGGCAGGACAAGGCAGGAAACAACAGGGAGCAGGTAAACATGATGCACATACGACAACCCAGGACTGCAAACACAGAGAGAAAAAAAGGGAGAGCAAACAAAGCAGGGAGCGAGGGAGGAACAAATGAACCTATAATCAGGTAACACAGGACGGGTTAAGACAATAGACAGGAGAGCACAGAGAAACAAACATGACAACATGAAAGCACGTGACCGAAGAAAAACACAAACCGCGTGCTACACAGAACACAACAACCCACGCGGACCGAAGCCGGCCCGAGTGAGCTTGAAAACACACTCACACAATGAGACCATTCTTTTAAACACACAGAGCATGAATGCCTGAATCCCGACACAGAACGGAAACCAAACTAGACCAAAGTACCGGGATCTGAACACCATTCTCCACACATACACACACACACAAAGAAAACAGAAAACAGGAGAGCGAATGGCCCGGGCGAACTCGTAAACGCACACGCTCATAATGACGAGGCAGTCTGAGAGTCAGGGCTCTGTCACCAACCCTGAATAAACCACACCGAAGTGACAGAACCCTGACACATCTCTTCTCTGGCGGGACAACCTGTCAATCCACAACCATCCAATCAATTCCCCAAGGAAATGTAGTCCCGTCCTGCTTTTTTTCTTGTTCGAGAAGCCATTTCGCTCTGATGTACTTCACAATAGGGAAGAAAAGTCTATCGCAACTTCCATTTCATGCCGACTTGAAGTACTTTTCCGTAATTTCAAGGAAATTTCACACAAACTACAGTATTATAAATGTTTTTTTAATGGACTTGCTCACTAGATTTACATTGTTAATAACTGTGTAAATGTGTCATGAGCAGTGTTGGGCAAGTTACTCAAAAAAAGTAATCCACTACAAATGACTAATTACTACTTTAAAATTGTAATTTGATTACATTACTGATTACTGCATGTAAAAAGTAATCAGATTACTAATTACTTTACTTCAAAGAAAACCTATTAAAACTACTAGAATACACTACAAAGCGAAACTCCGTTCTTTCCGTAATTTAATATTGCAGACATCCCAAGTCTCCCGCATATTGATAGCGGCTCCCTGATGCCCGCAAATTAGTTAAAATCTCCGGAATCTAGAGCGAGCGCGCAAGAGCGCGCATGCGAGACAGAAGAAACTGTTCTCCAAACCGTGTAGCGCGTGCACGGCGGAGAGGGAGAGAGCGAGAGACCTTGAGTGTGTGTGTGTGTGTGCCTCATGAAGCGCGTTCTCTGGCAATTCATTAAAGCGCATGCTCATTAACTGACGCAGCCGGCCAAACGTGATTAGAAATGCATTTGACTAAATATTTTTTTCTTAACAATACACATGTAACGCAAGTAACTTAATTTTATTGACATCAGTAACTGTAATCAAATTACATACATTTTAAATGTAATGAGTTACATTACTGCGTCATCACGAAAAGTATTACTTTGTAACGCGTTATACCCAACTCTGGTCATGACAGTCTGTGAGAAGTGTCCATTGTGGTGTTCTGTGTGTCGTTCTCTCCAGCACTGCCAGTAACTCGACCCGGAGTTCTCCTGCTTGCTCTCCGGTTCTGCGGAAGCGCTGTCGCTCTCCCACTCTGCAGAACGAGACGGATAACATGGTGGAGAAAGGCTCTGAGCAGTCCGACACCTCCAGGTCCCCGTCCACCCCTGAGCAACTGGTCACACGCACCTTCTCGGGACAGTCCACGCGCAGCGGGAGCAAGAACTCCAAGGTGAGACCTTCACATTCAGCGCTTTCTGCAACATCTCCTCCAGTGCAAACCTGCTGTAAAGTGAACATGTTGAAGGGCCTTGTCTGAGATCCGGGGCCATGCCTGCTACCTAACCTCTTGTTGTCCAATCATAGCATGTGTCAGACGCATAGACTCTGATTTGGCAGATTTTCTATTACTAAGCATCCTTTGGCCATTGATAAAGCACCGCTGCTTTTACAGTCTTTTATTACCCAACCCATACTTTTTTCATCATTTTACAACAAAGTGTGCTATGCAGGTATACTAAATTGCTGTAAATTGTTTTACATATTTATTTTCACATTGAAATTGTTATGTTCAAAGGTGACTTTAGTTTAAACGAGTCTTATCTCAGACGGGAAAGCAAACACCTCCTGTGTTATGTGAACATAACAAGCAAAAGCAATCAATGAAAACATGTTCAATCACGACCAAACAGAGTATCACCCACGGACACGCATACAGAACCTCAAATCCCAATCGGAAGGCTCATTCTCAGGAAACGGTGCCATTTATTATAGAAAACGGCAGGCAAATGTTGGTATTTATGTTTTGTCATTTCTTTTGAAAAACACTTTTGAAAGAAGTCTCTTCTGCTCACCAAGACTGCATGTATTTGGTCATTAAAAACATTGATATTGTGAAATATTACTACTTTTTTTTAAAATAGCTGTAATATATTTTCAATTGTAATTTATTCCTGTGATCAAAGCTGAATTTTCAGCATCATTACTCCAGTCTTCAGTGTCACATGATCCTTCAGAAATCATTCTAATATGCAGATTTTCTGCTCTAGAAACATCTCTTTTTATGTTGAAATCAGTTGTGCTGCTTCATATTGTTTTGCAAACCATGATTAAAAAAAAAAAATATTGACTTATTGACAAGACTTATTGATTATTAAAAGGTTCAAAAGAACAGCATTTATTTGTAATATAATTTTTTTTTGTAACTTTATAAATGTCTTTACTGTCACTTTTGATTAATTTAATGCATCCTTGCTGTATACAAATACTAATCTCTTTAGATTATTTATATCAGGGGCGTAGAATTTAGTAGGGACGCTAGGGACGTGTCCCTACCAATATCCAGTGACACTGATTTGTCCCTAGCAATAATTTCGATACAAAATTAAAATATATTTATATATAACCACTGTTGCCTGGTTGGATCTTGTGGGTTTTATGTATTTCTTATTTTATTTAACCAGGAAACATCTCATTTAGATTAAAATCTCTTACAAGAGCGTTCTGAGAAAAATGCGCTAATCCTGGAACACAAACGGTTAATAGATCTAGGTCCCGCCTGCTGAACACACATCGCTAAACTGATTGGCTTTGTGTTTTCTTTCTAACTTGTGAGAGGCTGTAGCTACATTTGGTTGTGCGAAGCGGCAAAGCTTCTCCGAAGGAAACCTAGATGCGGTAAACTAAGGAGTAATCTACAGTTCTGTGCACAAAAATACGGGGCAAATCGCGTCAAATAATGATTCGGGGACAGCTCAGTTTTTACAATTTAATGTATGACAACCACGGGATAAGTGGCAAACATAATCATTAGTGTGTGCGCGCAAAGAGCACTGAAACTTAGTAAAAACATCACTTAGTATATAAGCCGTTTTCCAAAAAGGGGGGGGGGGGGGGGATACCCATAAGGACAACATTTTCGTATATTGCCATTTTTGTAGGGACAAAGACAAAATGTCCCCACAAAAATGGCAATTTCCGAAATCCTTGTGGGGATTTTTTTTTTTTTTTTTTTTTGTGACGATTCGAGTGACGATTTTTGAAAATGCAGAAAGTTATCTGTGATAGGGTTAGTGTAGAGGGATAGAACACACAGTTTGTACAGTATAAAAATCATTATGACTATGGAAAGTCCACATTAAACATGAAAACACAAAATTGCTTGGTCTGATGAAATTAGATGTCTGTTTGATCAAGTTGAAACCCTTGTCATCCCAGTCTCATCAGCTGAGGCTGAAATAAGTTAAATTGCTCTTAGGACACTGAAAACATGGCTCAGAACAATGGCACAAGTTGCTGTGTCATGTCCAACAGGATAAACTGGACAGTAGTAATGATGTGAAACAAATATGCCAAAAGTTAATTTCTGTTAACGGGATAGTTTCCTTAAAAAATGAAAATTCTGTCATCATTAAGTTGTTTCAAACCAGATTTCTTTCTTCTGCTGACCACAAAGGAAGATATTTTGAATAATGTTGGTAACTAGACAGTTGATGGGCCCCATTGACTTCCACAGTAAGAAATATCTTACTATGGAAGTCAATGGGGCCCATCAACTGTCTAGTTACCAACATTATTCAAAATATCTTCCTTTGTGGTCAGCAGAAGAAAGAAATCTAGGTTTGAAACAACTTGATGGATGACAGAATTTTCATTTTTTAAGGAAACTATCCCGTTAACAGAAATTAACTTTTGGCATATTTGTTTCACATCATTACTACTGTCCAGTTTATCCTGTTGGACATGACACAGCAACTTGTGCCATTGTTCTGAGCCATGTTTTCAGTGTCCTAAGAGCAATTTAACTTATTTCAGCCTCAGCTGATGAGACTGGGATGACAAGGGTTTCAACTTGATCAAACAGACATCTAATTTCATCAGACCAAGCAATTTTGTGTTTTCATGTTTAATGTGGACTTTCCATAGTCATAATGATTTTTATACTGTACAAACTGTGTGTTCTATCCCTCTACACTAACCCTATCACAGATAACTTTCTGCATTTTCAAAAATCGTCACTCGAATCGTCACAAAAAAAAAAAAAAAAAAAAATCCCCACAAGGATTTCGGAAATTGCCATTTTTGTGGGGACATTTTGTCTTTGTCCCTACAAAAATGGCAATATACGAAAATGTTGTCCTTATGGGTATCCCCCCCCCCCCCCCCTTTTTGGAAAACGGCTTATATACTAAGTGATGTTTTTACTAAGTTTCAGTGCTCTTTGCGCGCACACACTAATGATTATGTTTGCCACTTATCCCGTGGTTGTCATACATTAAATTGTAAAAACTGAGCTGTCCCCGAATCATTATTTGACGCGATTTGCCCGTATTTTTGTGCACAGAACTGTAGATTACTCCTTAGTTTACCGCATCTAGGTTTCCTTCGGAGAAGCTTTGCCGCTTCGCACAACCAAATGTAGCTACAGCCTCTCACAAGTTAGAAAGAAAACACAAAGCCAATCAGTTTAGCGATGTGTGTTCAGCAGGCGGGACCTAGATCTATTAACCGTTTGTGTTCCAGGATTAGCGCATTTTTCTCAGAACGCTCTTGTAAGAGATTTTAATCTAAATGAGATGTTTCCTGGTTAAATAAAATAAGAAATACATAAAACCCACAAGATCCAACCAGGCAACAGTGGTTATATATAAATATATTTTAATTTTGTATCGAAATTATTGCTAGGGACAAATCAGTGTCACTGGATATTGGTAGGGACACGTCCCTAGCGTCCCTACTAAATTCTACGCCCCTGATATAAATAATCTAAAGAGATTAGTATTTGTATACAGCAAGGATGCATTAAATTAATCAAAAGTGACAGTAAAGACATTTATAAAGTTACAAAAAAAAATTATATTACAAATAAATGCTGTTCTTTTGAACCTTTTAATAATCAATAAGTCTTGTCAATAAGTCAATATTTTTTTTTTTTAATCATGGTTTGCAAAACAATATGAAGCAGCACAACTGATTTCAACATAAAAAGAGATGTTTCTAGAGCAGAAAATCTGCATATTAGAATGATTTCTGAAGGATCATGTGACACTGAAGACTGGAGTAATGATGCTGAAAATTCAGCTTTGATCACAGGAATAAATTACAATTGAAAATATATTACAGCTATTTTAAAAAAAAGTAGTAATATTTCACAATATCAATGTTTTTAATGACCAAATACATGCAGTCTTGGTGAGCAGAAGAGACTTCTTTCAAAAGTGTTTTTCAAAAGAAATGACAAAACATAAATACCAACATTTGCCTGCCGTTTTCTATAATAAATGGCACCGTTTCCTGAGAATGAGCCTTCCGATTGGGATTTGAGGTTCTGTATGCGTGTCCGTGGGTGATACTCTGTTTGGTCGTGATTGAACATGTTTTCATTGATTGCTTTTGCTTGTTATGTTCACATAACACAGGAGGTGTTTGCTTTCCCGTCTGAGATAAGACTCGTTTAAACTAAAGTCACCTTTGAACATAACAATTTCAATGTGAAAATAAATATGTAAAACAATTTACAGCAATTTAGTATACCTGCATAGCACACTTTGTTGTAAAATGATGAAAAAAGTATGGGTTGGGTAATAAAAGACTGTAAAAGCAGCGGTGCTTTATCAATGGCCAAAGGATGCTTAGTAATAGAAAATCTGCCAAATCAGAGTCTATGCGTCTGACACATGCTATGATTGGACAACAAGAGGTTAGGTAGCAGGCATGGCCCCGGATCTCAGACAAGGCCCTTCAACATGTTCACTTTACAGCAGGTTTGCACTGGAGGAGATGTTGCAGAAAGCGCTGAATGTGAAGGTCTCACCTTGGAGTTCTTGCTCCCGCTGCGCGTGGACTGTCCCGAGAAGGTGCGTGTGACCAGTTGCTCAGGGGTGGACGGGGACCTGGAGGTGTCGGACTGCTCAGAGCCTTTCTCCACCATGTTATCCGTCTCGTTCTGCAGAGTGGGAGAGCGACAGCGCTTCCGCAGAACCGGAGAGCAAGCAGGAGAACTCCGGGTCGAGTTACTGGCAGTGCTGGAGAGAACGACACACAGAACACCACAATGGACACTTCTCACAGACTGTCATGACCAGAGTTGGGTATAACGCGTTACAAAGTAATACTTTTCGTGATGACGCAGTAATGTAACTCATTACATTTAAAATGTATGTAATTTGATTACAGTTACTGATGTCAATAAAATTAAGTTACTTGCGTTACATGTGTATTGTTAAGAAAAAAATATTTAGTCAAATGCATTTCTAATCACGTTTGGCCGGCTGCGTCAGTTAATGAGCATGCGCTTTAATGAATTGCCAGAGAACGCGCTTCATGAGGCACACACACACACACACTCAAGGTCTCTCGCTCTCTCCCTCTCCGCCGTGCACGCGCTACACGGTTTGGAGAACAGTTTCTTCTGTCTCGCATGCGCGCTCTTGCGCGCTCGCTCTAGATTCCGGAGATTTTAACTAATTTGCGGGCATCAGGGAGCCGCTATCAATATGCGGGAGACTTGGGATGTCTGCAATATTAAATTACGGAAAGAACGGAGTTTCGCTTTGTAGTGTATTCTAGTAGTTTTAATAGGTTTTCTTTGAAGTAAAGTAATTAGTAATCTGATTACTTTTTACATGCAGTAATCAGTAATGTAATCAAATTACAATTTTAAAGTAGTAATTAGTCATTTGTAGTGGATTACTTTTTTTGAGTAACTTGCCCAACACTGCTCATGACACATTTACACAGTTATTAACAATGTAAATCTAGTGAGCAAGTCCATTAAAAAAACATTTATAATACTGTAGTTTGTGTGAAATTTCCTTGAAATTACGGAAAAGTACTTCAAGTCGGCATGAAATGGAAGTTGCGATAGACTTTTCTTCCCTATTGTGAAGTACATCAGAGCGAAATGGCTTCTCGAACAAGAAAAAAAGCAGGACGGGACTACATTTCCTTGGGGAATTGATTGGATGGTTGTGGATTGACAGGTTGTCCCGCCAGAGAAGAGATGTGTCAGGGTTCTGTCACTTCGGTGTGGTTTATTCAGGGTTGGTGACAGAGCCCTGACTCTCAGACTGCCTCGTCATTATGAGCGTGTGCGTTTACGAGTTCGCCCGGGCCATTCGCTCTCCTGTTTTCTGTTTTCTTTGTGTGTGTGTGTATGTGTGGAGAATGGTGTTCAGATCCCGGTACTTTGGTCTAGTTTGGTTTCCGTTCTGTGTCGGGATTCAGGCATTCATGCTCTGTGTGTTTAAAAGAATGGTCTCATTGTGTGAGTGTGTTTTCAAGCTCACTCGGGCCGGCTTCGGTCCGCGTGGGTTGTTGTGTTCTGTGTAGCACGCGGTTTGTGTTTTTCTTCGGTCACGTGCTTTCATGTTGTCATGTTTGTTTCTCTGTGCTCTCCTGTCTATTGTCTTAACCCGTCCTGTGTTACCTGATTATAGGTTCATTTGTTCCTCCCTCGCTCCCTGCTTTGTTTGCTCTCCCTTTTTTTCTCTCTGTGTTTGCAGTCCTGGGTTGTCGTATGTGCATCATGTTTACCTGCTCCCTGTTGTTTCCTGCCTTGTCCTGCCTAGTCCAGCCAGTCATGCTTTCCCCACGCGGTAGTTTTTGTTTGATTTGTTTTATTTTTTTTTATTAATAAAAAGCCCATATCTGCATTCTTGAGTCCTCGCCTCATCCCTTCACCCATCCCTGACAAGATGTCGCTGCAAGAGGGAGGAGAAGTTATTTTCATTAAAGATTACGAGGCACATGGATAAAAAAAATAAAAATAATGATGTGCACGGATAAATCATTTATAATAAATGCAATATATTCCATAAAAAATAAGAACTGTTCATTTTGACTTCATGGTTCTACTATACGGCTGGGGAGTGACGGCATATTTGACATATTTCTCTCCTCTGACAACCGTAATCAATCTATCTGTATTTTTTTCCCTATTTTGGAAAGTCATGGAAACACTATCATGGATTTTTTCTTTTGTTATTCGAGCAAATGGGAGCACAACAATTATATCTGTTGTAGTTTCCGTTCACCATTATAGAAGTTTAGCCAACTATGAAGAAATCAACTAACAAAAGGAGCAAATATCAAGAACTTAAAGCTCTAGAAAGATTATGTTGTCACTTGATTTCTTGGAAAGGCAACTTTCAAACTCCATCAAAACTACCAATGACACATTTTAGGCTTAGCCTAGCATGTCACATGCCAAACATGCACTCTTTGGCTTGCTTGTGAAAAAGAAGCAGGATCATTGTAATTATTATGAGGTCATTTCTCTATAAATAAAGATTATGTCTAGTGCACTGTTACAGTACAACATGACATTGACAGCTTTACTGATCAGCAGGTTCAGTGTGGTTAGGGTTAGGGGTAGAAGTAGATGTAGATGTAGGGAGGGCTTTAGGCATCAATACGGCAGCATCCATTTATAAATAAATGGACCAAAAAACAACAACAATAAATATAACCATATACACTGAATATGTGATTGCTGCATACTGTTTTATAATTTACTACAATATACTGATGTGCAAACAGTATGCCACTATTGCACAAAGTAAAAATAGCACCTAAGTATGTTTACACTTTGTGCAAAGAAAATACTGCTTATTTTAGTAGCATTGATAAACTGTTTAGGTTTTGTTGGTATTTTGAATTAGATTTTATTTTTATATTTTCATTTTAGTTCAAATATTAGTAATTTTGTAATTGTTACCATTTACATTTTGAATAAAAGTTGGGAACATTTACATTCGCCAATGCTGCATTTATTTAACTAAAAATACAGTAAAAATAGTAATATTTTGAAATATTACTACAATTTAAAATAATTGTTTTCTATTTTAATAAATGTAAAAATGTAATTTATTCCTGTGACACAAAGCTGAATTTTTAGCATCATTAATACAGTCTTCAGTTCATTTTTTTAAGTTTTTTTTTAGTTTTATCTATTTTGTACTTCAATGTAATTTAAATTAAATTAAATTAAATGTTGCCTTGTCAAATAGCTGAAATGAAATAAGTTTAAGTTTTATATATTGTAGTTTATTTCAGTTAATGTTTATTTTATTTCAAGTAATGGACTTTTTTATGGTTTTAGCTTTAGTTAATGGTAATAAACATAATTCAAATACAGTGGACTGAAAATGTATAGAGAAAAATACAATAATTACATATCTTAAGTAAAACAGATTTATTTCTATCAAAATAAAATAAATGAATAATATTAAATAAATAAATAATGAATTAAATATTATACTATTAATACATGTATTATCATATATATTAACATATTATTTTAATACAATACATTGTTATATAATATTATAAAATATTATACATTGTATTTGATCTAAACAACTCAAATGACAGACCAAAATGAGCCTACTTCAAACACCAATAAGCTTAAAATCCCCACACAAATGCCACTGACCAACATAAGTCCACTTATAAACACCACAGACGTAAAAAAAAAGTCCACGCAGACAGACTGATGTCCCTATAGATGCACACTTATCAAATAAACACAAACACAATTCCACATGCACACACACTAGTTCAGACCCTTATGTAAATATACCACAAAACTTGCTGGCTTGTCTCTGTGATGCTCGACTCTCCAGCTTCCAACGGAGCAACCTGGTCACATTACAGGGACTTATGCAACACCTGACGTCACTACTAGCCAATCACAACTGTAAAACGAGGTCACTACGCTATTCTACAGTTTCAGCGAGGCCTTGAGAGAGAGAGTGTGTGTGTGTGTGTGTGTGTGTGTGTGTGTGTGGACTGATCACAGTGATCATCAGAGCCTGTCAGGTGCTCTCCTAAAGACACATGCTAATCCTAGCATCAGTCTAGCAATCTAGTGTAACGCAGCTAATCACAGCTTTCAATGATTTTTAAAGAGGAATAATTAATCTCCAGACTTTTTTAAATTAAAATATGAGCACAAAGGTTTTTTATTTTTTATTTTCCTTGTCAAATTATTACATTTGCAAGGTAGAGATGCTCCGATCAGCATTTTTGGGGCCGATTACCGATTACCGATCACCAAAATCATGATCTGCCGATTGCCGATCACTGCCGATCACAGAATGGCAGGGGAATGGGAATCTTTTATTTATAATCTAGCAGAGTTTGCACCATTTGTAGAAATGTGTTTATTTAATTGTATTTAGAAAATGAGATGTCTTAAGGCTACTGTAGGCCAGCTTTCCCAAATAAGGCAGAGTAACATTAAATTATTCCAAACAAAGAGCAGACCAACACACATCAGATCAGCCTAATGGGAGGGGATCAAGTTACACTTAGGCATATTTGGAAATTGTAGCCTCTTAATACACCCACTACATTTACTAATTGGCAACAAAATGTACAACTTGTTACACCAAAACTGGCTACTGACAAAAGGACAAAACTATGGCAAGTTTTTTTCTGTTATTATTATGAACGTCTGATGTAGTTGAGCAGAATGCTCTTTTATGAAGTTACTTCATTAAAGGACATATTTAATGAGATTATGCCTGAAAAGTTTTTGGATTTTTTATCATATGTTCATTTAAAAATATATATTGTATAAAATGACTTCTTGTTTATATTTGTTTTGTTTTATTGTATTTATATGATATTTGTATTTTTATAATTGAATTTTTGCCATGAAAATAGCTTTGAATGCTGACATGGCATTAAATAAAATAATCTGAATCTGAATCTGATGTAGTTGAGGAACCAACTACGTCAGATCAAAAAATAAATAAATACCACCACCACTTTTGAAACATCTCGCGGCACGAATGTACCAATACAAATAAATAAAAACATCTCCAGTTAACTCAGAGCATTCATTTTGTTCATTTGTTAAATAAGAGGCGATCTAGCGCTGAAATGTTTTTTTTTTTTTATCAAGTGATCAAAGTGCTCGTTGCCGCAGCGATCAGTTCAGATACCGCGTTCTGTTGTGGCTCGCGCGGTGCACGGTCTTCACTCGGACGCGCGCTTCAATCCGTTGGGAGACTCCCTATTCGTTCCGGTGAAGGAGAACTCATGTTGCCACTGCCAAGCTCCACTCTGCTGTTGTGTGCCCGTGCGCCACGCATGCAGGTGGGAAAAAGTCGCTCGAGTAATTTACGTCAAGTGATCGGCTTTTTTGATCGGCGCTTTTGGGGTTCGCCGATCAATCTATTTTTAGCCAATATCGGCCGATCATGATCGGCGTCCGATCAATCGGAGCATCCCTATTGCAAGGCTTAAAGGGTTAGTTCACCCACAAATTAAAATGATGTCATTATTTACTCACTCTCATGTCGTTCCAAACCCTTAAGACATTTTATTCATTTTTATAACACCATTGAAGATCTTTTAATACAATCTGGGAGCTTTTTGTCCCTTCATTGACAGCTACGCAACTTCCACTTTGACGCTTCAAAAAGTTCATAAAGAGATCGTAAAACGAATCCATATGAATTGAGCGATTTAATCAAAATTTTCTGAAGAGACTCGATCACTTTGTGATGAACAGATTTAATTTAAGCTTTTATTCACATATAAACATTGATCAGTGAACATAAACAGAGGCTCAACCGTACTTGCTTTACACGTAAGAACATATAT
>JAVALU010000127.1:0-15520 GCA_030770095.1 Gila robusta | reverse complement strand
GGGATTAAAATAAACAAGAAACCAGCAATGATTACCACAATCAACAATAAACCTAACTTTCCTAACCTAACATAACAAACAGTTTTTAAATGTGCTTTTCTGCAGCTGAAAAGAATAGCATGGGGTGCTAATTTTGCAATATCTCTGAGATATAAAAAAAAATATTAACAACGTTTTGTACACGAGGGTAAATGTCAATGGGGAATCAAAGATCACTCCTAGATTCCTTAAAGGGGTCATATAATGGTACATGCACTTTTACAAGTTGATTGTACTGAAATGTGTGTTGGCAGTGCCTGTACACAACCATCATATAATGATAAAAATCCATCCAGTGTTTTTGTTTTAATCTCCTTATTTGTTTTCCCCTGCCTCAAATTGAGCCGTTCGTCTTTGTGACGTCAATAAAACGGACGCCCCTCCCCGATTGTTGATTGACAGCAGTGATTCAACACAGACCTGCCCTCGCTCGTCCTGTCAATCATAGTCCGCGCGGATCGGCGCGGTCATTGTTGATATGCTGGAGCACTGTCTATGAGCAGAATGGCGTCTAAACGATTGTGGTGTTCTGTTCTTGGGTGTAATAACGAACACGGCAGTCATTTTAATGTTCCTAAATCCGAACCGCTGAAGACGCAGTGGCTGAGTTTGTTTTCGAAGGGAATATTCCCCACGAGCAACGTCAATGCTCTCATGTTTGCCGAATCATTTCTCAGTGGACTGCTTTATAAATGAGGATCAGTGTAAAGCTGGTTTTGCTGAGAAGCTGCACCTGAATAAAGGATCGGAACCTATTCGTCTTCCTGCTGAACCTTCAGAAGAACTAAAGTGAGTGTAACGTTTTATTAATCTTTATATTAATATTTATATTAATCTTTGCAAATCGCCAGCTGCACGCTTCACGATGAATGCGTCGGTTTACACTCAGGGTACATTACAGCATGTTTTCTATGTACGACATTCTCAATATAATTCATAATCCACGTTTATAATGAACAACGCGTTATGGTTATTGTGTTATTGTGTTACAAACGGTGTACACAGAACAGAGGGGCGGGGTGAGCAAAGCTCATTATCATTTAAAGTCATATGCACTGAAACGGCGTGCTGAAAACAGAGCTGTTTTTGACCAGGTAAAATAAGTGTTTTCTTACAATACTAATGAGAATTTTTAATTAAAGTATATTAAAAACTTTTAATTTAGACCTAAAGAATCATATTAGCTTGTACACAAATGGCATTATATGACCCCTTTAATCTCTTCTGGAACTCAAGTACAGAACCATCAGAACCAACCAAACAATCAGCTATAAAAGTAATGTCATAAAAGTCATACAATTCTAAGTCATAAAAAATTTGAAAACCAGATTGAAGTTGCTCAAAAAGATTACTAACAGAAAGATGATCATGCAACTGTGAAGCTACAACTCATTCTAAATTTTAGCCAGGAAAGGAAGATTTGACATATGTCTTTAAATCATCCAAATCTAAACTTCGCTTCTTGACTACAGGACTAACAGCAGCACTTATTTATGCAGCTGTGACAACTTAAGGATTCATTAATTTTGTTAAGCACTGCAGGCACAAATGCTCAAAACAAGACTTAAACAAACCAATAGGAAGGGATCAAGTATGCAAGTAGTAGATTTCATATCTGAACTGTAACAAGTGAGGCAAAATCTGGTTGCACAAAATTTTGAAACAGGGCACCCGAAAAACTTGCCACACTAGCATTAGAACTAAAGGAGAGAAAGGTTGTTGTTATACCAAGGAGCAGAGCGGGTATACTTGATTTCACGGAGCTTGCGAGGAGCAGATAAATCCAGGTTATTTGCCAATGCATTATTTAGCTGTGAAATGTCATCATCCAGGACGTTGAGCCAATTCAGTAAGAGATGAGACAACAACAGTTGCATATACTGTCTGATCAGTTGATTTCCACATTTAAACAAGCACTTACAGCAGCAAACTATGATCCAGAATTTATTTGTGGCATGGTGTTCCTCACAGAAATGACTGCGCATCTGAATTATCTGAGCACACAGTTACAAGGTCCGTCTCAGACAGTTTCAGACCTCTATGCACATATGAACGCTTTTCCAACGTAAACTTAACCTTTTTCACAACGGATTTTCATCCAATCCGGTAAATTTGACACACTTCTCTGCCTGCGAGGAGATGTGCAAAGATGCTCCAAATGCAAGATGTGTTTTGCCAAGTACAGAAAGAAATTGAACGTCTACAAGAGCAGTTCAGAAATCACATCCAGGTCTTTCACGTCATGCAGCCTCGCATATGTCAGCTAGTGATGTGTGATACCACTTAATTCCTATTCGATCCGATACCAAGTAATACTGGTATTGTCGATACCGATACCAATACCAATTCTTTTTACGTATTTTATTTGTAGTGTGATGTGACAACTAGTTTAAAGTAAACACAGTAGTCACAGTGCAAATTGAGTGTAGATGGAAGTAAAGAGTACAGATGGAGATATAAATTGTTCTTTTGTCTATTGTCCTCCCTGTCATGACTAGGAGTTGTTGTACAGTATGATGGCCAGGGGGACGAAAGAGATCCCTCTAAATCCTATTAGTTTTAACTATAGGCTATATGCAGCCTCTCTCAATACACTCTTAGCACTGATCTCGGGAAAGCTACTCGTTGTTGCATTTATTTCATTAGGCTAACTTCATGTTTCACTGGTATTTTCTATTTGAACAAACTGCTTTCTGTTAGCTTGTTGTAAGAATGCTGGGATTCCGGGGAATTCTTGAACATTAAAAAACTAAAGCCTGAACAGACGTGAATAACTTTCCCACAGTCAGTGATAACGTGACTATCGCGCTATCTCTCTGTACCTGGATAACTTCTGTCGCTGCCAAATGACTCGCTGATTGAAGTCTGTCTTGCCCTAGCACCTTGCGTCTTCTCACCCTGGACCTCCTCCTCAGATCGCCGCTTTATTATATCATCATATTCACACTTGTGACTTAACCTCAGATGTTTAGTGAGGTTTGTAGTGCTACCACTGTATTTCACTGTCTTTCCACACACATCACACACAGCGTCACTGCTGTCTTTACAGCTAAAATACAGCCAGACATGACTCATTTTGCAGTCAGCCATAGTCACTCTGCAGTCTGCAGTCTTCGTAGGGGGAAATGTAAATAAAGGGTGCAGCTCCGTCACAGAGCCGCAGTACACACAAAACTGACCGCAGAAGGAGAAGTAGTTCCTTCCCCTAACCGGATATAATTAGACTTTTCTGGTGACAGCAAGTTACTTATGATAACATAAACACTCACTCCAAATTACTGAGTTTAAATATTGATCTTTTAATATAAGAATCGACACTAGAGCAGGAGACATTGGGATCGTAAATATCGATACTTTAGAATCGATCCGCACATCACTAATGTCAGGGTATTGTAAATTACCTTAGAGTTATGCTGTTCTATCCAGCCCACTAGGGGGACTCAATGAGTACTGAATGCACAAGTTACACATGAGTAAGTGTGTTCCTGATGTAAACAAGCTGAATACAGGGTTGATCCATGCAGCTCTTCAAAAAACCTCAAAAGATGATGAATGCCTCCTTGTAAATGCATACTAGAAAGTATGGACCTCTTCACAGACCCTCTAAATGTGGCTGTCAGTGAGCAGCCTGAAGAGATGCAGCTAAAACACTGGTTACACCAGTTGTAAGTTTGCAGCTAGAACTCTACAAACTTATATTGCGAGCCTTCGATCCCTCCATTACCATTACTCCAAGTTTAGAGGTGAGTATTATTACTAGTATTAAAGCAACACTATGTTGTTTTTGCGGTTTTTGCTCTCGGGGTCCCCCTACAGTTGGGAAACAGTATTGTCTTCTACTACTGTCGTAAAATCTGTCATGGTTACACCAGGCGATACACGTGTGCATTTGTTGACAAGCCGATACTGTCTTGAGTTCTCGCGGGCAGACTGCCAGCATTGCGTGTGAAATGTCTTCATCCCAGGTACATTGGCATATATTTCAGCATGTCATATGAATATAATTTCATGGGTTTTATTTTTTTCAAACGTCAAAAGATCGCGTAGCTCACGTTTACAAGACAGTGTAATTATAGTAGCCTATTGTCTACTGTTTTACATAACGGATATACTAATTCAATTCAATGTTTGTGTGGTAGGTAATAGCCATATATCGTCAATATTATAATATCAAGCTACCATAGATGAATCTGCAAATTTGAAAATCGATTTGAATTATAGCCTGAGGCAAGACACTTTCACCAGAAAAATAAATAAACAAACATGATTATCAGCCTGCAGACATTAGGATAGTTATCCTGAAAGATTATTTATTATAGCCATCGTAAACTAGCATGTTAGTGGAGCTACCAGATTGATAATTCGCTACTCTACTAGCATTACTTGAATCATGAAGATAAATGGAGGACCAGATAGATTCCGTAACATGGCCAGGCCATGTTATTCAGCCTTTTACATTTCGCGCGGTAGTCAGCTCCCTGACTCCCTGATTTATTTATAAATTTATAAACACTTTATAGATGACTGACTGCTGCGCTTGTGACAGGGTGCATGTTACTGAAAGAACGAGCATAGAGAGAGAGAGCCTGACGCGCGCGCGCACACACTCACCGTCTTCAAACTGTCTTGCTCTCCCTCCAATAGCGATCCTCGTCCGGTCTTTTAATTTGTCACTCTCCCTTTTTCTTCTTTTAGTGTCCTCTGTTCAAACCTTTGCTTTCTTCCTTTTAGTTGTTGCTTCGGTCATGACAACAACATACAGACGGGTATCAAACGCTAGTTGGGCTCTCACGTCAGAATTTGAGGAAGTTGGGGTTGTGGGGGAAGTGACGTATGCCGTAAAGCAGTCGAATTTTGTAGTTTTTTTTTTGTGCTCGGGTTACTACCCGAAACCTGAAGTTACATAGTGCCAGTAAAAGCGATACAGACACTGTCAGGCTACGGCAGACGTGTCATTCAACCTATTGTAAGTCGATGTACCATCTCAAGGGTCTTGGAAATATATAATGAAGGTTGAAAAACGACATAGTGTTGCTTTAATTTAACATGTATGCAGCGCAATAGGCCTTCAGTCTAGTTTATTGTCATATGTGCAGTGGAATGACAAATCCCTTTCCCAGTTGCAACCAATCTCCTCCTTGGTTTTCATGAATTATAAAGTGGTAATTTTGTGGTTCTCTTAAATAATATTTCACAATGTTCATTTTTTACAAAGATTTGCTGTATTTTTGATCAAATAAATGAAGCTTTTGTAAGCATATTAGACTTCTTTTAAAATTTAACATCTTACCGAACTGTAGCGTCTTGACCAATCACACACAAATTATTCATTATATTTAATGAATAGTCCGGCAAACTCACTCTCCCAACTAAGATATGTGGCCAACTTCCCCTGAAACT
This sequence comes from Gila robusta, assembly GCA_030770095.1. Lineage (NCBI taxonomy): Eukaryota > Metazoa > Chordata > Actinopteri > Cypriniformes > Leuciscidae > Gila > Gila robusta. Next base: position 10,081 of record JAVALU010000127.1, on the reverse strand, counting down.
AACACCACTGGCAGAACTCAGTGTCCGGTTACATTGATAAGAATTTTACTACCCTGGAATTCCTGAGAGATGTGACTCTTATTTAAACCTTACTGAGAAGGAGATTTAAGCCCCGTTAATCCTACACTGTAAAACCCAACAAGTTAAGCTAACTCATTTCATTTGAGGAAACCGATTACATCAATTAATTTAAGTTTATAAAAAACAATAGTTATGAGTACTCTGAACTTATTTTATTCGAGTTCACTAAAACAATAATATTTCTTAAAACACAATTAAACTTTACACTGCATTTAAAACTGTATATAGCTGAAACTTCACTTTATTGAGTAAAAACAGTGAAATGACAAACTTTACATGAACTCAGAGCACTTGCAGTTACTGCTAGCTCACAATATCACACACAAAGTCAAATCCAATGAGTTAAGCTAACTCATTTCATTTGAAGAAACCGATTGCCTCAATTCATTTAAGTTTATACAAAACAATAGTTATGAGTACTCTGAAATTATTTCAGTTGAGTTCACTAAAAGTAGATATTGCAGTCAAGAAATTAAGTGATTAATTAAGTGATTAATTAAGTGATTGTTGAGCATTAATGATGAACACCTGCTGTTAACATCACTGAAGGAAAGAGAAACACAAGAAATACAACTGACTTCCAACCACAACATTAGATGAAATCAACCGAAGATCTCATAGGAGGATTGAACAACTCCACAAACAGCATTACCAGCTTCACTTGTTACTAACCAGGTTGACTTTTATCATGCGTCTACAGAAGGTGTTATTGTGAATGAACAGAGGTTTAGATGAAGACGATTTATTGAGTTTCATTTAAAGACACCATGATAGTGGTCAGTGTTTGCTTTAGTTGGGGTCTTGACCCTTGACTTTATAACACCAGTTTTTCCTCTGGCTGCTGTAACAGTGTTTATATAACACATTTGTTATGGCACAAAAGCCAAAAGAAAATTTTCTTTTGATGATGATTTATGGAATGATGAATCATCATTTGGTGTCTTGATTCTCTGATCTTTTCTAGAGAGTAATCTCTGATAAACAGGTGATATATAACTTGTATTATTCATTATAAAAGATCTGTGATTCTGCTGCAAGGCCCTTTCAATCAAATTTTAAAAACGTCTATGGTATCATGCTGACTTACACAGACATCAAGAATCAGTATATGAATCTCAACAATGGTGACCATTAAAAAACGATTCATGCTGCAATGCATGCTGGGAGCCATGGATAAGGTTTGTATTATGGTAGTACCCAGCATGCATTGCAGTATGAATAGTTTTTTAATGGTCACCATTGTTGAGATTCATATGCTGATTCTTGATATCTGTGTTAGTTTTGGTAATGAATTACATTTTCTGTAAAATCCTTCATACTATCTGCAATTCATAACATTTCTAGTTCTTATGTTGTAGAATATATTTTCAAATACAACTAGTAATATAATCAGAGATTAGACTCTGAATGAGCTCAGTGAATCAAGTCATTAAATGATGATTGTCGTCATCATCAAACCTTGACCATCATCACCCGATCATACTTATCCTTGACTTTTGTGCCATAACGAATATTTTATAAACACTCAATTACAGCAGCCAAAGAAAGACTTGTATTCAAACATCAAGGGTCAAGAGCCCAACTAAAGCAAACGCTGATCTCCATCATGGTGACCTTAAACCTTGTATTTCTTGTGTTTCTCTTTCTTTCAGTGATTCTGCTTGTTAACAGCAGGTGTTAATCACTAATGAGCAATCATCACTTAATTGATGATTAATTAACTTAACTATACAATTATTATTCAATTATGAAATGTTCTATAACTCATTCAGTTTGAGTTCTGTTTCAGTCATTCAAGACACTTCCAGTTTCGGTATTATTTGAGTGCAGTGACCTCAATTTAATTGAGTAAATAGTACTGTTAGGTTTTACAGTGTATATATTCTCTCTCTCTCTCTCTCTCTCTCTCTCTCTATATATATATATATATATATATATATATATATATATAACCACTTGAGAAAAGTATAAACATGTATCTAATTTTCACATCTCATGATTTTCCTTCTGATGTTGTTTTGGCCTATGTTTTCTTGTAAACTCTAATGGGTTAATGTTTCAGACTTTGCATACGGTTAAACAGAATCATATGTGTTGCACGTTTTGTTTCTTTAAACTCCAATCTTCGTTCCCCATTTGTTCATTTACATTGCATTTTGCTAATTTGTGACGCTTAGGTATTATAAGAATCTTGAAGATTCTTTTCTTAAACACCCAATGAAATTACAAATTCAAATGTGCTGCCTGAACACAAAGAGTCGTAAAATTTTCCCTCCAAAGGAAACATTTCTTATTGGCTCACAGATCCCCAGAGGGTGTGACATCTTCATGTTAAAAATCACTGATCACAAGATCAGTGCTCTCTTGCTCCTGCTTCTCGACTGCTGGTTGATGTCTTGGGGGGACCCCCACCGGGTCCCATGGGCCCCGGCAGGCTGTGACCACAGCCTGCTATTCCTTCACTCTCCTAATAGAGTCAGACTGTATTTTCTTCATTTCAACTCAGAAGAAAACTACCACTTTACCATCAATGAATGGGCAACAGAGCATGTGAGCGGAGTGGAGCGGGAGCGAGCGGGGAGCGCGAGCAGACGGATCTTGGACAGAGCGCAGAGCGACATTTTTAAAAGGATGGAGCGTTGCCCTATTTCCCGCTCCAATTTCGCTCCGCAGTCCGCTCACACCACGAGTCTGAAGCATGCTTAGTCAAGCCTGTCTCGCACAGTCAACAGTAAACTATTTTCAGTCAAAACTCGGCCCAATAATGGAGTTCAAAAAGAAGACAATTTTGGAAAGAAAACTCCACGTCTTTCCCCGCCTGGCTAAAGTAGCTTGCATTGTGTTCAGCATCCCAAGCGGGTCTGCGAGCGCAGAGAGGGATTTCTCCGCTTCTGGCCTGCTGTCAAGAAACCACTGCATGAGTCTGAAGCCTCAGATATCGTCCAAACTTGTCCACTCGTCGTGAACTCAAAAGAACTGTAGATAAGGAAAGCAATTCATATATATATATATATATATATATATATATATATATATTTTTTTTTTTTTAAGTTTGACAACATAAGCCAATTTAAATTGTAATCCTCTGGGCAAAAGTTTAGTTATAAGAATTTTGGCCTAATAGTTAATTTACTTTTAAAACGTTTATGTATATATATATATATATATATATATATATATATATATATATATATATATATATATATATATATATATATATATATATATATTCTTTTTTTTAATTATTAGGCCCATCATTTATTCGTTTAATTTTACTGCAGTTTGTGTGTACAATGGATATAAGCCAATTTAAATTTTAATCGTGCGCTTAGTTATCAAAGTTCAGTTATCAAAATTCTGGCCTAATAGTTAATTTACTTTTAAAACTTTTATGTATATTTTTGTTTATATAATTTATTTATTTTATTAGGTCAATTTATTCGTTTAATTTTACAGGACTTTTTGCGTAGGCTATATTCCTTCTTACACAGGCTAGGCCTAATTTGTAATTTGAAATAAAACATTTTTTTTTTGGAAAATGTTGTTGTTGCTCTTTAGTTCTTTGGGAGGTAAGCCGTGGTCTAAGCTAAAAGTGAAATACATGCAGATTTTTTTCCTTTTTTGGAGCGAGCGGGGTGCGATTTGAGTGGAGCGCGAAGGAAACTGCGTTGAGCGCTGAGCGATAATGAGCGGAGCGGCCTGATGTGGCTTTGAGCAGGGGAGCGGAGGGGTGAACAGTTCCGTGAGCGAGGAGCTGAGATTCTCACCGCTCCACTCCGCTCATATGCTCTGATGGGCAACCAACTACACCGACTTCCTCACTCCTTGGTTGCCTGCATGGCCTCTCCGGCCTATGGCAGGTCACACAATCTGCATGTGCTCAGTCATGTGCTTATGGAGAGAGAGAATACCTCCAACCAGAACAGAGTCGAACTACCCATGCAGGTTCATCATCTTCTTCATCCATCGGAGAAGAAAACGATTGCAACTTCAACATTTGACACTCACGGAACCGTCAACGACTTCAATATTCAACAACTTCAAGAATTGTGTCCACTGCCAAGCCATGCAAGTATCAATTTAAGAAGGTGCTTTGAAAATGATAATATTGATGGTTCTTTTCATAGTTAAATGGATCTGTTCCATAGTTCGATTTCATACTTCCGGTTTCATTCTGTCACTTTAACCATCTCCCTTTGAATGCATGAATGAATGTGTAATTGTTTGTATGTTAGTTATGTTTTCATGTTTTTGTTAATAAAACATGTGCACAATATGTATTTGGTTCTGATTCCCTGCTTGCATACAAAGTTTAATTTACGATCTTGACCCTGTTACATGCTCTAAGCGCTGTACATGCTAGGAAAGACTTATTTTTCTGTGGAAATGAAAGATACCCTTTTCTTAGAATAAATTAATAATCAAAAGAGTTTGTTGGACGAACTGCTTAATTGATTGTAATGTTAATTTAGCTACCTCAAATTAATCATTAACTGATCCAGATATTTATAATCAATTATAACCAGTTATTATTGATTATTAATATTTAATTGAGCTGATTTGCTACAGAACTTTTGAACAGTAGCCCACATGTAACTATAAATATTCTAGTTTGTGCAATTACATTTAGTTTTTATTGATCGTTAAAGTTCAAATACATAGTGTTATGTTCTGTAATTGATGTTAATAAATCTGTCAGAAGAAAATGTGCAAAATTAGGGGTACAACACTGGCAAGTATTGTTATTCTATTCTTTATTTTTCTTTCACCTTACTCTCTCTCTCACTGTCCAAAAATTTTTTTTTAAATTTAGTTTTTATATAGCCTATAGCCACCCTATACTCCGTCCTCAATACTTTTTGTCTGACCATGTTTTTATCTTCCTTTCCAGTATAGTATCTTTGAAATGGCTGCTCAGCAAGACAGAGGGGGAGCAGATTATGCTATTTTCATTGCAGACATGCTTCTTGCTCATACCAAAGTGAGTATTTTTTGAGACAGTGATCTTCCAGTATTAGTAATAATACTAAAGAGTGGGAATAGAGCGCAGAATTTAAATGAACTGCTCAAGAGTTGGCTGTATTTCAGTGTTATCATACAATGCTCACTCTCTGTCATGCAAGGCAAAGGAAGCGAAGGGCAAAGCAACATCTGCTAAAGGCAGTGAATGTAATGTCCGATGGGTGGAGAGAGATGCTGAAGGACGTCCACTTCTAAAAAGAAGCAGAAGTGGAGAGACACGAAAACGTGCTTCAGCTACAGGTAGTCCATGTCTTCCAAGATTATTTGTGATTACCCAGCACCCAATGCTTCTTAACTAAGTATAACTGTGCCCCTTGTATACAGAATTCAGCTTGCTATTTGTTAGGTAACATATATATGGTTTTGTTTCACTTTTAAAACATAGACCACCAAACTGTGGGGCTTCCAGTGCACAGCTTTTTCCTTTTTTTTTATATGGTAAAACTTAATAGGATTTCTGTTTCCGGTTTTTAATAATTTTCCTTTAAAAACTCTGTTAAACTGTGCCATTAGAAACACCACATGGTGGATGTGTTACTTATGTTATTGACTTCACTGTAATGCTAAGCAATCTCAAAGAAATTAAGTGGAAGTGAAGCAATCAGTATCAGGTTCATGCTGCTAACAGTTCAAGATTATGTCCAGATTATGAGGGAAAAAAACTTTTAGAGATTAATGGACTTGTCAGACATGTCAATAAGCCTATTATAGCCTTAAGTCACTATACGAACACTGTATTGTATGCTTGTAAGACATGAAAATTGTTATCTCTTTCCTTTCTATCTATCTTTTCAGTTGTTTCCGTGGTTGGCAGTGAGGACGCTACTCCTTTTGAATCATCTGAGGAGGTTCCCACAGTTACCCAATCAAACTCCTCTCAACACTTATTCGGTAAGATGACACCTGATCTTACTGTAATTAAGCAAGTTAGAAATAAGCGTGAAAGCGATTATTTTCTTATTTCTATCTTTTAGACAGTGAGATGCAGAAACTGCTGGACATTTTGACCTCAGCAGATGTTCAAGGCACCAAGTATCCTTCAACATCCACATCATGGTGCTTGCGCGAATCTATAGCCCAAGATGAGTGTCGGAAAGCAAGGTCTTATCACATCGACTGCTTGCTGTCCTGCAATGTGGCTCCAGAAAACTGCAGCCGCTGCACATCTCCTGCCGTCATTCGCTGCAGAGACTGCATGCCACAAGAGTGGCTGTGTATGGATTGTGACATACACACACACAAACTCACCCTCCATAACAGGGAGTCCTGCATTGAGGGAATTTACAAGCCCATTGAGCCAACAGTGTGCTGTGTAAAAAAAGATGGCAAATGTACACTGGTCAATCAAGGTAGTGTTTTGAACCTTTTTGGTAAAGTGATTAAATATTTTTTTTTTACTTATATTATCTTAATTGTACATATTTTTAATGCTTTCTCACTAATTATTTCTCTTCTCTTTTCAGTATGTTTATTGCCTACAGTGAGAGCTGTCCAGTTATGCTCTTGCGACCCTTCAAACTTCACAGAATCAGCTGGCAGAGCAATCATTTTGATTTGTATAAATGGTATGAACTATGGTTTTATATTTCAATTTTTTCTTGTCCCTTTGTGTGTTAGCATTTTCTACTTGTTTATTTTAGGTCGGTATGACTTGCACTTGCCAAACTTGCTGTGCAGATTATGTCTGGCTCATTGGACACCTGACATGAGGGACCTAAAAATAAGTGTGTATTGGCCAGCATCTGTGAATGCTGACACGCTGTTTTCAGTCGATGTCTTCAGCACATTTGAAGAAATGAAAACTGTTGCACCAGGTTTATCGAGACAAGGTTTTTTGCGGATGTTGGAGAGGAGGACTTGTCTCTTTGGAAGGGTAAGATCAGTGTGGATCAAAGTTGCCTTAAGTAGAGATGGGAGAATATTAGTGTAGCTATTTAATTGTACTCTTTACTAATCGCATGTACAGGCTGGGAAAATACATGGAGACGTATTCCAAAGAAGCTTCATGGAATACACATTCTGCCAGAACCAGTGTGAAGAAATGGCCGGTGTAGAGCACTTTACCTGCCCTGCATGTACACCCAACATGCTTGCTCTTTGTGCAGATGGCAAAAGAAAAGTGTACCGATTTCGGCAGTCAAAAGGGTTAGTTGTTTTAAACTTGTAATTGTTTTACTTAATGTAAAATTAACAGAACATATAATGTCTGACACTGAACATATATATTCTTTCTTATTCTATTAAGGTCAGAGGAACCCTATTTTGATGGCACCTTCATTGCCAAGGACACTGATGTACACCATTTTGTTGATGAGATCAGGAGTAAAATGAAAAGTGTTAGTTTTTGCTCCTTTGATTTAAATCCAAAATTTTGAAATGTATGATTGTTGCTTTATTAAATAGATATTGTATCCCTAGTATCCCTAGTACCTCATTCATTATGTAATAGCAGATCTCTGTAAGAGATAGTGACTATGCATGCAGTTTGTCACCCTGCCTTTCAACTAGTTTGTGTAGCTCGAGTAAAGAAAGTGGAAGATGCATTTTCTGAAGCTCCTCTTTAGTAGTAGTTTGAAAGTAAACCTTTATTGTCAACGATCATTACAAAGATGCCAGTTGGTGTGATGTAATCTGACTCATCCTGATGGATGTAACTAGTTAGAAAAAATAGCAACTTTCAGTTTTAAGCAGAATTATTGTGTCCTGCAGAGTGCCGGCAGAGGATCTGTGTAGCGGGTCAGTGGCGGACGTGCACGTGAAGCGGCCAGAAGAGAAGCACACTGGAGGAAGAGGCCTTGAGGAGGTTGTTTGCAGACACGGCGTGCTACTCAAGGCTCTTAACATGTACAGGGGGAATATCTGCTTCGAGCTCCACAGCCACAAATGGGCAGTTCTATTGCACAGATATTGCTTGCAAGTATTGGCCTTACCTTGAGAAGTTGTCAGTCTCCATGTTGAACTCAGAGCTTTACTGCGGACGAGACCATTCCTTTCTGTCATGCGTGCCAAGGCTCATTCAACCAAGTGTGAGCTACTGCATATTCTTTATCATACCATTTGAAATTGTATTTTTATGGCTTATATAATACACTGTATATGATTATAATATAAGTGCCACACTAATTTGTGAGATAATCTGGAGTGTCATAAATCAGGAAGGTGCTGCACAACTGCAGGGGAAGAGGTGGAAATGGTGAACAGCTTCTGTCTTGTTCTGCCCTCACAACCAAGTACATGACAACATCTGATAATTGTTGCTTATTTAACTATTTTAGGAAACCTGTCTTTTATTCTTTCTTCTTTTTATTGTTTTTATTCTTTATGTCTAATACTTTCTACTCTGAGATTGCAAATATTATATAATATGTATTGCACATATAAAGCTGGAAGGAAGGCCTCCATCTTGCACTATCCAGCAGAAACATCAAGGTATTATGTTGTGTCTGAGTTATGTATACAAAGCTTTTCATGATTTTTCTCACTTTTTAAGATCGCAAAGGCAGAAATCTTTTATTTTTTTACACCAGACTTGAAACAGGCTGAGTCTGAGTCTCAGAGACTGGAGGATTTGAGCAGTGAGTGGGGGTATCCTGAGAACATCTGCATCAGCGGGTACATGATGTCAGACAATGGGCTACTGACGGTACGGGATTTTATGGACATTCTTCTGTGTAGTTTACTAATATTGCAGTGTGATAATAAATTGTATAACTGAGAATCTTTGCCATGCATAAGGATTAAGTAAGGACGTGTTGTCCTGTTTTGTTTGTTATAAACTTGTGGGCTTGTAAGCTCCTTTGAGACTGTAAACAGTGATTTGGGGCTCTAAGTAAAACTTGAACTTCAAACTGTTTAAATTTACAGCCTAAAAGACATCATAATCATTTACTTGTATTATTGTTGTTGCTTTAAGATTCTGTAGGTACCAGATGTGATGACCAACATGAACTTCAGAAATCTATTGAACAAATGTTTCTTGGTGGTCATCAAAAAAAAGCCAGCCTTTATAATCAGACTGGTATGTTGATATCTCATCTAATATTTATGTAATTTTTATTACTTGCAGATGTCTTATCTGTATTGTTTTGGTATTAACGTGTTTTCAGGTCTTTAATTTTAAAATGTCTAATATGGCCGTGGGAAGTGCACAGCAGTGTGTTGATAACTCATCTAATATGAGCACAGCAGTGGTATGTAGCAATTTCTCTCTAAGGCTATTTTGCACCCTGCACCAGGTTATGGGATGTACATACACTACTTATGTTTCGCCTGCTGTTTAGAATGTACAGCTCAAATTTGTATTGAAGTGATATTATTTGTGTGACTTCAGAAGCCAATGTGTACATGTCAAAAGTGCGGCTTCAAGAGGAAAAGATCATTGTGATGAGGGAGATGAGACAGCACTGCACCGATCTCAGAAAGCTGGAAACAGTAGGACAAGGATATCAGAAATGTCTTCTGGCAGAAACAGTGGTAAGAAGCTAACTTTTATTAGATTCTTGCTGTAATGCTTTTGGGGATCCTATAAACCCCCCACTCATTTTGAGATCCTCAAGTGTTACATTATGGATTCATTATAGCTGGATCTAAATGGTCTGTCGTTCTTTAGTAAAGCCAGTTAATGAATGGCTCAACAACACTAACTCAATGGAAGTATTGTCATGCCTCGCTTTTAATTTTTCCTTCTAGGCCGTTTAAGTGAAGAGGGTCATCGCGGGCTACTGTGTCTTCTTCAGAAAAGGCTTGCAGACGTGAAGGAGAAGTTCCAGGTCGTATGCTCGAGTTACAGCCTGGCTTTAGGAGCAAATGCTGCTTCTCTGCTGGAGGATGCTGGGCCCGAGGAGACACCAGAGCACCATGAAGAAGCTGATTATGAGAGTTCAGATGACAGTGATTTTGAAGCAGTGTAAATGAGTGCTTCTTAAAGGAACACTCCACCGTTTTTTCATATTAAACTATGTTATTCCCTTAACTAAGA
>JAVALU010000126.1:0-346484 GCA_030770095.1 Gila robusta | reverse complement strand
GTTTAGATTTGAGTTTTTGTGTTGTACACTACTGGGCCACCGTAGTCTTGGCTCAATTTGAACATGTTGCAATGAAAGTCAATGGGATTTTTATGGTTTTTAATATTAATTTTTAAGAAATCTGAAAGTCACATCAAAAAGAAAAGTAATAGCACACAAGTCATTTAAAAGCTGAACATTTTGATAGTTGAATGGTTTTTGTAGCACAAAGTAGAGAGGAGAAGAAAGCGACCACGGAAGAATACGGAATAATAATAAAGATTTGGATTTCAATAGTGTGAATGCTTGAAGCATTCACACTAATAACTAGAAAAATTGCATTTCCTGCGGAACATGCGTGTGAATGCTTGAAATGCTTAACTGAAATGCAAGAAAGAAAGAAAGAAAAATAAAGAAGGATTAGTTAGAAAGAAAGAAAGATGGATTAGTTAGAAAGAAAGATGGATTAGTTAGAGAGAAAGAAAGAAAGATAGATTAGTTAGAAAGAAAGAAAGATAGATTAGTTAGAAAGAAAAAAGATAGATTCGTTAGAAAGAAAGATAGATAGATTAGTTAGAAAGAAAGAAAGAAAGATAGATTAGTTAGAAAAAAGAAAGAAAGATTAGAAAGAAAGAAAGATTAGGTAGAGAGAAAGAGAGAGAGAAAGAAAGAAAGAAAGATAGATTAGGTAGAAAGAAAGATTAGGTAGAAAGAAAGAAAGAAAGATTAGGTAGAAAGAGAAAGAAAGAAAGAAAGATTGGTTGCTAGGGCGTTGCTAGGCGGTTGCTAGGGTATTCTGGGTGGTTGCTATGGTGTTGCTAGGTGGTTGCTAAGGTATTCTGGATGGTTGCTAGGTTGTTGATAGGCGGTTGCTAGGCTGTTCTGGGTGGTTGCTATGGTGTTGCTAGGTGGTTGCTAAGGTATTCTGGATGGTTGCTAGGTTGTTGATAGGCGGTTGCTAGGGTGTTCTGGGTGGTTGCTAGGTGGTTGCTAGGGTGTTCTGGGTGGTTGATAGGCGGTTGCTAGGTGGTTGCTAGGGTATTCTGGGTGGTTGCTAGGGTGTTGCTAGCTGGTTGCTAAGGTATTCTGGATGGTTGCTAGGGTGTTGCTAGGGTGTTCTGGGTGGTTGCTAGGCGGTTGCTAAGGTGTTCTGGGTAGTTGCTAGGCGGTTGCTAGGGTGTTCTGGGTGGTTGCTAGGCGGTTGCTAAGGTATTCTGGATGGTTGCTAGGGTGTTGCCAGGTGGTTGCTAGGGTGTTCTGGGTGGTTGCTAGGCGGTTGCTAAGGTATTCTGGATGGTTGCTAGGGTGTTGCTTGGTGGTTGCTAGGGTGTTCTGGGTGGTTGCTAGGCGGTTGCTAGGGTGTTCTGGGTGGTTGCTAGGGAATTCTGGGTGGTTGCTAGGGCGTTGCTAGGCAGTTGATAGGGTATTCTTAACATTTCTTGGCATGATTTAGCACTTACCTAATCGCCATTAGCATGTAGCTATTCACAGCTAGCATGTGTAGCATGTTGGAAGTCCTGTTTGCTAGCATGAGTCAAAAGAGCCAACCTCCATCTCTATACGATGTTCTGATGCAGAGATATAGGTCTTGCAAAATGGTTGCTAGGGTACTCTCTTTGGTTGCTAGGGAGTGGCTTGGCAGCTGCCAATCATAAAACTCCAAAGGCTGATTGTCAGTGTGAATGATATAAACCAACCCCCATCTCTATACGATGTTTTGATGCAGAGATATAGGTCTTGCAAAACGGTTGCTAGGGTACTCTGTTTGGTTGCTAGGGAGTGGCTTGGCAGCTGCCAATCATGAAGCTCCAAAGTCAATGTGAATGTATAAACCAACCCCCATCTCTATACGATGTTTTGATGCAGAGATATAGGTCTTGCAAAATGGTTGCTAGGGTACTCTGTTTGGTTGCTAGGGAGTGGCTTGGCAGCTGCCAATCATGAAACTCCAAAGGCTGCTTGTAAGTATAAATGATATAAACCAACTCCCATGCCTCTGTGACATTCAGAATGGAAGATATCCCTCTTTGGATTTTGGTTGCTAAGGTGCTCGACAATGGTTGCTAGGGCGTGGCCAGTAAGTGTTGAGGTGATTCAGGATTGGCTGTTTGCTGGCCCGAGTCAAACGAGCCCACCCTCATGTTTCTATGACACTTATATCCTGAGATATCCCTTTGATCTCTTTTAATGGTAGTCAGAAAGAAAGAAAGATTAGGTAGAGAGAAAGAGAGAGAGAAAGAAAGAAAGAAAGATAGATTAGGTAGAAAGAAAGATTAGGTAGAAAGAAAGAAAGATTAGGTAGAGAAAGAAAGAAAGAAAGAAATAAAGAAAGAAAGATTAGGTAGAAAAAAGAAAGAAAGAAAGAAAGAAAGAAAGAAAGAAAGAAAGAAAGATTGGGTAGAGAGAGAGAGAAAGAAAGAAAGAAAGATAGATTAGGTAGAAAGAAAGAAAGAGAAAGAAAGAAAGATTAGTTAGAAAGAAAGAAAGATAGATAGATTAGTTAGAAAGAAAGATAGAGAAAGAAAGAAAGATTAGTTAGAAAGAAAGAAAGATAGATTAGTTAGAAAGAAAGAAAGATAGATTAGTTAGAAAGATAGATTAGTTAGAAAGAAAGATAGATTAGATAGAAAGAAAGAAAGATAGATTAGGTAGAAAGAAAGATTAGGTAGAAAGAAAGAAAGAAAGAAAGAAAGAAAGAAAGATAGATAGATTAGGTAGAAAGAAAGATTAGGTAGAAAGAAAGAAAGATTAGGTAGAAAGAGAAAGAAAGAAAGATTAGGTAGAAAAAAGAAAGAAAGAAAGAAAGAAAGAAAGAAAGAAAGAAAGAAAGAAAGAAAGAAAGAAAGAAAGAATAAAGAAGGATTAGTTAGAAAGAAAGAAAGATGGATTAGTTAGAAAGAAAGAAAGATGGATTAGTTAGAGAGAAAGAAAAAAGATAGATTCGTTAGAAAGAAAGATAGATAGATTAGTTCGAAAGAAAGAAAGATAGATTAGTTAGAAAGAAAGAAAGAAAGATTAGAAAGAAAGAAAGAAAGAAAGATTAGGTAGAAAAAAGAAAGAAAGAAAGAAAGAAAGATTAGTTCGAAAGAAAGAAAGATAGATTAGTTAGAAAGAAAGAAAGATTAGGTAGAGAGAAAGAGAGAGAGAAAGAAAGAAAGAAAGATAGATTAGGTAGAAAGAAAGATTAGGTAGAAAGAAAGAAAGATTAGGTAGAGAAAGAAAGAAAGAAAGAAAGAAAGAAAGATAGTAGAAAGAAAGAAAGAAAGAAAGAAAGAAAGAAAGAAAGAAAGAAAGAAAGAAAGAAAGAAAGAAAGAAAGATTGGGTAGAGAGGGAGAGAAAGAAAGAAAGATAGATTAGGTAGAAAGAAAGAAAGAGAAAGAAATAAAGATTAGTTAGAAAGAAAGAAAGATAGATAGATTAGTTAGAAAGAAAGAAAGAGAAAGAAAGATTAGTTAGAAAGAAAGAAAGATAGATAAATTAGTTAGAAAGAAAGAAAGATAGATTAGTTAGAAAGATAGATTAGTTAGAAAGAAAGATAGATTAGATAGAAAGAAAGAAAGATAGATTAGGTAGAAAGAAAGATTAGGTAGAAAGAGAAAGAAAGAAAGAAAGAAAGAAAGAAAGAAAGAAAGAAAGAAAGAAAGAAAGAAAGAAAGAAAGAAAGATTAGGTAGAAAGAAAGAAAGATTAGGTAGAAAGAAAGATTAGGTAGAAAGAAAGATTAGGTAGAAAGAGAAAGAAAGAAAGATTAGTAGAAAAAAAGAAAAAAAGAAAGAAAGAAAGAAAAATAAAGAAGGATTAGTTAGAAAGAAAGAAAGATGGATTAGTTAGAAAGAAAGAAAGATGGATTAGTTAGAGAGAAAGAAAAAAGATAGATTCGTTAGAAAGAAAGATAGATAGATTAGTTCGAAAGAAAGAAAGATTAGAAAGAAAGAAAGAAAGAAAGAAAGATTAGGTAGAAAAAAGAAAGAAAGAAAGATTAGTTCGAAAGAAAGAAGAGAAAGAAAGAAAGAAAGAAAGAAAGATTAGAAAGAAAGAAAGAAAGAAAGAAAGAAAGAAAGAATAGAAAGAAAGAAAGAAAGAAAGAAAGAAAGAAAGAAAGAAAGAAAGAAAGAAAGAAAGAAAGAAAGATAGATAGATTAGTTAGAAAGAAAGAAAGATAGATTAGTTAGAAAGATAGATTAGTTAGAAAGAAAGATAGATTAGATAGAAAGAAAGAAAGAAAGATAGATTAGGTAGAAAGAAAGATTAGGTAGAAAGAGAAAGAAAGAAAGAAAGAAAGAAAGAAAGAAAGAAAGAAAGAAAGAAAGAAAGAAAGAAAGAAAGAAAGAAAGATTAGGTAGAAAGAAAGATTAGGTAGAAAGAGAAAGAAAGATTAGGTAGAAAAAAGAAAGAAAGAAAGAAAGAAAAATAAAGAAGGATTAGTTAGAAAGAAAGAAAGATGGATTAGTTAGAAAGAAAGAAAGATGGATTAGTTAGAGAGAAAGAAAAAAGATAGATTCGTTAGAAAGAAAGAAAGATAGATAGATTAGTTCGAAAGAAAGAAAGATAGATTAGTTAGAAAGAAAGAAAGATTAGAAAGAAAGAGAAGAAAGAAAGAAAGAAAGAAAGAAGAAGAAAGATTAGAAAGTAAGAAAGAAAGATAGAAAGAAAGATTAGGTAGAGAGAAAGAGAGAGAGAAAGAAAGAAAGAAAGATAGATTAGGTAGAAAGAAAGATTAGGAAGAAAGAAAGAAAGATTAGATAGAAAAAAGAAAGAAAGAAAGAATGAAAGAAAGAAAGATTAGTTAGAAAGAAAGAAAGATAGATAGATTAGTTAGAAAGAAAGAAAGATAGATTAGTTAGAAAGATAGATTAGTTAGAAAGAAAGATAGATTAGATAGAAAGAAAGAAAGATAGATTAGTTAGAAAGAAAGAAAGATAGAGATAGATAGATAGATAGAAGATAGATAGATAGATAGATAGATAGATAGATAGATAGATAGATAGATAGATAGATAGATAGATAAGTTCATTAGTACATATAGAATGGTAGTTTAATTGAGTCTAGGGCTTCAGGGAGTTTAGATTTGAGTTTTTGTGTTGTACACTACTGGGCCACCGTAGTCTTGGCTCAATTTGAACATGTTGCAATGAAAGTCAATGGGATTTTTATGGTTTTTAATATTAATTTTTAAGAAATCTGAAAGTCACATCAAAAAGAAAAGTAATAGCACACAAGTCATTTAAAAGCTGAACATTTTGATAGTTGAATGGTTTTTGTAGCACAAAGTAGAGAGGAGAAGAAAGCGACCACGGAAGAATACGGAATAATAATAAAGATTTGGATTTCAATAGTGTGAATGCTTGAAGCATTCACACTAATAATAAGTATACACAATAACAATAGTGATGCCTTGCTTTCAGCAAGCACCACTAACTAGAATGTACATTTCCAGAAGAAAATGTGAAGTGGTGCTTGCAGTGGCAAAACTCGCCACTCGATTGCTAGGGTGTGGTACATGATTGCAAACGAGCCAACAAACATGTCTGTACTACGTTCTGGTGCTGAGATATGGCTTATTCAAGTTGTTCAGATGGTTGCTAGGGCGTTGCTAAGGTGTTCTGAGTGGTTGCTAGGGTATTCTGGGTGGTTGCTAGGGTATTCTGGGTGGTTGCTAGGTGGTTGCTAGGGTGTTCTGGGTGGTTGCTATGGTGTTGCTAGGCGGTTGCTAGGGTATTCTGGGTGGTTGTTAGGGCATTGCTAGGCAGTTGCTAGGGTATTCTTGGTGGTTGCTAGGGCGTTGCTAGGCGGTTGCTAGGGTGTTCTGGGTGGTTGCTATGGTGTTGCTAGGTGGTTGCTAGGGTATTTTGGGTGGTTGCTATGGCGTTGCTAGGCGGTTGCTAGGGTATTCTGGGTGGTTGCTAGGCGGTTGCTAGGGTGTTCTGGGTGGTTGCTAGGCGGTTGCTAGGGTATTCTGGGTGGTTGCTATGGTGTTGCTAGGTGGTTGCTAGGGTATTCTGGGTGGTTGCTATGGCGTTGCTAGGGTATTCTGGGTGGTTGCTAGGCGGTTGCTAGGGTGTTCTGGGTGGTTGCTAGGCGGTTGCTAGGGTATTCTGCGTGGTTGCTAGGGCGTTGCTAGGCGGTTGCTAGGGTATTCTGGGTGGTTGCTAGGGCGTTGCTAGGCGGTTGCTAGGGTATTCTGTGTGGTTGCTAGGGCGTTGCTAGGCGGTTGCTAGGGTGTTCTGGGTGGTTGCTAGGCGGTTGCTAGGGTATTCTGGGTGGTTGCTAGGGCGTTGCTAGGTGGTTGCTAAGGTATTCTGGGTAGTTGCTATGGTGTTACTAGGTGGTTGGTAGTTGTCACAGATGGTTACTATTGGAGTTCTTAACACTTTCTTGGCATGATTTAGCACTTACCTAATCGCTATTAGCATGTAGCTATTCACAGCTAGCATGTGTAACATGTTAGAAGTCCTGTTTGCTAGCATGAGTCAAAAGAGCCAACCTCCATCTCTGTACGATGTTCTGATGCAGAGATATAGGTTTTGCAAAATGGTTGCTAGGGTACTCTATTTGGTTGCTAGGGAGTGGCTTGGTAGCTACCAATCATGAAACTCCAAAGGCTGCTTATCATTATGAATGATATAAACCAACTCCCATGCCTCTGTGACATTTAGAATGGAAGATATCCCTCCATTGATTTTGGTTGCTAAGGTGCTCGACAATGGTTGCTAGGGAGGGGCTAGGAACTGTTGACATGATTCATGTTTGGCTGTTTGCTGCCCAGAGTCAAACTTGTGTTAACCCCATCTCTATATGATGTTCTGATACAGAGATATAGGTCTTGCATAATGGTTGCTAGGGTAATCTGTTTGGTTGCTAGGGAGTGGCTTGGCAACTGCCAATCATGAAACTCCAAAGGCTGGTTGACAGTATGTATGATATAAACCAACTCCCATGCCTCTGTGACATTCAGAATGGAAGATATCCCTCTATGGATATTGGTTGCTAAGGTGCTCGACAATGGTTGCTAGGTAGGGGCTAGGAAGTGTTGATATGATTCATGATTGGCTGTTTGCTGCCCCGAGTCAAACGAGACCACCCTTGTGTTTCTATGACAATTCAGTCCGGAGATATCACTTTGATCTCTTTCAATGGAAGTCTATGTAACTTGTTGCTAAGGTGCTCTAAATGGTTGCTAGGGCATGGCTTAATAGCTTCACAATAATCCTGAGAGACTGATTGGTCGTCTGAGTAAAATGAGCCCGCCCCCTTGTCTCTATGACACTGTGATCCAGAGCTATGTTCAATACAAAATCCCTTAGCAATGTGTAGGACGGCCCATCCTACACCATAGTAAGTCAATGGGGCAACTTTGAGCAGCTCCTGCCCCCCAGGGGTGCAACTTTTACCCCATTGTGAGGTATGTTCTTACAGAGCCTGTCAGCCTCTTCAAATGTGGCAAATCACACGTTTCTGTGAAATCTGATTTCTGAGCTATGACTCGTCAAAGTTTGTTGCAATGTTAAGTCTATGGGATTTTTTTGGGCGCTTTTTTGCCCCTGGGGCAATTACCGTACCCCCGATCTCTTAGAAAAGATGTAGCACACCTCTCCTCAATAAGCCGCACGATTTGGCGCCTCACTCAGGGGTCTGTGATGTCAGCATGTATTTTTTATAACATAGTAAAAGATAGTTACTATAGAGTTATTATAGAGTTCTTAAAATCTTTATTAACGAGTGCCTTTGGTATGGCACGAGGCCTGCGGCCTCGTGCCTATGCCCTACGGTTGCTAGGGTGCTGTAATTGGTTGCTAGGGTGAGGCTATGAAGATTTTAGGCCATTACTTATTGGCTGCTTGATAATATAAATCCTCTGAGGGAGAGAGAGAGGGAGAGAAATGCAGGGGTGTCAGGCCCTTTGTGTCTGTGTGTGTGAAAAAGTCGGTTGGGATTTGAATTTCTGAACATTCCGCAATGTTAAGTCAATGGGATTTTTTTGGCCGCTTTTTCGTCCGCTGTGCGAACATCGTACACCCGATCGCTTAGAAAAGTCATAGCACACCTCTCCTCAATGAGCCGCACGATTTGACGCCTCACTCAGGGGTCTGTGACAAACGGTGCAGGAGGAGTTACGCGCCAAACTTTGTGTGGAATAATTTTTGCAAGATAACACTAGTGTTGCCTTGCCTTTGGCAAGCACCACTAACTAGAATGTACATTTCCAGAAGAAAATGTAAAGTGGTGCTTGCAGTGGCAAAACTCGCCACTCGGTTGCTAGGGTGTGGTACATGATTGCATACGAGCCAACAAACACATCTGTACTACGTTCTGGTGCTGAGATATGGCTTATTCATGTTGTTCAGATGGTTGCTAGGGTGTTGCTAAGGTGTTCTGAGTGGTTGCTAGGGTGTTTTGGGTGGTTGCTAGGGTATTCTGGGTGGTTGCTAGGGTGTTCTGTTGGTTGCTAGGGTATTTTGGGTGGTTGCTAGGGCGTTGCTAGGGTGTTCTGGGTGGTTGCTAGGGTGTTCTGGTGGTTGCTATGGTGTTGCTTGGCGGTTGCTAGGGTATTCTGGGTGGTTGCTAGGGCGTTGCTAGGGTGTTCTGGGTGGTTGCTAGGCAGTCGCTACGGTATTTTGGGTGGTTGCTAGGGCGTTGCTAGGTGGTTGCTAGGGTATTCTGGGTGGTTGCTATGGTGTTGCTAGGCGGTTGCTAGGGTATTCTGGGTGGTTGCTATGGTGTTGCTAGGCGTTGCTAGGGTATTCTGGGTGGTTGCTAGGCAGTTGCTAGGGTATTCTTGGTGGTTGCTAGGGCGTTGCTAGGCGGTTGCTAGGGTGTTCTGGGTGGTTGCTATGGTGTTGCTAGGTGGTTGCTAGGGTATTCTGGGTGGTTGCTATGGCGTTGCTAGGCGGTTGCTAGGGTATTCTGGGTGGTTGCTAGGCGGTTGCTAGGGTGTTCTGGGTGGTTGCTAGGCGGTTGCTAGGGTATTCTGGGTGGTTGCTATGGTGTTGCTAGGCGGTTGCTAGGGTATTCTGGGTGGTTGCTAGGACGTTGCTAGGTGGTTGCTAAGGTATTCTGGGTGGTTGCTATGGTGTTACTAGGTGGTTGGTAGTTGTCACAGATGGTTACTATTGGAGTTCTTAACACTTTCTTGGCATGATTTAGCACTTACCTAATCGCTATTAGCATGTAGCTATTCACAGCTAGCATGTGTAGCATGTTGGAAGCCCTGTTTGCTAGCATGAGTCAAAAGAGCCAAACCACATCTCTATACGATGTTCTGATGCAGAGATATAGGTCTTGCAAAATGGTTGCTAGGGTACTCTGTTTGGTTGCTAGGGAATGGCTTGGCAGCTGCCAGTCATCAAAGTCCAAAGGTTGCTTGTCAGTATGAATGATATAAACCAACTCCCATGCCTCTGTGACATTCAGAATGGAAGATATCCCTCTATAGATTTTAGTTGCTAAGGTGCTCGACAATGGTTGCTAGGGAGGGGCTAGGAAGTGTTGAGGGGATTCATGATTGGCTGTGTGCTGCCCCGAGTCAAACGAGACCACCCTTGTGTTTCTATGACACTTCTATCCGGAGATATTCTTTTGACCTCTTTCAATGGAAGTCTATGGGACTTGTTGCTAAGGTGCTCTAAATGGTTGCTAGGGCGTGGCTTAATAGCTTCACAATGATCCTGAGAGACTGATTGGTCATCTGAGAAAAATGAGCCCGTCCCCTTGTCTCTATGACACTGTGATCCAGAGCTATGTTCAATACAAAATCCCTATGCAATGTGTAGGACGGCCCATGACATGGGCCGTCCTACACCATAGTAAGTCAATGGGGCAACTTTGAGCAGCTCCTGCCCCCCAGGGGTGCAACTTTTACCCCATTGTGAGGTATGTTCTTACAGAGCTTGTCAGCCTCTTCAAATATGGCAAATCACACGTTTCTGTGAAATCTGATTTCTGAAATCTGATCTCGTGCCTATGGCCTACGGTTGCTAGGGTGCTGTAATTGGTTGCTAGGGTGAGGCTATGAAGATTTTAGGCCATTAATTATTGGCTGCTTGATAATATAAATCCTCTGAGGGAGAGAGAGAGGGAGAGAAACGCAGGGGTGTCAGGCCCTTTGTGTCTGTGTGTGTGAAAAAGTCGGTTGGGATTTGAATTTCTGAACATTCCGCAATGTTAAGTCAATGGGATTTTTTTGGCCGCTTTTTCGTCCGCTGTGCGAACATCGTACACCCGATCGCTTAGAAAAGTCATAGCACACCTCTCCTCAATGAGCCGCACGATTTGACGCCTCACTCAGGGGTCTGTGATAAACGGTGCGGGACGAGTTACGCGCCAAACTTTGTGTGGAATAATTTTTGCAAGATAACACTAGTGTTGCCTTGCCTTTGGCAAGCACCACTAATAAGTATACAGAAAAACACTAGTGTTGCTTTGCCTATGGCAAGCACCACTAATAAGTATACAGAAGAACACTAGTGTTGCTTTGCCTATGGCAAGCACCACTAATAATAATAATAAGTATACAGAAGAACACTAGTGTTGCTTTGCCTATGGCAAGCACCACTAATTATAATAAGTATGCACAAGAACACTAGTGTTGCTTTGCCTATGGCAAGCACTAGAGATGCGCGGTTGGCGGTTACAGCCATTAATTTAATTAAAATATTTTTTTTCGTCATGTCATCCGCCCGATCCGCGGTTTATCCGCGGATCGGGCGGATGACATGACGAAAAAAAATATTTTAATTAAATTTGGGCGGGTGGCGGGCGGTTGAACCAATCAAATGAAAAATATATACACATTGTTAAATATTGTTATCTTTGTCCCTGCGCGCCGATCGGAGACGGAGTTCACTGCTGATATTCTGAGAGCTTTCTAGTCTCGCGGCTGTCATCAGCAGCGCCTTGTATCGCCCAATCAGCGGATTGCGGGCGGGTGCGGTTTTGAAAATTGGTCAAAAACGTTGGTGCGGATGGATGGCGGACGGATGATGAGTTTTGTGATGCGGTTGCGGATGAAATAATAGCCCATCCGCGCATCTCTAGCAAGCACCACTAATAAGTATACAGAAGAACACTAGTGTTGCTTTGCCTATGGCAAGCACCACTAATAAGTATACAGAAGAACACTAGTGATGCCTTGCCTTTGGCAAGCACCACTAATAAGTATGACGGATAACAATAATGTTGCTTGCCATAGGCAAGCACCATTAATAATAAGTATGACGGATAACAATAGTGTTGCTTTGCAAGCACCACTAATAATAATAAGTATGACGGATAACAATAGTGTTGCCTTGCTTTCAGCAAGCACCACTAATAATAATAAGTATGGAGAAGAACACTAGTGATGCCTTGCCTTTGGCAAGCACCACTAATAAGTTTAAATATAATTTCAGTAAGTTGGCTCTCACAAGCCAACTTAATAATAATAAGTTTAAATAGGATTTCAGTAAGTTGGCTCTCACAAGCCAACTTAATAATAAGTTTAAATAGGATTTCAGTAAGTTGGCTCTCACAAGCCAACTTAATAATAATAAGTATGGAGAAGAACACTAGTGATGCCTTGCCTTTGGCAAGCACCACTAATAAGTATGCACAATAACAATAGTGATGCCTTGCCTTTGGCAAGCACCACTAATAAGTATGACGGATAACAATAGTGTTGCTTTGCCTTTGGCAAGCACCACTAATTATTATAATAATAAGTATGTGAGATAACAATAATGTTGCTTGCCATAGGCAAGCACCATTAATAATAATAAGAATAATAAGTATGGAGAATAACAATAGTGTTGCTTTGCAAGCACCACTAATTATTATAATAATAAGTATGTGAGATAACAATAATGTTGCTTTGCCATAGGCAAGCACCATTAATTATTATAATAATAAGTATGTGAGATAACAATAATGTTGCTTTGCCATAGGCAAGCACCATTAATAAGAATAATAAGTATGGAGAAGAACAATAGTGTTGCTTTGCAAGCACCACTAATAAGTATGCACAATAACAATAGTGATGCCTTGCCTTTGGCAAGCACCACTAATAATAATAAGTATGCAGGAGAACACTAGTGATGCCTTGCCTTTGGCAAGCACCACTAATAAGTATGGAGAAGAACACTAGTGATGCCTTGCCTTTGGCAAGCACCACTAATAAGAATAATAAGTATGCACAATAACAATAGTGATGCCTTGCACCACTAATAATAAATAACATTGTGGTCAATGGGGAAAATTTGGGCAGCTCCTGTCCCCCAGGGGTGAAACCTTTACCCCATTGTGAGGTATTTTCTTACAGAGCCTGCCAGCCTCTTCAAATGTGGTAAACCGCATGTTTCTGCGAAATCCTCGCTCGGAGCTATGAATCGTCAAAGTTTGTCGCAATGTTAAGTCTATGGGATTTTTCGGAGGTTCGTTCGCCCCTGGGGCGAACACCGTACCCCGGATCTCTTATAAAACTCACAGGACACTACTCCTCAATAGGCCGCACGATTTGATGCCTCATTCATGGGTCTGTGACAAAAGCTGTGGGAGGAATTGCTCGTCAAACTTTTGGCGGAATCAAAAAAGGAATAGTAATAGTTGGGGCTTTGCCTTTGGCAAGCACCCACTAATAAGTATGCAAGAGAACACTAGTGATGCCTTGCCTTTGGCAAGCACCACTAATAAGTATGGAGAAGAACACTAGTGATGCCTTGCCTTTGGCAAGCACCACTAATAAGTATGCAAGAGAACACTAGTGATGCCTTGCCTTTGGCAAGCACCACTAATAAGTATGCAAGAGAACACTAGTGATGCCTTGCCTTTGGCAAGCACCACTAATAATAAATAACATTGTGGTCAATGGGGGAAATTTGGGCAGCTCCTGTCCCCCAGGGGTGAAACTTTTACCCCATTGTGAGGTATTTTCTTACAGAGCCTGCCAGCCTCTTCAAATGTGGAAAACATTTGACGTGTGAAAACATTTGACGTGGAAAACACAAGACGTTTCTGCGAAATCCTCGCTCGGAGCTATGAATCGTCAAAGTTTGTCGGAATGTTAACCCTCTGGGGTCTAAGGGATTTTTGGGGTCCTTGAGATGTTCTGACATGCCCTGACATTTGTGCTTTTTTCAGTTGCTTATAAACATATTAATGGCAAAGGTGTAATTACACTCTATTTAGCACAAATAGGGCTACCATAATATGTGAGCAACATGTATGTACATGTTTGTATTTTTGAGGGAATATTGTTTATGCATGGTTATTGAAAAAAATAAAAACTAAAGTTTCTGAAATAAGGCCACAAAACACATACTAAATATGTGTCCACAAGACTTTTGACTAATGGATGTCGTTGCCTAGAGTTTTTTCTTCAAAATGATGTGAAAATCATCCTGCCTAATCATTCACATAAAACAATACATTGATTTAAATTTTGTAAGACACTTTTTGTTTGGAAAGGCAATATGCGCAAGGGGCGTCAACGATTTCAACACCATCATTGTCGTATTGTGGGTTTTGCGTCCTGTCTTGTTTTGTCATGTTCAGTGGTTCCCTGTCTTGTTTATTAGTGATCCCAGGTGTTTCTCGTTCTCCACGCCCCCTTGTTATCCTGTTAGCTCATTTGCACTTCATTATTTAAGCCCTGTGTTTCTGCCCTGTCCTTGTGAGTTGTTGCATGAATGTATGTACGCTAACGTTGGTGATTCCTCGTAACCTGTTCCCGAGTCCTTGTAACCTGTTCCCGAGTCTTTGTAACCTGTTCCTGTCTGAGTTTCAAGTTTGTTAATAAAGCCACACTGCATTTGGATCCAGCCTTCCTCCATTTCTACATCACCAGCATTACAGAACATTACAGAACAACTCACCGCAAAATGGATCCAGCAGTCGCTCCAGCAGTCTCTGCTATTGTCGTCAACAACCGGGCCCTGAGAAAATATCTCTCGGTAATGTTTCAAGAGAACCAGTCCGTCCAAAGCTACGCTAAGGACTTCCTCTCCATTTGCCATCTAGGAACGCTCGATGAAATCCAGCTCATAGGCCTGTTTCGGAACGGGCTGGATTACCGGATCGCCCGATGGATGCCGAGTGACATTACCGATTGGACTCTGGACCGGTACATTGCTGAGGCGTGCTTCGTGGACAGTACCATAGCCACGTTCCCGTCCTATCCGGCCGAGCCAGCTCCTCACTGCAGCTTTGCCAAACCCGCGACTCACGTATGCCCACTCGAGCCCGTATTCCGCACTGGTCCTGTTGGATTTGCCAATCCGGAGACAGCGGAGGTTTCGCCGAATCCCGAGTCAAGTCCTGAGTCAAGTGAATCTAGCCCTGAGTCAAGTGAATCTAGCCCTGAGTCAAGTGAATCAAGTACCGAGTCAAGTGAATCAAGTACTGAGTCAAGTGAGTCTACTGAGTCAAGTGAGTCTACTGAGTCAAGTGAGTCTACTGAGTCTACTGAGTCAAGTGAGTCTACCAAGTCAAGTGAATCTACCGAGTCAAGTGAGTCTACCGAGACTACCGAGTCAAGCCCAGTGAAGCGCCGTCGCAGAAGGAAGAGGAGGAGGACTCGCTCGGCTCATCAGGCTCCAGTGAGCGTACCCAGACTTCTCGCCCTGGCGGCCCCGCCTCTGCGCCTCGCCCTGCCGGCCCCGCCTCTGCGCCTCGCCCTTCCGGCCCCGCCTCTGCGCCTCGCCCTGCCTGCGCCCTTCAAGCTCCGGGAGGCCTTTCCTGAACCCGTGGATTTCCCCAAGTATTTTTTGGGGGGGGGCCAAGGGTCCGGTGAGGAGACCATGAAGGCTGCGCCGCCACGGTCGTCTGCAGGGGCTTCACCACCCTGGCCTTCGCCTCGTCCTGCTCCGCCCTGGCCTTCGCCTCGTCCTGCTCCGCCCTGGCCTTCGCCTCGTCCTGCTCCGCCCTGGCCTTCGCCTCATCCTGCTCCGCCCTGGCCTTCGCCTCATCCAGCTCCGCCCTGGCCGCCCGAGGGTCCGACAGCTCCGCCCTGGACGCCCGAGGGTCCGACAGCTCCGCCCTGGACGCCCGAGGGTCCGACAGCTCTGCCGTGGTCACGCCCGCATCCAGCTCCGCCCTGGACGCCCGAGGGGCCGACAGCTCCGCCCTGGACGCCCGAGGGTCCGACAGCTCCGTTGTGGCCACGCCCGCATCCAGCTCCGCCGTGGCCACGCCCGCATCCAGCTCCGCCGTGGTCACCTGGTCTGTCTGGTCTGCCCACGCTCCACGGCCCAGGCCCGCCTTGCCTAGGTCCAGGTCCTGTTCCCCTGTATGGGCCTGGCCCCCCATCCCTCCCCCAAGACCGCCCTCCTGGACTTTTTGGTGTTATTGGGCGTCAGGAGCCGCCCTTAAGGGGGGGGTTATGTCGTATTGTGGGTTTTGCGTCCTGTCTTGTTTTGTCATGTTCAGTGGTTCCCTGTCTTGTTTATTAGTGATCCCAGGTGTTTCTCGTTCTCCACGCCCCCTTGTTATCCTGTTAGCTCATTTGCACTTCATTATTTAAGCCCTGTGTTTCTGCCCTGTCCTTGTGAGTTGTTGCATGAATGTATGTACGCTAACGTTGGTGATTCCTCGTAACCTGTTCCCGAGTCCTTGTAACCCAGTGGTTCTCAACCTTTTTTGAACAAACGCCCCCCTGATCTCTTCATGATCCTCTTAACGCCCCCATATTAAAAAAAGGTATGAGCGAAATTTTAAAAATGATTTGAGTTTCATTATCTATTTCGGATAACAAAAAATAAAATTACTTTAAAACCGAAACGAAAAAAGGCCCGTTTGTTCACATTCCGAGACCGGATGTGGCCACTTACATGACAAGAGCGCCAAATTTGTAGGGCTGGGCGGTAGGCCTATATCGACTTTGTACAATATTTCGATATTTTTTTTAAACGATATGGAATGAGGCAATACCGTTTATCGATACAGTAGTTTGATAGCCTACGAGAACATCTGAAAAATAGCGGAGGACGCAGTGTGAACTCCTGGAGTGAAAGTAGCCTATATACTACAATTTGTCCTAAACATGACAAGCTTATATTAAGCGCTTCAAAATAACTGGTAAGATAACGTTATAGTGAACAACTTTAAAGCAGCCTGCCCTGTCAGATGCTCGGATAGATAAGTTACTGTTGCTGACTGACAGATAAATACTTGCGCTGTTTGAGACGTGGTGCTTTCCTCAGTGCAAACTTACATTTCACAGGTATATTCTCCATCTGTAAATGTTAGAAAGTCAAACAAAAATGTCCATTTCACTGTCAGGAGAGGACGAGCTTCTGCAAGTGAATCTCCGCTAAAATTCAAGCTTCCGTGAACGAGCGCACCAAACAGACGAGCACAATAGAATAGTAGCGAAATAATTCTGACTAAAATATACATATGATATTGCTAACATTTGTTGTTGAAGACAATAAATGTGCCATATGTGGAATTTTAAACCTACAATTATATTTTTATGAAAGTGACCATTTATAATGGGATAATCAAATGTAGGCTAATAATTAGTTTGTGCTTTTGTTTTTATTTTAATTTTTAGTGTAGCCTTTAGTCATTTTAAAAACAAAAGCATTATTTTTGTTTTTATATTGTAATGTTACAATGTTGGAACGTAATGTGATTTTAACCACCTTTTTGCACATAATATATTGCATGGCCTACATTAGGCCTACATTCCCTATATTTGTTTCCATATCCTTCAATATCAACATCGTTTGGATATCATTGAACAGGATGTGAAATAAATTTTTTTTTAAATAAATATAGATTTTCTTTATCCAAATAGAAAAACATATAAAGTACCGAGATATATCGTATATTGCCATTTAACCAAAAACTACCGAGATATGATTTTTTTGGCCATATCGCCCAGCCCTACAAATTTGACAGGGTGCCAGCTATTGCTTTAGCCCAGAATAAAATGTCTTTAGAAACTTACTCAGTTATGATTTTAAGCAGGATCATACATCGGTTATGGCTTTTGCCACCTCCAACTCCAAATGTGCGTCAGGGAGTCCCATCAAACTTAATCCATTTTCATTGAAAAATCTCCTCACGTTTCTTGCGGAACATCCTCTTGCTCCCCTATTAAACACTTGTGATATCTGCGCTAAGATTTCTATGGATGACAGGCCTTGCTTTGCAATGTCTAAAATCATAACTGAGTCAACTGACCATGTCAAATTTGGCGCGCTTGTCACGTAAGTGGCCACATCAGTTCTCGGAATGTGAACAAACCTTTTTTTTACAGTCTATGGAACAAACTGGCCTTTTTTCGTTTCTGTTTTAAAGTAAGTTTATTTTTTGTTACCCGAAATAGAAAATTAAACTCAAATCATTTTTAAAATTTCGCTCATCCCCTTTTGACACTGAAAAAGAGAAACGCTTTGTATTTTAATTTTTGTATTTTAAAACAAAAATCAAATAGCCATTTGTTTTTTGTTTTGTAATACCCGTTTCTGAAAGGAAAATCAAATGACCAAAAGATACACGGACCGTTCGCGCGCCCAATTAGGCAATATATAGCCTAGGCTTTAAATTTGAATAGCCGTCATATGATTTCAACTGACGAACAAAGACGACAACAGCTTGGCCACGTGAACTGAAGCTGGCAAAGCAGGCACATCGGGAGCTGGATGTTCGTGAATAAAGCCATATCTAACGTAGCCTACTCAACATACTGTCTGCACTTCTTGTTTTCCACCATGTTTGAATGTTTTTTGATATCAAAATTGTTTTAACCTACGTAATTGTGGTTGTGTGCATTTTTATTGGACACATTAACTTACTCTTAAACCGCGAAGCTTGTGTACATTTTGATTTGACACATTTATCTATTCTTAAACCGCAAAGCAGAGTTCGGCGGCTGCTGTCTGTCCTCAGCGGCGTTCACTCTGACAGCTGCGGCTGCGGCATTTGTTTTTAGGCGTTGCTATGGAGATCATTTGCCAGTATCTAGCCGGACAAGTCTGAGTGGGCTACTAGCAATATTTAAATATTAATTCATTAATTTGCACAGACATAATTTTATTTTACATTCAAATGAACATTGTATGTGTTGTCAGAGGCTTAAAAGCTGTGATGAATAACAGTGAGTAACGCCCCCCATTTATGCCTGAGCGCCCCCCTCTCTGCTGCCTCGTTCACACCGCCCCCCAACACTGTCCAAACGCCCCCTAGGGGGCGGTACCGCCCCCGTTGAGAAACGCTATTGTAACCTGTTCCCGAGTCTTTGTAACCTGTTCCTGTCTGAGTTTCAAGTTTGTTAATAAAGCCACACTGCATTTGGATCCAGCCTTCCTCCATTTCTACATCACCAGCATTACAGAACATTACAATCATGCATATTTAGTGGTTCACACCTGAGGAGACAATGGGGCCTGCATACTTAATGAGCCATTCATTCAGGTGTGTCACTGAGCCACAAGAAAGAATGCAAGAGCAATATATATGTGTGTGTGTGTGTATATATATATATATATATATATATATATATATTCTACCAAATTGGTTCACAGTTGGAAGCATCTCATTTTTTTTATATATTTTTCCATGTCTAGTAATTGTGCAGTTAATTCTCATACTGTATTTTCAGTTTTGGAATATGTATCCTCTCCCCAAATTTGTCACTAATAAAACTCAATAAAAATTATTTAAAGAAAAGGCTTATATTTACCTTTTAATAGTTTGTTTACATCTACCTTGTAAATATTTTTTTTTTATTAAAAATGTTACAATTACAACAACAATTCAAGTGCAATCTTTCTTTGTAAAAACTAAAGTATACATTTTATCATACATATTTCAAAGTTAAGGATTCATTACTTTGGATATAGCCTAGGCTACATTGGAACAAACACATAATAACATATTATTTGATTACTTTATTTTTGACAAAACATACTATAGGCTATTTAATATATGAGCAAAAATTGGCAAACAAAAGCTTATTTGAGGTGGCAAATATTTTAGAGGAAAAATGTATAATCTATCCAAAACTAGAAAACGAAATGTTGTCTTTCATATGTCTGTAACATAGGTCTTTCGTTTATATAAGAAATATAAATGTTAATTTGCAGTTTAATACGTTGCTTATACAAATACATTTTATTTCAACATATTTCAGTCGATTTTTACTCATCTCAGTATAGCAATATAGTTTGCTAAAAGCGGATCATTCATTCACACACAGAAATGCGATTCAAATTTAAACTGTCTTTTTGCGAGTTGTGGTAAACAGCGCATCTCTGCCGTTCATTCATTCACACACAGAAACGCGATTCACTTGAGAATGAAAAAAAAACTTACTACAGTAGTCTTTTTTTACAGTCAAAACTTTATAATCTATCCAAAACTAATCACAAAATCTTTTCTAAACATTCATATTTAGTCTGTAACATATTGTGTATGATATATTAGCATAATGTTAATTTGCAGTTTGTTGCTCATACAGACATTTTATTTCAACATATTTCAGTCTATTTTTACTCATCTTAGTAGGCTATAGCAATATAGTTTGGATGTGTTCATGTAAATTTAATAACATGTTTACTAATGTAGATGCGAGAGTGAATGAACGGCACAGACACGCGCTGTATAACTGTAGTAAAAAAAGCGCATGGGCCTGTGCAGTTCATTCATCATTTAGCCTACACACAGACACGCAATTCATATTTAAACAGTCTTTTTGCGGTTTACAGACACTATCCAATATCGTGATTAGAACAAAGCACTTAAGAATAAATGACTTACTACATCAGCTGGATCCGTTGCTCCTCGAAATGAAACTACCAGCACTTCTGGTACATTTTCCAGGGTTATTAGATAGTATTATTCCTCACAGGGTAGGGATACGCTGTGTTCACAGCGGTAGTAAGAAACTTACTAAACACGATGTGTTTTATAATCCAGCTGGTGGGCGTTGGCATGTTTGCATGGCTTGCCTTAGATCATTTGCGTTTTAATACCGCGCGCTCTCCGTGGGCGTGGCACATTACCGCGTAATGAGGTATAATGAGCTGGAAAGAAAAATACTGACATCTCTCTCTTTTCATACAGATTACATAAACTGAGAATATTTGTTTTTTTATATAAATTACTTCATTTAAAAGAAGAGAATTTCAGCTTCATAAAGAGAAATCTCTCGTATCTCTGTGACAAGTATTGACAGAGTTACAGTTCATTTTTCGGACGCCTTTCAGAATGGACCTCACTGACGAGCGAAGGTAAAACGCGCATCATGTTTATTTTTCTTTATTTGACGAAAAGCACAACACTTTGTTTTTATTGTGAGTACCCACAAAAAAAATAGACACTTAACATGATGTAATGATGTACAGCACTTATATGTAAGATCAAAATCAACAGAGTAATTTGAGTCTCTTTTGCACTGATAAGGAAAAAAGTGAGCTGGTATCGCCGGCGATACCGCCGACCCCAGAGGGTTAAGTCTATGGGATTTTTCGGAAGTTCGTTCGCCCCTAGGGCGAACACCGTACCCCGGATCTCTTATAAAACTCATAGGACACTACTCCTCAATAGGCCGCACGATTTTATGCCTCATTCATGGGTCTGTGGCAAAAGCTGTGGGAGGAATTGCTCGTCAAACTTTTGGCGGAATCAAAAAAGGAATAGTAATATGGCGCTTTTCCACTGCATGGTACGGCTCGGTACGGCTCAGTACGGTTCGGCTCGGCACGGTTCGGCTCGCTTCGCTTTTCCACTGCGTGGTACGACTCGGCTCGGCGCGGCACGGCTCAGTTCGCTTTAGCTCGGTTGCTTTTCCACTGCAGTTAGTACCGCTTCAAAGTGGGTGGGATTATGACTGATCGTTATAGTTTATCCGCTCCTCGTCAACCAACAAGAGGAATGTCTGCGCTTCTCGTCCACTGACCACGATTCAGCCATTTCTTTTTTGGAAGTATTTTTTCTTCAAGCAAGTCAAGCAAGTAGTTTTAAAACAGGTGCTACAGCGGTGGCTGTTACTGGCTATTTAAATCTAGCGGGTTTGATGTCTCGCAAATACAGTGACGCTGGTAGTGACGATTCTGTCTGTCTGACCAATCAGTGATCTACAGTGCTTCCACGTCACATTTTAGTATCGGTACGGTACGCTTGGAACCTCAACAGAGGTGGTACCATTTAAAGCGAGCCGTACCGTACCGTACCATGCAGTGGAAAAGCGCCACAAGTGAGCCGCACCGAGCCGAGCCGTACCGTACCATGCAGTGGAAAAGCGCCAAAGCGTGCCGTACCGAACCGAACTGTACCGTACCATGCAGTGGAAAAGCGCCAATAGTTGGGGCTTTGCCTTTGGCAAGCACCCACTAATAAATAACATTGTGGTCAATGGGGAAAATTTGGGCAGCTCCTGTCCCCCAGGGGTGAAACTTGTACCCCATTGTGAGGTATTTTCTTACAGAGCCTATCAGCCTCTTCAAATGTGGTAAACCGCACGTTTCTGCGAAATCCTCGCTCGGAGCTATGAATCATTAAAGTTTGTCGCATTGTTAAGTCTATGGGATTTTTCGGAAGTTCGTTCGCCCCTGGGGCGAACACCGTACCCCGGATCTCTTATAAAACTCATAGGACACTACTCCTCAATAGGCCGCACGATTTGATGCCTCATTCATGGGTCTGTGACAAAAGCTGTGGGAGGAATTGCTCGTCAAACTTTTGGCGGAATCAAAAAAGGAATAGTAATAGTTGGGGCTTTGCCTTTGGCAAGCACCTACTAATAATAATAAGTATGGAGAAGAACAATAGTGATGCCTTGCCTTTGGCAAGCACCACTAATAATAAGCATGCAAGAGAACACTAGTGATGCCTTGCCTTTGGCAAGCACCACTAATAAATAACATTGTGGTCAATGGGGAAAATTTGGGCAGCTCCTGTCCCCCAGGGGTGAAACTTTTACCCCATTGTGAGGTATTTTCTTACAGAGCCTGCCAGCCTCTTCAAATGTGGTAAACCGCACGTTTCTGCGAAATCCTCGCTCAGAGCTATGAACCGTCAAAGTTTGTCGCAATGTTAAGTCTATGGGATTTTTCGGAAGTTCGTTCGCCCCTGGGGCGAACACCGTACCCCGGATCTCTTATAAAACTCATAGGACACTACTCCTCAATAGGCCGCACGATTTGATGCCTCATTCATGGGTCTGTGTCAAAAGCTGTGGGAGGAATTGCTCGTCAAACTTTTGGCGGAATCAAAAAAGGAATAGTAATAGTTGGGACTTTGCCTTTGGCAAGCACCCACTAATAATAATAAGTATGGAGAAGAACACTAGTGATGCCTTGCCTTTGGCAAGCACCACTAATAATAAGTATGCAAGAGAACACTAGTGATGCCTTGCCTTTGGCAAGCACCACTAATAAATAACATTGTGGTCAATGGGGAAAATTTGGGCAGCTCCTGTCCCCCAGGGGTGAAACTTTTACCCCATTGTGAGGTATTTTCTTACAGAGCCTGCCAGCCTCTTCAAATGTGGTAAACCGCACGTTTCTGCGAAATCCTCGCTCGGAGCTATGAATTGTCAAAGTTTGTCGCAATGTTAAGTCTATGGGATTTTTTGGAAGTTCGTTCGCCCCTGGGGCGAACACCGTACCCCGGCTCTCTTATAAAACTCATAGGACACTACTCCTCAATAGTCCGCACGATTTGATGCCTCATTCATGGGTCTGTGACAAAAGCTGTGGGAGGAATTGCTCGTCAAACTTTTGGCGGAATCAAAAAAGGAATAGTAATAGTTGGGGCTTTGCCTTTGGCAAGCACCCACTAATAATAAGTATGCACAATAACAATAGTGATGCCTTGCCTTTGGCAAGCACCACTAATAAGTTTAAATAGGATTTCAGTAAGTTGGCTCTCACAAGCCAACTTAATAAGTTTAAATAGGATTTCAGTAAGTTGGCTCTCACAAGCCAACTTAATAATAATAATAATCTAATGCAAATACTCGCTGACGTTGACAATATTGCTCTGATAAAATGTCTCACTCGCACACTAGCTCCGCTTTTGTTCACACTGATTCAATGCGCTCTAGCTCGAAGATTTTGTATAGAAGCATGATGTTTTTTTGAGTCAGGGATGAAGTATGACCTGTCTGCCATCTAGTAGAGGGGAGGTCGAACGAAATTTGACACCCTATTTGACAAAATCGGCCGTTTTATTCAGTGCCGCATCTTGTCGAGTAAACTCGACCGTGGCACCATAAGGTCTGAATGGAACCCATTTAGGCTACCCATGAGCATTAATACATAGAGGCAGGAAGAAGTACTTTAGAAACCAGCCTTTATTAATTCACTGATTCTTGAAATAAGGGACAAAACATGTCCCCCATTAAAATGTTGCAATTTGCCTTAAAAAACAATAAATTATTTCATTTAAAGGCTTTAAAAGTTGGATTTGAAAGACTTTTGTATGTTTAGACCCTTAGTTTTGTATATATTTATATTATTTCATAGTAATTTTATAAAATACCGGCACTGTACTATGAAAGCCCATGCAAATGAACTTGTCCCCCTAGAGGTCACAGTATCAAACTGCAAAAAAAAGTGTTTTAAAATGCCTAAAATGCACAAATATCAAGCGTAGCGTCAGTTCTGGCAGGTCACGTTAGTCAAGCTCGCATCAGCTGACTCTCAGCTGATCCACGTCTACCTATAGGAATATGATGCCTATCACTGTATACATATATAAGCTCCTTCAGTATTATCAGCAGCTATTGCGTTTCTCAGGAGCTTATTACCCTCCTCCATCCCCAGCTCCTCCTCTCGTCCAGTCAAGATTTGTCATTCTGATTCCCTTGAATCAGAATAAATCCTCAAATTATGTTGTACTTTAAAATTATCTCAGGTTACGACTGTAACCCTTGTTCCCTGAGAAGGAAACGAGACACTGCATCGACTACAACACTTTGGGGAACGCCCTTAGCGTAACGCATCTGAAGTATGAATGAAACTAATCCAATCCTGATTGGTGTTGCGTCATGACGTAACATGTGACGGCAAACACGGAAGCTACAAAGGGACGCCGGCACACAACGGAGTTAGCTTCTGCGATGAAGCAAGTCGCTCCCAGGCAGGGGAAGGCGTGGCGGAGGCATGCAGTGTCTCGTTCCCTTCTCAGGGAACAAGGGTTACAGTCGCAACCCGAGACGTTCCCTTTCGAGAGAACTCGAACTGCGTCGACTACGACACTTTGGGGAATGAGTACCCACTTTGCCACAACGAGCCCTGCCTGTCCCAGTGTGAAGCACCTCCTCAGAGGGATCTGCCAAGGCTGGCCTGCCAGGAGTGCTATGATGTCTGAAAACCATACCCAGGCTGGCCAATACGGGGCAACTAGAAGTAGGCTGATCCCATCTCGACGGACCCTCTCCAGAACAGCGTACAGGCGTAGCCTCGGCCACGTCTGTACCATGGCATCCAACCCCAATGGGGCTGGATGGGTGAGAGAAAACCACAGTGGACAGTGGGACGTCCCTCGAGACGCGAACAAATCCACTTCCACTGGGCCAAACCTCTCATATATCGACTTCACCACCTCGGTGTGAAGACTCCATACCCCGGGCCTCAGCCCCTGCCTCGACAGGATGTCTGCTCTCTGATTCTGCTCCCTGGGACGTGCATTGCTCTGAGATAACAGCTTCCTCTGAGACCACAGGAGGATCTGATGCGCCAATCTAGATAGAGGGCGCAATCTCAGAACCCCCTGATGAATCAAGAAGGAGACCACCGACACATTGTCTGCGTAGTGACCCCTGAGGTCTGGGAGGAAGCTCCTCAGAGCCCTGCCATCCATGACCGCGCCCCAGCCTGTGAGGCAGGCGTCAGTTGAAGCGGCTTTCCGGCGACATGACGCTCCCAGCACGGGGCCTTGGGACAGAAACCAAGCTTTTTTCCACATAGATAGGGAACGAAGGCATCTGCGCGTAACCCTGATCATGCGGAATGGGTTCCCACTCGGGGTAACCCCTTGGTTTTCAACCACCACTGCAGGGCCCTCATGTGCAGCAGGCCGAATGGAATGACATTGGACGCTGCTGCCATGAGCCCTAACACTCTCTGAAAATGTTTTACAGTGACGGCTTGGCCTAGCTTTATCCTGGTCACCGTGGCCAGGATGGAATCGATCCGTGCAGGAGACAATTGTGCTCGCACCGTGACCGAGTCCCACACTACTCCCAGGAACGTGGTTCTCTGGGCTGGTGCCAACACGCTTTTTTTCGTGTTGAGTCTCAACCCCAGGCTCTGGATGTGGGCAAGGACGACATCTCAATGCCGAACTGCCAGCTCTTGTGACTGGGCCATAATAAGCCAGTCGTCGATATAATTTCGCACCCTCATACCCTGAAGCCTCAGCGGAGCTAGAGCTGCATCCATGCATTAGGGGAGAGAGCAAGGCCGAACGGAAGAAGAACCCAATATTGGAACGCTTAGCCCCCGAAAGCGAACCTCAGGAACTTCCTGTGAGGTGGAAGGATGGATATATGGAAGTATGCGTCCCTTAGATCTATTGTGACAAACCAATCCTCAGATTTGATCTAACTCACGATGATGGTTCAAGATGCTCACTATTCCCATCACGGACCGATTCAAATGCCTTACTGTGTGTTCACACCAGACGCGAATAGAGCGTCACTTTGAATCCATTCGCGCGTCAAGAGTGAAATTTACGAGTGAAATAAAGTTTGAAGCGAAATTTACGCGCGTCACACGAGTCGGAGGCGAAATCCGTTGGCGGCCATCTTTTTACAAGATGGCTGATGTTGATCGAGCATTCATCGAGAGAGTCACCGCTCTGTATTTGCTCTGGAGAGCAGAACAGCGGTGTAGGGATCATCGTCACCGTATTTGGGTCCACCAGACCCTTCGGAGGCGAACCCAGTTTGGCGAGTTTCACCATTTGCTCCAGGAGCTGCGCCTGGATGACGGCCGCTTTCAGCGGTACTTCCGCCTGTCCCGCGCCCAATTTGATGACCTGTTGTCCCGCATCGGAGCGAGGATCACCCTCGCCCTCACCCACCTAATCTTTAATTTATTTTTGTTTTGATGATAAATGGAGCCAGCCTACTACAAAAGTGATTAAACTGTCCTGTGATTTTTTTTTTCTCTCACACAACACTGTCCAGACACGAACTATGTTCTTGCACTAAAGTATGTTGGTTGTCTTTACATTAGAATAATAATAATGTTTCATATAATGTAGATTAGATATGGAATAAATAGCATTCAATACAAAATTAATGTCTCATATATTAAAATCAAATTTTTATGTGATAAAATATTTACTTCACCACGTGACAGCAGCAAGCAGACTCCTGATTGGTTAACGCGGCGCGAACTGACGCAGAAGTTCAGATTTTTCAAATCGGGCAGCAGACGCGAATTAGCATCAAACGCGTGAATGCACAAAAAGCACTAAATAAAATCATTCGCGCGTAACGCACCAGACGCTCAATTCGCGCGAACTTGACGCGCGAATGAGGCGTATTCGCGTCTACCGCGCCGCGCTCTACACCTCATTTGCGCCGCAGGAATTTTTTACACCTGTAACGCGTCTTTGCATTGACTTAACATTGAAATCACTCACGCCAGACGCTCTATTCGCGTCTGGTGTGAACGCACCATTAGATTTAAAATTGCCGCGATCCTCCATCCTTCTTTAGAACTATGAAGTAGCGGCTGTAGTATGGAAGTAAAATAATGCCAAATGTTTTTGAAACTAAAAGCCTGTTGAATTGTACTACTTGAAAAAAATATGCATTGCATTAACCCTGCTTGTATTTTAATGCATTGTATTTTTAGGGCTTGCATTTTTATGGGCTGAAATTTAGCATGCTTGAATATTTAAGCTGCGAATATTTAAATTCAAAACATTTCAAACACATTTTCATTAGTAAAATTTAAATAATCCATATTCACCTTTCATATTTCACTTCCAAAATATTCAAACTTATTAAAAATACAACCTATAATATTCAACAGGCGGTTTTCGGTCCATTTTATTTCGCTTTGCAAATTCACTTCCACAAATTCAGTGGTTCAAATTCGACAGTAAATTCAACGTTGACGTCCAGGAACTGCAGGAAACGCAGTAGATTACCGAGCATAATCTCCATCTGCTGTTAGTCAATCTCACCAACAGGGGGTGCAAGCGTGTGTTGTTGACGAAGCCCGAGCAACAGTTAGAGCAAGCCATTCATTCATAAAAACTCATTTACAACAATTGAGCATGTGTCACGGGGTGACAAAATCCATTCCTTTCTCAAGACGGAACTAATGTTCTCCGAATTGGCCTCTCGCCGGACCCATAACAACGGGACACCGGGCTAGTTCCGGGGTAGCGCAAACATCCCTGTCAATGAGATGATTAGCCAAAGACCACTAACAGCTGTGCATGGGGGAAAACAGGTCTCGCGATTGGGACACGTAGCGATCAAAGGAGGATAAAAGGAGGAAGTACAGACCAGACGGGGGCGTTTTTGGGGAACGGTGTTCTCGGAGGAAGAGCGAGTGTGGCGAAGAGGACGGGGTGGGGGTGGGGTGGGGGTGGGGGTGGGGGTGGGGTGGGGGTGGGGGGGGTGGGGGGGTACGGTGAAGTGGAGGCTGAGCAGGCTGATTCAATGGAAAGGTGGTAACCTCGGGACCGAACATCGTTTGTGAGAGATAGTGAGTGATCGAAATCAATTTCCATCTGCCTCCCTTGTGCCAGTGAGATCTTCGATGTAAAGGCCCGGTCAGGAGATGGGTAACGGCCATATATATATATATATGTATCTTCCACTGAGTGTTGAATTGTTGAGATGAAGTGCTGTGGTGCACTACTTGCTGTGTGAAGTGTGAACCTAAACCCGCTGGATGCCCATTTCTTACCTGAGCTTTCCATCTCTTTCTGACTGTATAGAAGAGGCTCACACTGTTGTACTCCCTGGATCATTGAGTGTTTATCTGGCAGCCCACTTGAAGAGAAGTATGTGCTTGCATACTTATCTGTCTGTTTGCAGTGAAATCTCCCCTGCGGGGAGCCCTGTGTCTGTTGACTCTGTCAGTGAAGAGAAGCACGTACCTGCATACTGACCTGGCTGCTTTGCAGTAAAACTTCCAGCTGTAAGCCCTCTGTTGATGCTGGAAGAGAAGCACGTACCTGCACACTTACCTGTCTGCTTTGCAGTAAAACCTCCAACTGTAAATCTACTGTTTGACACTTGAAGAGAAGTACGTACCTGCATACTTATCTGTCTGTTTGCAGTGAAACCTCCCCTGCGGTGAGCCCTGCGTCTGTTGACCCTGTCAGTGAAGAGAAGCACGTACCTGCATACTGACCTGTTCGCTTTGCAGTAAAACCTCCAACTGTAAGCCCTCTGTTGATACTTGAAGAGAAGCACATGCCTGCACACTTACTTGTCTGCTTTGCAGTAAAGCCTCCAACCGTAAGCCCTCTGTTGACACTTGAAGAGAAGTACGTACCTGCATACTTACCTGTCTGCTTGCAGCGAAAACGTCCGCCTGAAGCCCTCTAACCTGGGGTTCCTGCAGCAAGTTGGCGACCACCAGCCTGTAACGAAAGGATCAAAGAGCTATAATTCCCCCCGGATTGACTCCTGGAGAAGTTGACACAGAGTAGCCCGGACCCTGCATTCTTCTGAATAATTTTATCCTGAATAAAGACCTTGTTTTTAACTCATTTCTCTGGTCTGTCCTCCTTGTTCCGTTTCCCGTCCGACTCCCCAAGGGTGGTACGGGTCTTAGGGGTGGGTGCAGGTCAGATTGGCCCGCCCCGACCTGTGACACATGCATTAATATTTTTGTGATGATTATCTGGGTCAGTATATATGCGGAAAATATGATAAAGGCATCTTGGCATCTAAAGGCATCTACCATGAACGGGATTATAATCGGTTTCCCTCAATACCTCATCATACTCAAGGATTCCCCTTCCATCAGGACAAAACGCTTAACGTAGCTTAATGGACTAATACAGTGATATAAAAGACCAAACTCGCACCTTATTGGGGAAGTATGCCTACATACATGTTAATATTCCTACATACATGATTAATCTGGGAAGGGTCATAGCACTTTCATATTGTTGTCCTATATTGTTAGTTTAACTGTAAGTCGCTTTGGATAAAAGCGTCTGCTAAATAATTAAATGTAAAATTGGCTTGACATTCGCACATTTAGGGACCGTCTCTAAAGTAACATTGGTAGTCCTATAGGCCTAAACGTTTCTAACTTCAATAGCAAACTTCAATTTATTTGAATAAATTGTGCATTATGCCTGACACCTACATGAACACTTTACAGTTGGTTTTATGACTGCAAGTCGTTCTCTTCAAATGCTATTGAAGTTAGAAACGTGTATACCAATGTCGTATGTAACTTTAGAGACGGTCCCTAAATGTGCGAATGTCCAATGTCAAGCCAACTTATGCCAGTATCACTGAGAAATGCTCAGCTTTAAACTTTGCACGTTAAGTTCATATTCTGAGTCCTTCTGCTTGCCTGCGAGTTTGATCTTTTATATCACTGTATTAGTCCATTAAGCTACGTTAAGCGTTTTATATGTCCAGCAGGGGAATCCTGACGTATTGAGGGAAACCCTAGTAGCTACTGCATGCAGCACAATCCCCGCAATATAAGGTTGAGGCAACTAAACAACCAATAGATATGTCAAACTCAAATGTAACATTGGATCTGTATACATCCGCATCGGGGGAATAACATTATAATCTCGTTCACGGTAGAGGTGCATGTAGGCTACATAGGAAAAGTAATCGTGAAGACACTGAATTTCACATAAAACATAATAATCACAGATACACTTACATTGTTGTAAATGAGTTTTTATGAATGAATGGCTTGCTCTAACCATAGATATTATGATGTCTATGGCTCTAACTGTTGCTCTGGTCTTTGTCAACAACACACGCTTGCACCCCCTGCTGGTGAGGTCGACTAACAGCAGATGGAGATTATGCTCGGTAATCTACTGCTTTTCCTGCAGTTCCTGGATGTCAACGTTGAATTTACTGTTGAATTTGAACCACTGAATTTGTGGAAGCGAATTTGCAAAGCGAAATAAAATGGACCGAAAACCACCTGTTGAATATTATAGGTTGTATTTTTAATCAGTTTGAATATTTTGGAAGTGAAATATGAAAGGTGAATATGGATTATTGAAATTTTACTAATGAAAATGTGTTTGAAATGTTTTGAATTTAAATATTCACAGCTTAAATATTCAACCATGCTAAATTTCAGCCCATAAAAATGCAAGCCCTAAAAATACAATGCATTAAAATTAGGGCTGTCAAAAGATTAATCGCGATTAATCGCATCCAAAATAAAAGTTTGTGTTTACATAATATATGTGTGTGCACTTTGTATAATTATTTTGTATATATAAATACACACACATGCATGTATACATTTAAGATTTTTTTTATTTATATATAAAATATTTATATTTATATATATAATATAAATTATATATAAATATATACAGTATATACATGCAAATATTTCTTAAATATATACATGCATGTGTGTGTATTTATATATATATATACAAAATAATTATACACAGTGCACACACATATATTATGTAAACACAAACTTTTATTTTGGATGCGATTAATCGCGATTAATCTTTTGACAGCCCTAATTAAAATACAAGCAGGGTTAATGCAATGCATATTTTTTTTCAAGTACTACAATTCAACAGGCTTTTTGTTTCAAAAACATTTGGCATTATTTTACTTCCATACTGTAGAACCCGGACTCCCTGTCCGGCGGAGGAACATGCTCTATGGCCTCCTTTACCAGCAGGGAGTTTACTTCCTGTTCCAATACCCGACCCTGCACTGGGTCGACTGCAGTCCACACCAACCCGTGTAATTTCGGAGTGTGGAATCGAACTGCAGCCTGTAACCCTTCTCTATTGTGCGCAGGACCCAAGGAGAAATATTTGGCAGGTCTTGCCATGCTTTGAAATATTCTACTAAGGGAACCAGCCTCTCGAGACTTCGGGAATTATTCAAGATTCGTTCTCGATCCCCTGAAGTGGCTCTCCGGCAGGGTTTGGTCGAAACGATTCTCGATGTGCGGACGCGAGCGCTTCCTGGCCGCAAGCCTGTGGGGCAGACAGAGCAGCGTGCGTTCGCTGGAAACCGATGTGTCCCGAAGCGCACTTAACGGCGGGATACAGACATCGATTTCCTGAGGGCTCCCCTGAAGGGATCTTTCAGTTTCGTTCTCGACATCCTGAAGCAGAGGACCGGCAGGGAATAATCGAAAACCGTTTCCGATGTGCGACCACGAACACTGCCTGGCCGCAGGCCCTTGGGGCGGACACTGCAGCGCGCATTCGCTGAAAACTGATGTGTCCCGAAGCACAGTTGACGCTGGAAACAAACATCGATTTCCTGAGTCATTTCTCAATGAACAGCTGCCAGCACCCTCAGGAGCTGACTGTGAATACCTCGCACCCAAACAGTATTATTTCACAGATCGCGTGTGTCCCTTTTATTGCAGACCCGTAATCTACGCGCTGCCTCGGCAAACGCGAGATTTCGAATATTTTACATTTTTTTAAATATTCAGCAAACAAGTTGAAATCCCTGTGGTCACAGCTTTTATGTGTCAACACTGTCTTCAAAGTAGGCATGATTTTAATCAAGAATTTTAAAATAAAAGTTGGTATTTTGGTTTAGTTTAGTGGCAGCTGGCAACTGAGGAAAATCAAAATGGCTACCATTTATTAGACATGACTAAGTTGAAAAAACATGTTGTTTTGTGAACTCCGTCAGATGTCAACTCTGTCAGATATTTTGTCTGACCGTGTTGACATGTAAGCTGACTGTGGAAAAGTGCTCCCAAATATTCATTAAGTAATGTATAACAACTAAATAACATGATAATATGATCTAATGTTGATTAATTTAAAATATCTTAATATACTCAAATGCCAAATAATAACTTTAATAAAAAGTATTGTTTTTATCTGTACTGTAGGCAGACATGGCTAGACAAAAACTGTCAGTGGAGGAGCAAAGAAAAAGAAACAGAGTTCCAGATAAAAAGGAGAGAAAGAATTAACTGTAGGTGCGTTTCCATTACAGATTTGCTCAAAACTTTTGCGTTTTTTTCTAAATGTCGACAAAAAGCTATTGTGAAATGACGCAACTCTGCAACTCTGTTAACGCGTTTCCATTAACCGATGTTATGCGACTAAAACTTAATTTTTTCCTCTCGCGTTAAGTCATTCCAAAAATCATGGCAGGTTTATGAATATCTCAGCCACTGAACTGGCCATTATTATTATGTGTATGTGTGTTATCCAATCATTAATGGCAAGGAAAGACCCTTATACTTGTGAGCGGCACATATGAGATGTTTCTGGGACTTTATACCTCATATCTGCTTTGAGGTCTTGATTGTGGCATTTTTTTAAGGTTTAGAATCCAGTATTCCTGTATTTCTTTAGTCTTTTATGAATTTAATGAAGAAATCTGTCTCTTATTCTATCCAAACATACCGCGTCCTCTATGTCAGGTGACTGTAGATGTACAAAAACTGTTTCCATTGTAGTTTTGCGAAATAGTTCTTTTTCGAATTGCCTGAAAAACCATCTCATGCGAGCGTAAAAACGTTTTTGCAATAAATGGGAGTTTTTGCGAAATTGACGTGTTTCCATTGGGCGTATTTTCAATTTGCGCAATTTTGAAGGGTAATGGAAATTCGGCTACTGACCCAGAAAGCAGAAGAGACCAGTTAGAAAAGGAGAGACAGAGATGGAAGGACAGGTTCCAAAACAAAAAATTAAAACAAGTAGGAGAATTAGAACCAAGAGCAAAGAGGCACCGCAGAAAGTATTGGAGGAAAGTAAAGAAAAGGTCCAGAGCTATGCAGAATAGACGGCTAAATGAAATAGACACCCCACCAGAAAGTCCTCTAGACCAGACTGTTGAGGGCGAAGGGCTGGAAAGGCAGTCAGATTACAGGGAGAAAAAGAGGGTCTAGGCAGAAGGGAGGTGTATTCAGCGGGAAGACTCGTGACCCATGGTGGAGCCGATAGAGGGAGGAGCCATGGAAGTTGAAGGGCAGAAGGTTTTAGGGCGATGACGGACTGAGGCGGAACCGATGGGGGAGGATGACAGGGAGGAAACAGAAGTTCGCCGGGCCATGGTGGAGCAGAGGGTTCAGAGGGACACGGGGAAGCCGCTGGCTCGAGTGACTGAGGTGTAGAAGGGGACACAGAAGGGTGCGGTGGAGACAGAGGGACTGAGGACCGAGGATTAGAAGGGAGTGAGGAGTCTAATGGAGTTGGGGGGGACGAAGGGATGAGGTGAAGCCAGAGAAGTGCAGTCCAGAGGTCATGGAAGGTCGACGAGCGACTAAGGCGGATCCGGGGGGACGAGGAGCATGGTGGAACTGGTGAACTGATGAACTGATGGGCCACGGCAGAGATGGAGGTAGGATCCAAGGGTGAACTAGTGGACTGATGGGCTGATGTGGAATCCTGGACTCTGTGGCTGGAGTCGGATCCCAGGCATCCACTGTCCAAGATGGTGATGAGGACTGGAAGCCCCTCAGCGAGCCCACCATTCCACTGGCGTGTAGAGGGCGAGTGATGGGGCTGACAGGAGTCAGAGGAGATGAGGATGGTGGCGGGATGATGAGAGGAGGCGGGAGAGGGAGGTTGGGTGGGAATTCAGGCTTAGGAACCGACTCAGGCGTAGCGGCGACCATCTCCGCTGAGGGCTCGGGTGGCGAGGTCTTTGCCGGTGATG
Source organism: Gila robusta (assembly GCA_030770095.1). Taxonomy (NCBI): domain Eukaryota; kingdom Metazoa; phylum Chordata; class Actinopteri; order Cypriniformes; family Leuciscidae; genus Gila; species Gila robusta. Next base: position 312,727 of record JAVALU010000126.1, on the reverse strand, counting down.
GATTCTCAGGTGTGAGCGGAGATGAGGGCTCAGGCGTGGCGGCGACCATCTTGGCCGGAAACAAGGGCTCAGGCGTGGCGGCGGCCATCTTGGCCGGAAACAAGGGCTCAGACGTGGCGGCGGCCATCTTGGCTGGATACGGATTCTCAGGTGTGGCAGCGGCCATCTTGGCCGGAGACGAGGGCTCTGGCATGCCACTGGCCATCTTGGCCGAAGACGAAGGCTCAGGCGTGGCATGAAGCTCAGGCTGGGCAGGCATGACTTGAAGAAGCTCAGGCTTGACAGGCATGACGTGTAGAAGCTCTGGAAGGGTGGTCTCGGCGGGACGAGACTCTGGAGGTGTGGCAATGAAGATGGCAGGTGACGGTGATCCAGGTATTGTTTGAACGTACCTGGGATCGCTGCTGCTGGAGCTTGCTGGTGCAGATGATCGTCCAGTCCATACCAGAAGACAGTCTTTAGGACGCCATCTGCCCAGTCCACATGGTGAGATATTTCGAGGAACCTCTCAACATATTTCTCGATCAGTTGGCCTTTCTGGAAACAGGTTAAGCCGATCTGCAGGATTCAGTAGGGTACAGAGAACCACCATTTGTTCCTTAATTCAGTCAGTATATAATTACCAACTTTTTGGGTATGGTCGGTTCTTCTGTCACGCTTTGGCTGCGTGAGGCACGTTCAGGAAGACGGATCAGGCTTAAACTCTATTTATTTACGAACAAGACATGTACCAAACTTAGCAAGCAGTATAGAAAAGAACCGACAAGGGAGATCTGAATCTAGGGAGACTCATGTCTGTGATGAGGATGATGACAGGTAACAGGTGAAACCGATTAACAAGGAAACACATGGTGCACAGAAGGCAAAACAAAGTCCAAGACAGGTGTCACAGTGACACTCCCTTTGCATGTCAAAACTAGGTAAATATCTTTAATCAATTTGACTCTCGATCAGTTTGTCAACACCATCAACTGTGTGTCAACACCGTTAGTTGTGTCTCAACACCGTAAGATGGAGGTTTTTCATTTTTATAAAAAAAATGTCTTTTGTTCAATTGAGTGTGTTTATACATTCAAACAACAACGTATCTACATGCAACAGTGTCTTGTGTGCACAAAACCACTGATTGTATATCGAGGGCTTGGAGCCAAAGGGGCGTAAGTGGCTTTTGACAAACTTTACAGGAGAGACAAAACAAAATTTTGACTACACTTCAATCACCTGTATTATTAACCTTAAACCACCAACATTGCAACCACAGGCATACTTACATGAATGAGTATTTAAGTAAAAAACGTATGGCATATTAACACAATGAATATGTTCTAAAACATTTTAAAATCAAAAAAATAAGGCAAAAACGTCAGATACGCCTTTTTGGCACCAAAAATGTCCAAGTCTTCTATGGACATATTGGGCGTATCTGCTGAACAATGTAGAAAATAATTGGTCAAAAGGGGAATTGATTGAATAATTAACACTTGAATAACACTTGAACAAGTAATTAATTTTCATTTAACTCATTCACTATTTTTTTTTCTCATTTCACTTTTCCATTCTGGGCATATGCTGAACAGTACAGACTGTAATAAAAGTCACTGAACTTGCTAAACACACTTCTGATTGGCAATTCATGAGTTGTTCAATTTATTTCATTACATTCATTAATTTTTTTTTCAAATACTCTATAGAATTGACAGTTCTCTGGTGTTCTTTTTACTCATTTCACTTTTCTTTTTTGTTCAACCATTTCAACTACTCTGTGAGTCTATTCATTGACCACATCCAAAGAATCATGTCGCGTCTTATTAGCTTTTCTGTTCGCTAGTTTGTTTAGTTCTACTCACTGTCCACTGTCAGAGCATTGTAGAACTCTGCGTATGTGTGAGGAATACTCCCATTGCTGCACAGGCTGAGTAGATATTTCTTCTTTAAACACGTGTCCATGCAATCTATAGTGTAACTCATGCATTTTAAACTTCATAAGATAATACAACTGATTATTAATACTAATAAAGAATAATAATACAGATACATAATATTAAATAATGAAATTATATTAAAAGATGAAATTTTAGTCTTCACCACGAACATGTTGTCTGTTCTCACAAGAACATGGTGACCCTTGAGGTTTGCCAGGAAACTCCTCAGAGCTCGGAAGACCACCAGCATTTCTAGACAATTTATGTGCCAGGAAGAATGATGATCCTGCCACAGACCTCTCGTAAAGCGGCCGTCCATGACCGCGCCCCAGCACATGAGGGATGCGTCTGTCGAAACGGCTTTCCGGCGACATGACGCTCCCAGCACGGGACCTTGGGACAGGAACCAAGGTTTCTTCCACATAGATAGGGAAAGAAGGCATCTGTGCGTAAATATTTGATGATGTTTATTCCAAAAAAAAAAAAAGGCCATTAAATGAAATGTCCATTTCTTGTTAATTGCAAAAAGTCAATGTCATTTTTTATTAGGAAGTATACAATGCAGGTCCAGAACATGGCTGCCATGAAGATGGTCACAAAGAGTCCACTGTGCCTATTTACACTGCAGAGCCTGCCACAGCCTGTGGAGAGCAGAACTAAATGGTCAGACAGCCCTTAAAGTATTGCTGCTATTGTGTGGCTTTCATTAATATAAGACATGGGAATCTACCTGTTTAGTCATTATAAAGTATGTTTTTGCTTGAAGGCATTCTTTTTACTATTTCCTGACACACAAAATACTTATCTCTTTTTATCAGTTACTTTTCTCTTGATTTTCTTGTGCTGAATTTTCTAGCAGTAATGTATTTATTTCATCATCTATTTTGCTCAATAACATGATTTAAAGGTCTTTCGATTAAGATTTCCCCATAATTTTTTTCTTTGTGTTTTTCATAGGTTTTAGCAAAATTATGTAACATTTTTGGGCAAATATGCATAATAGTAAACCAAAACTTGAAGCTAAAATTGCAAATATCTGAACAGCTACAGTCAATTTCCCAGGAGAACTAACATAAGCTGGGATAAATGTGAGCCAGACAGCACAGAATATGATCATACTGAATGTGATGAACTTGGCTTCATTGAAGTTATCAGGGAGTTTCCGGGCAAGAAAAGCTAAAACGAAACATGAGATTGATAGAAGGCCAGTATAACCCAGAACAGCCCAGAAACCAACAGCTGAACCTAAGTTACATTCTAAAATGATCTTTTCTCTGTAATAGCTCAAATTCATATATGGGAAAGGAGGGGATATTGTTAACCAAAGCACACAGACAATCACCTGTATTAATGTTAAGAAAATAACACTGAGTCTCTGTTGAAGTGGCCCAAACCATCTCATGACATTACTTCCTGGAAGTGTAGCCCTGAAAGCCATTAACACCACAATTGTTTTCCCCAGAACACAAGATATACAGAGGACGAAAGTTATGCCAAATGCTGTGTGACGCAACATACACGACAACTCAGTGGGCCGTCCAATGAAAGTAAGTGAACAGAGAAAACACAGAGTCAATGAGAAGAGCAGCAGGAAGCTCAGCTCTGAGTTGTTGGCTCTGACAATAGGTGTTTCTTTATGAAGATAAAACAGAGAAGATACAATTGCTGTTAATAACACCCCAATAAAAGAGAAAATACAAAGCACCATCCCCATGATTTCTGTATAGGAAAGGAATTCAACCACTTTTAACACACATCTGTCTTTGCTTTCATTCGACCAGTACTCCAAATCACAAGGAAAGCAGTCACTAGAATCTGTGAAGGAATATCAAGAAAATGATTCAAATGGGAAGTGCATCATGAAGTCACTTGACCAATGGAGAGTATTACACTTCACTTTTTACACATATTCGTGAAAGTTATTCAGCATGACTATTTTACCTGTGCCATTACTGATTTCTCCCTCTGCACATGGAATACAGTCATAACAGCAGACAGGTCGTCCTTTTTGCACAGCCTTCCTAGTGCCAGGGGGACAGCTCTCACTGCACACGGACACAGGCGACTATGAGGGAAAAAAGTATTCATATAAGAGCCAAACAATGGTTTGAATTGTTAAATTATTTGCTTGAAATTGTGGAATCATTTTTCAAGCTTTTACTCTGCTTTCATGTATTTTCAGGCATTTTAATTTAAATGACTGTTAGTCAATCACCTTTATTTATATAGTGCTTTATACAATACAGATTGTTTCAAAGCAGCTTTACAGTGAAAATTGGAAAATGATGCATTTCCGCTGTTGTTCAGCTGAAGTCAGTTCAGTGTTGATTCAGTTATGTTGTAAATATCATCAATTATTAAATGGGTTTATTTAATCTATAAAGCAGTTCTGCAGAAAACAGTGATGTCATCGTCTAGCTCAGTTCAGTTCTCATTCAGATCAATAATACAAACGTCAGTAGAGTCAGATCAATAATATTGTTGAATATTAAGTTCTCAAATGGCTGTGCTTTTCATAATTCAAACAGATATTTGACATGATCTCAATAATTGATGTACCTGTCTACTGTTTCCTGCCCATAGCACATGTTCCTGATTGACTTTAAGATGTTTCTCTAAAGGCAGTGAGCTGTCATAGACACCCACATGCTTAAACTGCAGACTTCCATCCTCAGCAGGCTGCCAGTTCACCAGGTCATATCTCGCCACTGGATCACCACTTGCATCAAAGAAAACTTTCTCACCGGTTTTAACAGTGAAGCTCACATCTTTCATATATTCCAACACCTAAGTGGAAACCACAGAAACTTTATTAATTTCATCTTGATTTTATTTTTTACCCTTACTTTTGTGCTCTTGCATACCCTTTGTGGTGTGGGGTGGCCTCCTTTACTGCTGTTGGTGAAGGATCCAAAGTCTTTTAACATATTATGTAGTGTATGTGCGACAGCATACACTGCAGTGTAAACTTTATGCTCTATGCGTTGCTCTGACACATCAATATATTCGTTTTGCAGCTCTGCCAGTCTCTCTGAGCCAGTGCAGTCACTACTGCCGCTGTTCCCGAATGAGCACAAAAAAACAGTTTCCCAGAATTCTTTTAAAAGTTTATTTTTTGGTTCTTGATCAGGATGCACATTCAGTAAGAACTCGCCCAGGCCCACAATCTGAGCATTTGCTATAGCAAAACCCACAGCTCCAGAAAGGAAACTGTATTCCTTTGTTTCTGCAAGATTTCGAGAAGTGATCCAGGATTCACTGCCAACCCACTGTATGCCAGTGATGTTGTGTTGCGCAATTACTCTAAGGAGGATGACAAAATCTCCGAATGCCATAAAAGTCAGCACCACTCTGGCTGTGCCCTTCTTTACCACTTCTAGTGTCTTCAGAAACTGCTCTTCTGGGTCAGTTCTAAATACGGCCTCTGTATATTCAATACAAATCCCTTCTTTCTTTGCAGCCTCCTCAAACGCTGCAATGCCATTATTACCATAGTCACTGCGACTCCTGACCGTCCCAACCCAAGTCCAGCCAAAGTGCTTGAAAAGCTGAGCCAGTGCTCTGCTTTGGTAATAATCACTGGGAATTGTTCTGAAGAAGGATCGATACCTTTTTCTGTTACTCAGACATGCACATGTGGCAAAATGACTGATCTACACACACACACACACACACACACACAAATAAAAGTATATTAACCAGATAGATTTTTCCCACATACTTTTTTTTTACTATACAAAATGTGCAGCAGTCTAAAACAAAATTTACCACATTGCTTTCTATGTACTTTTTTTCAATGGATAAATATGACAAAAAAAAACATATTTATGGTGCATGTTCTAGTATAACAATGATGTTCATCATACACTGATTCAACATGATAACAAGCAGCAGATAAGAGTTCTTACAACAGGTAAGCTGAAAGGACCAACTACAGAAGCCAAGGCTATGGTGGGAGAGGAGTTTGACTCTCCAACAATGGCATGAACAGCTGGTGGTCTAGAACAAGACGAATCACTCAAAGTCTCTTTATAACCGTTCATCAAAGCCATGCCTGAGATGATAGCCTTAGGTATTGAGCCACATGAGTCATATATCTTATAGCCCAAAGAAACACCAGGCAATAGTTGTGTGCTATTATTAATCTCCTCAATAGCAAAAATTAGTGTCTGAAGAAATTTAAATTCACGCAAGTTAAAGCTGTGAAAATAAAGCATCAGTCGATTGTGTTATAGTCTGCAATGAATCATCTCAAAGACATGTTCAATCATTTTTTTCAGAATTCTCGTGTCAAGAGTCATAATTATTACACAGACCTGCCACATGTTGTTTGCTCTGGTTTGAAAGTGAAATTATGGTTTTGTAAAAGAGCACTTCTGTGAAGTGAGAAAATTGCCCCAATGTTGATGTCTCTTTCTGCTGAAAATAAAGGAAGGGCAGGCTGACCAAGCAGTCTACAGACTTGTGCTGAAGCTGGCAAACTGACCCCATACACCACCAGCAGCAGTAGCTGCAGTGACACAGTCCTCTTTGCCATGCCAATATGTATGCAGGGCAGGAACCTCTGAGGCAGAACAAGGGTAGTGCTACCTTTTATCATATCTTAAAATACCCTTTGGGGTTGGCATAATATATCAATTACTCTAGTTCACTTTTTGCAGTTGTTTCATTATGGAAGAAACATATATATATATATATATATATATATATATTTTTTTTTACCTTTATTTAACCAGGATAATCTCTCTGAGATTAAAAATCTCTTTCACAGGAGTGTCCTGGCCAAGAATGGGCAGCAGTTACAATCACAAACTTACAAATCAAAACAAGAAGTATAAAATTAAAACACTTAAAAACAATTGCACATCATTGAGTCTTCTTCAAGTGACCGAATAATAGATTTAAAATGTTCCATAGGCATCAGAGTTTGTAATTTCAGTTTTGTTTGGAGTAGATTCCATTCAAATGGAGCTGCATACATAAAAGCCCTTTTTCCCAGTTTAGTTCTTACAAATGGAACAGAAAGAGTAAAACAATTTTCATACCGGAGGGAATATTTCCCAACACTTTCTTTTGAATTAGACAACTTAGATACGAAGGCAACAACCCCAGAATAGTTTTATAAATAAATAGGTAATAGTGCATTTTCCTTCTAATGGACAGAGAGGGCCAGGCTACTCGGTTATACAATATACAACAATAAGTTAAAGGTTTACAATCTGATATAAATCTCAATGCGCTATGATAAACGGCATCCAAAGAGGACAGAAGATGAGAAGCAGCAAATTGATACACCACATCACCTTAATCAAGTACAGGCAAAAAAGTTGCAGAAACTAACCTCTTTCTTACATTAAATGAAAAACAAAACTTGTTTCAAAAATAAAACCCAAGCTTTATTTTTAACTTTTTCTTCAAATGAGTTATGTGAGAGCCAAAAGATAATGTATCATCAATAATGATGTCAAGATATTTATACACTTTTACTAACTCAATCACATTACCTCGTAAAAGTCTGGAGAGGAATAAGATTGTCTACTACCTTAAATATAGTAAATACCTGAAAATAACATAATTTTGGTTTTATCAACATTCAGAACAAGTTTTAGTGTATGAAGCCGTGATTGAATAACATCAAAAGCCACTTGAAGTTTAAGCAAGGCTTGCTGTTTAGAAGGAGCACCATAATACATAACAGTATCATCTGCATACAAGTGAAAATTAACATCTTGAATATCATAATCAAGACTATTTATGTAGATAGAAAATAAAAGAGGCCCCAACACAGATCCTTGAGGAACATATAGGTCTAGGGATGCACCGATACAAAATTTCTACATCAATTCCGAAATCCAATTATTCAGAATGACATCTACCGATACTGGTAGTTTGGTGTTAATGTCTTGAGTCTTTGTGCTAGGGGTGTGCAGCGGTGTCAATATGTGTATCTGTATGTATCTGTAACATTCGCAAAATTATTTGTATCTGTTTTAGGATAAAACAGGAAGTGAGCTGGGCTTTAGCTGCAAATTCGTAAAATTATTGTAGACAGTAAATGTAATTATGTTTCCTTCTAAGATAGCTGATTAGAGAACATGGAAGTTGAAAGAAAATATTCAGTGATTGAAAATTGCTAAAACAACTTTTACTATGCATACAAATGCGAATCTGAACAAAGTAAAGAGAATACATAAATGCTTGCCTTCTCCGAGAGAGACAGAGATATATGTAGCCTATCATAGCGTACAACGTTTAAGACATTTACATAGACAAATCAAGTAGTAGAAAATGTGTCTGATTCAGTATCTTTGTTGATATTACTCTTGACAGAGAGCTTGTTTCTGAGAGATGTGCAGCCCAGCCAACATGTACAGTTGGTACTAAAATTGGGGATGTGTATTTGCTGCCTTTTACTGCTTAGAGGCGCTACAATTACAGACTTTGAAAAGTGTCAGTTTATTCTCTCTATTACGTAATTTTCCGCGGCTCCTTGAGAGCTGGTAGCAAATCAATTCAAGTGAAACATTGTATAGTTAAACGAATTCATAATCACAATACTGAAATTACAGTACAAGTTTTAGTACTGAAAAAAATGTAGGCTTCTATTATTGCATCAAATTTAAGCAAAGTGTAATGTATTGTTAATATGGCAATGCTTCGTTAGGTGGTGCTTCGGCCTCTGTATTTTCTGTTATAACTCCTCCTACTTGGTATGTGCACGAGTACTCAGCATAATAAAAGAACAGTGAGCATGGCTCGGTACTGAAGCTCTGTGTCAGTCACATTATTTTACATGGTGTCAGAAGTTTGTCAGGAACAGATAAGCAAAGAATGGCATTATCACAGTTTGATCACTCTAAGATCGACTGGGATACGCCTGATTTGTACCAAGAATTCGAAAGATTCCGGAGCCACGTCACATTCGTTTTTGACGGCCCGCTATCGAGCAAACAGTGAAGCAGCGTGCAGGCTGGCTGGGCACGTGGATCGGTGACTAAGGCAGAGAGATATACAAGACTCTGCACTGGGGCGAAGGTGAGAAAGATGATCCATCCAAAGTTCTGGATAAATTCGCCAACTATGTAATAGAGGCCTGCATTTCAGCCCGAGCCTGACGGGCCCCGACTTATTTACGCTCCTAGGGCCAGGCTTCGGGCCAATTTTCACGTCATAGTTCACACGCGGGCCGGGCCTCGGGCCTGTTTTAGGCTTTTCTTTTTTATAGCCTATTTTAGACATTAATTAAAATAAAATATGAGAAGATGACGATTGAAAAGCAAACATAGAAAGACGTTTTATAACCTATCACACTGACATATGACTGACACATGACACATGCTCACGCACACACACACAGGTTTCCCGGCGGCGCGATCTGAGATTCGCGCGACCGGCTCGTTCTGTGTTTAGTGTCCCATAGTAGCGAGCGTGACTTCAGCGCAGCTGGAAAAAGTAAGACTGGATTAAAACCTTCCACTGTGGATGCTGTGCTTTTTCTTCACGATGCTCTGAGACTGTTCTTAGCCATGTTAGGAGGTTGTCTTGTTGTTTTTTGTTTGATTGGACTTTATTTTCATGAGTCTGTTGGAAACTATTGGAAATAAGAATGGCCATGTTCTGTAGTGAAGACTTGATTTTTGAGGTAAGATAACCTGCATGTTAGTTTTTAATGTAATTTATTTGATTTGTTTAGATTGCATTCTCTGTATTGTATTGTAAACTCATTTAGTTTGCGAGCGCTGCTGCGACTGAGCAGCAGAGCAGTTTGCCTCAGCTTTTCAAAAATGACAATAAACGTTTAAACATACGTTTAAACTAATGTTAACTGTCTGTGTGATATGCTTAAGTTGTTTTATACCTATGGATTTTATTGTAGCCAAGTAAAGTGTTGATTTGAGAGGCTATAAATGGATCAAACATGTTTAACTCGCTGTCGGCTGCTTGGTCGTCATAAAAAAAATAAAAAAACATTTGTCTTACAGTCATGGTCAGAATTAATGGCACCCCTGGTAAATATGATCAAAACTGGCTGTAAAAAATAAATCTGCATCGTTTATCCTTTAATATTTCATTCAAAAAATTTGCAAAATTCTAACCTTTCATTGAAGTAAATGAATTGAAAGTGGGGGGGAAATCACATTGTGAAATAAATGTTTTTCTCCAAAACACGTTGGCCACAAATATTGGCACCCTTTTATTAAATACTTTTTGCAATCTCCTTTAGACAAGATAACAGCTCTGAGTCTTCTCCTATAATGCCTGATGAGTTTGGAGAACACCTGACCAGAGATCAGAGATCATTCCTTCATACAGAATCTCTCCAGATCCTTCAGATTCCCAGATCCATGTTGGTGCTTCTTCTCTTCAGTTCACTCCACTCATCAGGTCAGGGACTGGGACGGTCATGGCAGAAGCTTCATTTTGTGCTCCGTAACATTTTGTGTTGATTTTGATGTTTGTTTTGGATCGTTGTCTTGATGGAAGATCCAACCACGGCCCATTATAAGATTTCTAGCAGAAGGCGTCAGGTTTTGATTTTTTATCTGTTGATATTTGATAGAATCCACGATGCCATGTATCTGAACAAGAAGTCCAGGACCTCCAGCAGAAAAATATGCCCACAACATTAAAGATCCAGCGGTATATTAAATTGTACACATGGGGTACTCTTTATCCTTGTGTGCACCAAACCCATCTAGCGTGTTCGCTGCCAAAAAAGCTCTTTTTTTAGTTTCATCTGACCACAGAAGCCTGTGCCGTTTGAAGTTCCAGTTGTGTCTGACAACTGAATTTTTTTTTTTTTTTAGTTTGTTTTTGGATGAGCGAGGAAGATTTTTCTTGAAACCCTCCCAAACAACATGAGGTTGATGTAGGTTTTTTTGTATTTTTTTTTGTATTTTTTTTTTGTATCTTTCTGACCCCCAAGACTCAACTAATCTCTGCAATTCTCCATCTGTGATCATTGAAGAGTTGTTGGCCACTCAAACTCTCCTCCTCACTGTGCATTAAGGCAATATAGACACACGTCCTCTTCCTGGCAGATTCATAACATCTTTAGTTGATTGGAACTTCTTAATTATTGCCCTGATGGTCAAAATGGGGATTTTCAATTCTTTAGCTATTTTCTTACAGCCACGTTCTATTTTGTGATGGTCAACAATCTTTTAATGCACATCAGAACTATATTCTTTGGTTTTACTCATTGTGATGAATGATTAAGGGGATTTGGCATTTGTGTTTCCTCATTTAAACTCCTGTGAAACAAGAAGTCATGGCTGGACAATGTCATGTTCCTAGTCACCCTGGTGTGCTAAAAAATGTACTTCAGACATATTTTACTCGTAAAAAAATTATTGGGGTGCCAATAATTGTAGCCAACGTGTTTTGGAGAAAAACATTTATTTAATAACGTGATTTCCCCCCCACTTTCAATTATTTTACTTCAATGAAAGGTTAGAATTTTGCAAATTTTTTGAATGAAAGATCAAAAGGATAAACAATGCAGATTTATTTTTTACAGCCAGTTTTGATCATATTTACCAGGGGTGCCATTAATTCTGACCATGACTGTAATTAACTTTATAAACAAATGAAAATAAACTTACCGGTAACTACTTTGCCATTGAGAACAAAACATATCTGTTTTAATGACTGCAACATAGGGCAGGCTGTGTAAGCATTTTTTTTTTATTTTTTTTTTTTATAAACGGGCTTGGGTCGGACTCGGGCTGATCATTCTGATGAGCTGTCGGACACGGGCCAGGCTAGGGCCTGAGCGTCTCGGGCCAGGGTTGGGTTAGGGCCTAGATTTGAGGCCCGTGCAGGGCTCTACTATGTAAGGCCGAGAAAAAACAAGAGAATAGCCAGACATCGCTTTAAATAAAGAAAGCAAGGAGTCACTGAAAGTTTTGATCACTTTGTGAAGGATTTGAGACTCCTGCTCATGGATTGCGAGTGTGCTGATTCAGATGATATGTTGATCGATGCAATAATAGCGGGTGTCAAAGAAAAGCGCGTCCAAGAGAGACTGTTGATTTAACACTACCAAAAGCAATTGAAATCGCTCAGCAATTTGAACTGTCACAGAAGCAAATTAAAATAGTCAGAGAAAGTGCAAGCAGTAAAGGTGAAAACTAAATACCAAACTGCAAACAAGAAAACCCATCAGAAAAATCAGTCAAAATATGTGCAAAAAGAAATGTATGCAAACCGACAGAAAAACTGTTCAAGTTGCGGCAAAGACCCACAACATAAGTGGAATCAAGGAAGATGTCCAGCAAAAGGCTCTGTCTGCTCATACTGTCACAAACCAAACCACTGGGTGGCAGTATGTCGCAAAAGATCAGTGAACACAGTCAGTGTGCAGATGCAATCAGAAACAGAAGATGAGGAAATGCTGAGCATAAATGTCACACAAACAGAAGAACTAAGTGATGATAAGTGGTCAGCAGTATTGAAATTCTGTCTCAAAAAGTACCATTCAGAATTGATACTGGTGCAAAATGTAACACTCTGACATTAAACAATTATCAGACACTTCCACACAATGGTGAGCTTAAATGCTCTAATCGAGTGTTAAAGTCTTACTCCAATCACAAGCTAAGGCCAATAGCTGCAGTTGATCTTTTGGTTAATTACAAGAATACTGAGATATCAACAGAATTCGAGATTGTGGACATTTCTCAAGAAAATGTGCTCAGTGGTGCAACAGCAGAAGCCTTAGGTTTAGTAACGCGGCCTGATGCACTGCAGCCTACTATGAAAAATAATAAAAAGTTGCATTCCAGTCAGAGGACAGCAAAACAAAATATGCCGGGTGGGCTAGATGATTATCCAGAGCTGACTCACACTACTGGTACCTTGCCGGGCAAGTACACAATTAAAATTGATCCTGATGCAAATGGTGTAGTCCATCCTGTCCGCCGGCAACCAGCTGCACTGAAAAAAATAATAATAGAGAAGCTACAAGAGATGGTTAAAGATGGATACATCACAAAAGTCAACCAACCGACCGAGTGGGTGAGTTCAATGGTAGCAGCTGTACGTAATGGCAAGATAAGGATCTGGAACACCTGAGCTCCCATTCGAAGAAGTAGCATCTGACCTGTTTGAGTTTGAAGGAAACCATTATGTTTTACTGGTGGATTACTACTCAAAATTCATTGAAGTAGATAAGTTGAAAGACTTATATAGTCGTGCTGTCATAGAAAAGCTTAAGGCTCAGTTCAGCAGACATGGCATCCCCACCATCCTTCGAACAGACAATGGTCCGCAGTATGCAGCGGATGCATTCAAGGATTTCTGCCAAAGTTATGGAATCATGCACAAGACATCGTCACCTCACACGCCACACTCCAACGGTGAAGCATAGCGTGCAGTCCAGACTGTTAAGAAACTTTGGTCCAAAGCTACAGAAAAACACCTTGCGCTGCTTGACTACAGAACAACGCCAATAGAGTCAGTAGGCCTATCACCAGCTCAACTGCTCATGGGCAGACGGCCCCGTAATAACCTGGCTGCTGCTCGTCTGTTGCTCACACCAACAGCGTACAACCCCCTCAAAGTTAAACGGCAGCTAGATGAAAGCAAAAGCATTCAGAAGTTCTACTACGACAGCAAGAGGGCAAGTGGACCTCGTGCAGCACTGAAGCTTGGAGATGAAGTAAGGGTGCAACCACACCCTGGTAGTCACAAGTGGACTCCTGGAGTTGTAGTGAAAGCGCATTGTGCCCCAAGATCTTATGTTGTGGACTGTGGAAGTGCAGAGTACCACCGCAACATTCAGCATCTTCGCAAGAGCACAGCAGCTGCCAACGAGTCCCGTCACAGGCTTAGTGATGATCAATGGCCAGAAATAACAGAGTCAGAAAGTGTTGAGGAGCAAAAGTCTGAGGATCATCCTGATTCCTCCCAAACATCACCTACAGAACTAGGGACAGCTAAGCAGACTCTGCCAACTGGGCAGTACACTACTAGACGAGGCAGAGTTGTGAAGCCTCCGGACAGGCTCTGCTTGTAGTCAGGGAAAGGCGTGGTAAAGACGCCTTGTGGAAGTGATGTGCTAGTAACCTCTCCTTCCTAGTTGCTCATGTTGTTGTTCATTGTTGTAATTGATTGTGTCATTGATTAATTTGAATACAAAGGTGTGCTAATGTTCTTCATTATATGGATGTGCACGTTTTATGCAAAATTCCATAGCTAAAAAAAAAACAGCAATGTTTAATATTGGTAATAGCTGTATATGTGCACAAAGTGATTATGTTAGCTTGGTTATTGCTTTATGCTTAGGAGGGGAGATGTATTGTCAATATGGCAATGCTTTGTTAGGTGGTGCTTCGGCCTCCGTATTTGCTGTTATAACTCCTCCTACTTGGTATGTGCACGAGTTTACTCAGCATAATAAAAGAACAGTGAGCATGGCTCGGTACTGAAGCTCTGTGTCAGTCACATTATTTTACACAAAGTAGGCTAAACTTTAACATTGTGTGCCCAGATTTTCTGTAATTTAAAAAGGCTATGCGTGTCAGTATCATTTCACCCGTCAACTTCGATCCGTCATCCTTCAATGAAGCCATATGGACCGCGAAAGAAAGCAAGCTTTCTTGCCCTCCTTGCTTGATCAATTTGAGGCCACAGCTTTCATCTTTCTTCCAAATCCTCTCGAGGAAGCATCTCCGTGAATCGACCTCCTTCCGCCTTGCAAATAGGAGAATTTTTGCTTCGACTCCTGATTTCATCCTTCACCCGCCTTTGAGTGAACAGCACGATGACATGCCTGTTTTTATTGTCCATCCTTCTTCCCAGCCTATGGACGATGTCAACAGTCTCTTCCATCTTTGCCTCCATCTCAGGTGTAAACTTACTGAGAATCTGAATGACATGTGATCTGATATCTTCATCTTTTTTTTCTTCTATGCCTTTGATACAGAGACACCACCTCATTCAATATCTTTCCTGTTCTCTCACCCTCTCCTTAAGGTCATAATTATCCTTGCAAAGATGCTCATTTTGTATCTCCAAGTCCTTGACTCTTTTTTTGCACTCATTCACCTCTTCTGTGTTGAACTGAATCGCCTTCGTTAAGCTTGCAATCATGGCGCTGCTTTGCTTAGATTGCTCGCTTAAATCCGCCAGCTTCTCATCCACCCTCTTTTCCAGTTTTAAAATTGCCTTCAAAATGGTTTCGTTTAGGGGTGCGCCGATCCGATACTCAGTATCGGTATTGCTCCGATACTACCAATATTTGCCGGATCGGGTATCGCCAGACGAGACCATCCAAATCCGATCCGATATTGTAGCCTACGAATGTTATTGTTATACAACAAAAAAGGCACAGAAACATTATAAAGCACTATAATGTTTTCGTGTACTATATTCCAAGTTTAGCAACACCCTAGCAACCACCTATCAACACCATAGCAACCACCCAGAATACCTTAGCAACCACCTAGCAACGCCCTAGCAACCACCTAGCAACCACCCAGAATACCCTAGCAACACCATAGCAACCACCCAGAACACCCTAGCAACCACCTAGCAACCACCCAGAACACCCTAGCAACGCCCTAGCAACCACCCAAAATACCCTAGCAACCAACCAGAACACCCTAGCAACCACCCAGAATACCCTAGCAACCACCCAAAACACCCTAGCAACCACTCAGAACACCTTAGCAACGCCCTAGCAACCATCTGAACAACATGAATAAGCCATATCTCAGCACCAGAACGTAGTACAGACGTGTTTGTTGGCTCGTATGCAATCATGTACCACACCCTAGCAACCGAGTGGCGAGTTTTGCCACTGCAAGCACCACTTCACATTTTCTTCTGGAAATGTACGTTCTAGTTATTATTATTATTCTGACTAAAATTTACAACTCTATCTCCTCCTAGAGCTTTAACTCTACATACTCCAAACTCGGCTCAGACACTCAAACTGTTCTGACTCGGTGTGCTATATCTTTTCAGACTGATCGGACTTACGGTTTTCCTAAACTCCTAAACTCCTTGAAGCCCTAGACTGAATCAAACTGCCATTCTATATACTATATGAGCCATTGAGACTCATTTAAACTAATAAACTCATCTATCTATGACACTTATCTATCTATCTACCCATTCTTTCTTTCTAATCTTTCTTTCTCTCTCTTTTTCTTTCTCTCTTTCTTTCTTACTAATCTTTCTATCATCTAACTATTTCTATCTATCATCTGACTATTTTATCTATCTATCTATCTTTCTTTTTCTTTCTTTCTAACTAATCTATCTTTCGTTCTTTCTTTCTAACTAATCTGTCTTTCTAACTAATCTTTCTTTCTTTCTTTCTTTCTTTCTAACTAATCTATCTTTCTTTCTTTTCTAACTAATCTATCTTTCTTTCTTTTCTAACTAATCTATCTTTCTTTCTTTTCTAACTAATCTATTTCTTTCTAACTAATCTCTCTTTCTTTCTTTCTAACTAATCTTTCTTTCTTTCTAACTAATCTTTCTTTCTAACTAATCTTTCTATCTTTCTTTCTTTCTTTCTAACTTTCTTTCTTTCTTTCTTTCTAACTAATCTTTCTTTCTAACTAATCTTTCTATCTTTCTTTCTCTCTTTCTAATCTTTCTTTCTAACTAATCTTTCTTTCTTTCTAACTAATCTTTCTTTCTTTCTTTTCTAACTAATCTATTTCTTTCTAACTAATATTTCTTTCTTTCTAACTAATCTTTCTATCTATCTTTCTTTCTTTCTTTCTTTCTTTCTTTCTTTCTCTCTTTCTTTCTAATCTTTCTTTCAATCTTTCTGTCTTTCTTTCTAACTAATCTTCCTTTCTAACTTTCTAACTAATCTTTCTTTCTAAATAATCTTTCTTTCTTTCTTTCTAACTAATCTTCCTTTCTAACTTTCTTTCTAACTAATCTTTCTTTCTAACTAATCTTTCTTTCTTTCTTTCTAACTAATCTTTCTTTCTTTCTTTCTAACTAATCTTTCTATCTTTCTTTCTTTCTAATCTTCCTTTCTAACTTTCTTTCTTTCTTTCTTTCTAACTTTCTTTCTTTCTAACTAATCTTTCTATCTTTCTTTCTTTCTTTCTTTCTCTCTTTCTAATCTTTATTTCTAACTAATCTTTCTTTTTCTTTTCTAACTAATCTATTTTTTTCTAACTAATCTTTCTTTCTTTATTTCTAACTAATCTTTCTATCTATCTTTCTTTCTTTCTTTCTTTCTTTTCTCTTTCTTTCTAATCTTTCTTTCTTTCTAACTAATCTTTCTTTCTAACTTTCTAACTAATCTTTCTTTCTAACTAATCTTTCTTTCTAACTAATCTTTCTATCTTTCTTTCTTTCTCTCTTTCTTTCTAACTTATCTTTCTATCTTTCTTTCTTTCTTTCTCTCTTTCTTTCTATTTTTTCTTTCAATCTTTTAATTTTAACTTCATACTACTAAATTTACTTAATTTAAACTTCATATAAACTCATGCATTGATACAGTTATGAACACTTAAACTCATGAATTCATAAACTTATGAACTCTTAAACTATGAACTCCTACACATTTAAACTTATAAACTCATAAACTTATGAATTTGTACACTTATAAACTCTAAACTCAAGAACTCTGAGTCTTGAATCTTGAAACTAATTTTAACTTCAAACAACTAAATTTACTTCATTTAAACTTCATATAAACTCATGAATTGATACACTTATAAACTCATACACAAACTCATGAATTCATACACTTATGAACTCTTAAACTCATGAATTAATAAACTGAACTCTTACTCATTTAAACTTATAAACTTATGAATTCGTACACTTAACTCTAAACTCAAGAACTCTTGAGGGTGTAAGTGAGTGTGTGTGTAAGTGAGTATGTGCATGTGTCTGAGTGAGTGTGTGAGCGAGTTAGTGTGTGTGAGAGAGTGAGTGTGTGCATGTGTGTGTCTGAGTGTGTGAGCAAGTTACTGTGTATGTGTGTTATGTGAGTGTGTGCATGTGTGTGAGCTAGTTAGTGTGTGTGTGTGTGTTTATACTGTGTGTCTGTATGTGTGTGAGTTAGTTAGCTTGCGTGTCTGTAGCCTATGTGAGTGAGTGTGTCTCTCTGTATACACTTACAAACTCATACACTTATGAACTTTTAAACAAATTAATAATTAAAAATTCATTTAAACATAAACTCATAAATTCAAAAACTGTGTGAGTGTGTGAGCGAGTTAGTGTGAGTGTATGTGTGTGTCTGTGTGAGTTAGTGAGAGAGAGTAAGTGAGTGAGTGAGTGAGTGAGTGTGTCAAGAAAGACAAAGTCAAGTAATTATGCTTAAAATTATTTTATTTAGTTAATGCCCATTTGGATCGCGCTTAGTCTGGAACCTCACCCTTAAGCAAGTCAAACTGAGTTTAGAATTACTCACTCTTGGGATCACTGGAACACACAAGCCTTTCCACCACGTCAAGGTGGCGATCCTTGGAAAGGACATTCACTCTCCATTCATTCCTTATCTAACACACACACACACACACACACACACACACACACACACTATATCAAACACATTCACACACTCACACACACAAGAAGTAGACAAAATGTGAACAGTTTAGTGGTATACATTTATTTGTATTAGCATTATTTTTCTTTAAATAAAGATGTTATCTTACAGCAGTGTTGAATGTGTGATGCAGATTTTTATATATTTGATGTATCTATTCTAAAACACAATACACAGGATCATGATAGCTGTAATACGTCTGTAGAACTCCTGCTCTGACGTTTGAGTGTGCGCCGTTATGAAGACAGGGTCCAGAAGAGTGTTTTTTTCTGTTGTCCCGGTGCTGATTAGCTGTGTGTATCCTTTATCTTCAAACAAATTGAGAATAGGTTTGTTGCACTGAGAAAGCTGATCTTCATTGAAGTCGCCACAAACGATTAGAGGCCTCAAATCGATGATCTCCAGAGATGTCAAGAGGGCATTCAGATGTGCCAAAAACTCTGCCAAATTATAACTTGGTGGTCTGTAGATTACTGCAAGAAGTGCTTGTTTGGGGGCTTCTATCTTCAAAACCAAATATTCCAAGTCAGTAACATTCTGTATATACATCAGAGGACAAACCTGAAAGCTGTTCTTCACATAAATGGCCACTCCACCACCATTCTTGTTTGCCAAATGTGCATAGTTTGTGTAGGATGCATGCCTGTTGCGTTTGTACATGGTGTATCCATCCAGATGTAGATGTGCAGGAACATCTGAGCCTGACAGGTGTGTTTCAGTGAGGCACAAAACATCAGCCAAGAGAAGCTCATGGTGGCATTTTAAATCCTCCATATGACACTCCAGTCCTTCTGTGTTATGATGAATGATTTTAAGAGCTGAATTAAGGTTGGAATCCTGTACGATATGTAGGATGGGCTGGATACTGTGAAAATCTGCTTTTGGCATGTTCTCCAAGGAGGCACTTATTTCTGGATTACAGAAGATTTTCTTTTCATCAAAGTCAGTAATGTGCAGGCCACGGAGTGATGTTGTTCTGCTGAGTGCAACGTATGCCATGCCTGATTCGAATATGTGCTTCAGAGATACAACAGCACGATCAGTTGTCATTCCTTGCACTTTATGGATGGTACATGCAAAAGCAAGCTTCATGGGAAATTGTCTTCGAATTGTTCCTTTTCTTTTCAGTGGTTCCTCTGACCTCTCAATATAGACAATGTTGTCATCTCCATCAGGTGCTTTGTTGCGATGTTTTTGTCCAGCAGTCACATTATCTAAATGAAGACAAATTAATTGAACCAATCCATCTCGGGTCTGGGTTATTTTTGCCACCTTGCCAAAAGTGCCATTAACCAGTCCATCTTCCACATCAATATTTCTGGTTAGCATCACTCGTGCACCAATAGCAATCTGCAGTGTGTCAATAAGGTCACGATTGTCTCCTTTAAATGGTGCCGCTTGTCTTTTCATTTCTCCTTTTCGGGGATCTTTTTTGTAATCATGTGCATTTATGGTAATGATATTTGAAATGCGGGAGGATATGGCTTCAGTGTTGTGATTGTCTACCTCTTTATTGGTTGCATAGATGTGCAATGCATCAGTGGGACACTCTTCAGGGGAGGATCTTATGACAGCTCCTAACATGCACCTGTCTGCGTCAGTCAGCTTCTCATGCTTCTTTTTTACTCTCATTATGTTGAGCAGCTCAGCGTATGCAAGATCATCTCTCTGTCTCATGATCTGTGTCATAGTTATCATTTGAAAATGATCTGTCCAGAAGTCCAGCACATGGTCCTCATACACACAGAGTGGTTTTGCTCTTCCCACAGGTGGTAATTGATGATAATCTCCTACAGCTAATAAAGATAAGCCACCAAAAGGTTTCTGGTTTCCTTTAATCTGTTGCAGTCTCCAGTTCACATAGGCAAACAACTGTTTTGACACCATTGATATTTCGTCGATAATTAAAATGTGTGCATTAGAAAGGTCTGCCCTGATTTCATCCAAGCTGTTTCCCAGGCCTTGGTATGGAGGCTTCAAGCTTCTTGGGAGTTTCAGGAGAAAGTGAAGTGTTTTTCCTGAGATTCCAAAGGCTGCAGTTCCTGTAAATGCGGTTAAAAGAATGGTTGGCTTGGAAATGTCAGTATGCTCTCGTATGCATGGAAGCCTGCGCAAAATCTTGGTTGCTTCTGCATGAATAGATTTGATAACGTGTGATGTACCAACTCCTGCTCCTCCATTCAAAAAATACAGAAATTGTTGTGGGTTTTCACCAGAGACACATCTTTTGCACCAGTCTCAGACTGCATAAAATATGGAAGCTTGTGTTTGATTCAAGCTCTGGTACATTTTGCGAAACTCGGCTCAGACACTCAAACTGTTCTGACTCGGTATGCTATATCTTTTCTAACTGATCGGACTTACGGTTTTCCTAAAAATGACGATTAAAACTCGAAAAAACTCCCATTGACTTAACATTGCGGAATGTTCAGATTTTCAAACTCATCAACTGCCAAAAATTCAAATCTAAACTCCTTGAAGCCCTAGACTGAATCAAACTGCCATTCTATATAGAGGGAATGCATTAACGTCACTTTCCCGCCAGAACACGTCCCCCTCAGCCGGACTGAGTGGCAGAAGAGCTGCTGCGTGACTGGATTTAATAGGGGAAACTGCGAAAACGCAAGTAAAACAAACGATTCAGTTTAAACTAAAGATTGGACTCAATATAGTGTTCCTTACAACTTACTAAAGATCCAGTGATCCATGGATATTAACATGCAGCCAGGAATCGTGTTTCCTGACATTTATATGTGCCTGATTTTGACACCGGGGAAATACATACAGCAAATTTGCCTGTGAACGCTTTATATAAATACAATATAGGCAGGTCTAAATCCAGGTGATCACTTATATCAATGTTATATATATCATCATATCGTCTAGACTTAAAACTTGTATAGTTTTTTGTCAGTGTTTATTTAAAAATGTCAAATTATACAGAATATACAGTGGTAAATATTTGATTGATGAGTTGTCACTGCAATATATAACAATACAATATATAGAGAATGATTTTACCACTAAATTCAGCATATTGACACAAAAATGAAAACTGCAAATCCACCTTTCGCTGCCTGGAGTCCAGTTGTTTCTATGAATTGCAGCGATCTATTTGCTTCTCTGTTCTGTAGCTTTAGGTAGTCTGTAAAAATATACCTCATATTTCTTGTCAAATCTAGTTGTACAGTCAGTCTCAAAGCTCTTTCCCGTTTTAGACGCGTTTTGTGTGTTTTTCCGCAGCATTCACGCTGAAAACCAATGCTGCCGCTCAGTGTTTTTGCCACTTAGTGGGCGTAACCGCAGTCACTCCGGCCAACGGTGACGTCACGTGCATACCCTCTATACTATATGAGCCATTGAGACTCATTTAAACTAATAAACTCATCACTTATCTATCTACACTTAAACTATTAAACTCATAATAAATTAATAAACTCTAAACTTGAACTCTTAGACTCATTTAAACTTATAAACTCTAAACTCATAAACTCATACACTTATAGGCCCTGTCCCATTTCTCCCCCCTTAAAACTTCCACTTGGTTTTGAGTGCCCTCGAAAGTAAAGTCCCCTCAACGAGGGAAGTGGAGTTGAAGATCTTTCCCTATGAAATGGGACACCACTATATGCAAATTAGCGCGGCAAACCTCACTACGTCACGCGCAGCAAACCTCACTACGTCACGCGCAGCGTCAACGTGTCTACTACTACTACTATTTTCATTCAGAAAATGCCGGTTCCAGCTGTTGTGTTGCCTGTGTTCGTTTATCTACGTCTGATGAATCAACAGAGAAGACATGTGGAATATAGAAGACGCATTCGCCATATTTTTGTCTGTATTTAATCGTTTAGACGCGCACATGAAACCCAAAATATAGTTTGTTTGTCTAGTTGCAGTCCGTTTCCGAGCACGCGCCGCCATGGGAACAGGGTCAACGTCTCTTGCGCAGATCATTGTGCTTATAATAGCACTTTTTACAATCAAACACCTCCCGCAATTTAGAATCAGCAATTTTACAACAATCACTGATTGTGCTCAGTGCAGTTTGGGTTTGACGTTAGGGAGAAGTGACAGCGCGCTGTGAAGAAAAAGATGAAGCACTAACGTTAGACGAACGCGGCTAGTTTTTAATAGTTTTACCTCACATCTTCTTTTTATAATCCTTGGAAGCCAAAATCGAAAATAAAATTAGATGAACCAGATCAGATGTATATTTGATGGGCAGACTCTCTCGAAGCACTCGGCAGATATCATGAACATCGTCATATAGATAGCTTTGTGAAATATTTTCTAACATTAGTGTTCAAAACTTAACAGTCCATTGGATGTGCATCAAACTAACATATTCCAACATATTTAGAAATTTTAACATGCTTATTTGCGAAAATATACTTCAATTGTTCCTTTCCCTGTGGTGTCCGCCATCTTGTTTAAAAACATTTGGCTTGCTGAGTCCGCAAGGTATCCTGGGTAATTTCATCTTCCACTTAGTTTTAAGCCTGCATCGGACCGCACTATGTTTTGAGGGTTGATTTTAAGGGGAGAATAGCACTCCCCCTTGCTCTTTGGAGTATTGGGACACCCTACCCCTACACGAGAACGCGCAAAAACAAGGGTTAGGGCAGAAATCTAGGGTAAGGGGAGGTATTGGGACAGGCCCATAAACTCATACACTTATAAACTCATGAATTCATACACTTATGAACTCTTAAACTCATAAATTAATAAACTCTGAACTCTTACTCATTTAAACTTATAAACTCTAAACTCATAAACTCGTACACTTATAAACTCATGAATTCATACACTTATGAACTCATGAATTCATAAACTTATAAACTCATACACTTTTAAACTCATGAATTCATACACTTATTAAAGGGTTAGTTCACCCAAAAATGAAAATTAAGTCATTAATTACTCACCCCCATGCTGTACCAACCCCGTAAGACCTTCGTTCATCTTCGGAACACAAATGAAGATATTTTTGATTAAATCTGAGAGGTGGATCACTGCTACATAGGCTGCCTAAGGGAATGAAACTTGACGGCCCAGAAAGTCATTGAAGAAAATGTTTAAATATTCCATGTGACTACAGTGGCTCAACTATAAGTTTATCAAGCGACGAGAATACTTTTTGTGCGGGGAAAAAAACAAAAATAACGACTTTATTCGACTATTCCTTTTCTTCCTTGTGGGCCTGAGACGAGAGTTCAAGAGATTTCCAGAACGCATGCGCGAGAACTGAGATGAGGACGTTCTTCTTCTAATACTTCTTGTTCAGTTCTCGCGCATGCGTCGTGGAAATCTCTTGAACTCTCGTCTCAGGCCCACAAGGAAGAAAAGGAATAGTCGAATAAAGTCGTTATTTATGTTTTTTTTTTCGGAAAAAAAGTAGTCTCGTCGCTTGATAAACTTATAGTTGAGCCACTGTAGGCACATGGAATATTTAAACATTTTCTTTAATGACTTTCTGGGCCGTCAAGTTTCATTCCCTTAGGCAGCCTATGTAGCAGTGATCCACCTCTCAGATTTAATCAAAAATATCTTCATTTGTGTTCCGAAGATGAACGAAGGTCTTACGGGGTTGGTACAGCATGGGGGTGAATAATTAATGACATAATTTTCATTTTTGGGTGAACTAACCCTTTAACTCAAACTCAATTTAATAAACTCTGAACTCTTTCTCATTTAAACTTAAAAACTCTAAACTCATAAACTCGTACACTTATAAACTCATGAATTCATACACTTATGAATTTTCATAAATTCATACACTTATGAACTTTTAAATTCATAAATAGTTCACCATAGCAACCACCCAGAACACCCTAGCAACACCATAGCAACCACCCAGAACACCCTAGCAACTGCCTAGCAACCACCCAAAATACCATAGAACACCCTAGCAACACCATGGCAACCACCCAGAACACCCTAGCAACTGCCTAGCAACCACCCAAAATACCTTAAAACACCCTAGCAACACCATAGCAACCACCCAAAACAGCATAGAACACCATAGCAACCACCCAGATCACCCTAGCAACTGCCTAGCAACCACCCAGAACACCCTAGCAACCACCCAAAATACATTAAAACACCCTAGGAACACCATAGCAACCACCCAAAATAGCCTAGAACACCCTAGCAACACCCTAGCAACCACCCAAAATAGCCTAGAACACCCTAGCAACACCATAGCAACCACCCAGAACACCCTAGCAACTGCCTAGCAACCACCCAGAACACCCTAGCAACCACCCAAAATAGCATAGAACACCCTAGCAACACCATAGCAACCACCCTAGCAACACCATAGCAACCCACTAGAAAAACCCTAGCAACTTTAAAATACTTCAAACTATACTTTAAACTTTAAACTACTTTAAACTTTAAACTATTTTAAACTTTGAAATAGTTTAAACTACTTTAAACTAATTCAAACTTTAAACTAATTTAAGCTTTAAACTACTTTAAACTTCAAACTACTTTAAAATTCAAACTAATTTAAACTTTAAACTAATTTAAACTTTCTGGTCAAAACTTTCACAAGCCAACTTAGTTTGTCTCGACAAACTTTTTCTAGTTATTATTATTATTATTATTATTATTATCTAATGGCATCAATAAAGCTTACCCGCAGGCGTGTTAGTGTTGTGGGGAACGAGGCGGGAGATTTTTACCGAGCTAGCCACGTAGATTTGTCTTCTGACCGTGTGCCTCTCCGCAATCGCGGCGACAGTATTGTGGTGGAGACTTTGTCAAATGCCACTGGGTATGTTAGACGAGGTCGAAGTATTCATTGGACAGTTAGGGGGCAACGTGGAGGCAGGGTGGGGAGTCGCAATGACAATGACAGTAGTCCGAGCTGTGCACACTCGGCGCGCGCGCGAGGCAGATCTGGCCGCGCTGCTCGTAGCAGGAGCAGAGGCGGTGTGACACGGGGCAGAGGGGCTATTATGCATAGTCTATCGCAAGCATATGAATAATATATATGTGCCCCGGCCCATACATGGAATCAGAGTGCCTACTGTATGTAGTAAATGAAAAATCTCTACAGCAAAAGGCCAACCGCTACATGCATATGGTTTGTTTCTACCATTTATTAGTAATGATTTACACAGTTTGTTCACTACTTACTATTTACCTGAGCATTCAGTATTGTGCAATATAGCATACAGAAGGTGAGGGACATTTTGGGGGTAAAGAAGTTCTGCATTTTATCATTTAAACATGTGACTTTTCTTGAAAATTCTATAGTCCAAAGTGGCCGCCACCATATGACGTCATAATATGCAAATTAGATGGGAAAATGTAATCCCTACATAAACTTTGGGTCATCCTTAATAGTTCTCTAATTTACAGAAAGTCTATATCTTTGATCACTTTTAAGATATAGCCTTTTGAAATTAAGATGTCAAAATCGAACGTTTTAGGAAAAAACCTCTGGAGCCTAAAGGGTTAACATTAAGTCTTTTACTGTTATATGTCAACAAGATTCAACAAGACATTTTCACCTGGCTATACCCAATGTTTAGATCTGTTTGGGTATTTATGCAAATTAGCACATACATAATTAGATTATGCACCGTATGTCCATGTTAACAAACAATTTAAAAAAACGTCTCGGGTTACGACTGTAACCCTCGTTCCCTGAGAAGGGAACGAGACGCTGCGTCGAGAATCGACACATTGGGGGAACGCCTCCAGCGTGACGCGTCTGAAGCCTGTATGGAACTAGTCCAATCTTGATTGGTGTTGCGTCATGACGTCACCCGTGACGTCGCATGTGACGGTGAGCGGAAGCTATAAAAGGGAACCGGATCATAACAATGTCAGCTTTTGATTGGTCGAAGCAAGTCACTCTCAGGAGCGCTAGAAGTGTGGCCGAGGGATGCAGCTTCTCGTTCCCTTCTCAGGCGTACAGTCGTAACCCGAGACGTTCCCTTTCGAGGGAACTCGCGCTGCGTCGAGAATCGACACATTGGGGAACGAAATGCCCACTGCGCCACACTGAGAGAAATACGCCCTGGTGTGAAGCAATCTGGCAAGAATCCAGCGAATCCAGGCAAGAAGGAGCAACCGATAAAGCCTGCAGGTCCCCAACTCTCTTGAGGGACGTAATGGCTAGCAGGAAGGTTACTTTAAAGGACATAAACTTCTCAGACACCTCATCCAATGGTTCGAAGGGTGCCAGGGATAACCCTTCGAGGACCACTGTCAGGTCCCAAGTGGGAACTCTGGACTGGATGACAGGCCTCATCCTCCTAACTCCACGAAGAAAACGTACGATTAGTGGGTGTCTCCCCAAGGTGCCCACCCCTAGAGGCGTGTGGAAGGCAGCTATGGCCGCCACATAGACCTTAAGAGTGGACGGGGAGAGTACCTTAGAGAAACGACTCTGGAGGAACTCCAGCACTGAAGCCACTGGGCAGTTAACTGGGTCCAACTGAAGTTCTCTGCACCATAAGTTAAACACATTCCATTTTAATGCATATATTTTCCTCGTGGAGGGGGCCCTAGACTTTAAAATGGTCTCAACAACCTCAGTTGAGAAACCAATATTTACGAGCTGGTCCCCCTCAGGGGCCAGACCCATAGCTTCCATAGTTCCGGCCGGGGGTGAAATATTGTGCCCCTGGCCTGAGAAAGAAGGTCTCTCCTGATCGGAATTTGCCACGGAGGGCCTGCTAGGAGGACCATGATGTCCGAGAACCATACTCGGGCCGGCCAGTACGGGGCTACTAGGAGTAAGCTGATCCCGTACCGCCAGACCCTCTCTAGGATCCCTGGGAGCAGAGCGATCGGGGGAAATGCAAACAGACGTAGCCTCGGCCACGTCTGAACCATGGCATCCAGCCCCAGAGGAGCTGGATGCGAGAGAGAGAACCAGAGTGGACAGTGAGTGTTCTCTTGAGAGGCAAATAGGTCCACTTCCGCCTGTCCAAACTCCTTCCATATTAACTCCACCGACTCGGGGTGGAGTCTCCAATTCCCGGGCCTCAGCCCCTGCCTCGACAGGATGTCTGCTCCCACATTGCTGTCCCAGGGATAAACATCGCTCTGACTGAGAGAAGTTTGCCCTGGGACCACAGGAGGACCTGATGTGCCAATCTGCATAGAGGGCGCGATCTCAGGCCCCCCTGACGATTTATATAAGAGACCACCGACGTATTGTCTGTCTGTACTAGAACATGATGGCCTATGAGGTCTGGAAGGAAGTGTTTGAGAGCCAAAATCACAGCCAGCATCTCCAGGCAGTTGATGTGCCAAGAGAGATGGTGGTCCTTCCAGAGACCCCTGGTGTAGCGGCCTTCCATAACCGCACCCCAGCCTGTGAGAGAAGCATCCGTAGTCACAATCTTTCTTTGACACGGTGCTCCCAACACAGGACCTAGGGACAGGAACCAAGGTTTCTTCCACATTACCAAAGAACGAAGGCATCTGCGCGTTACTTTGATAGTGCGAAATGGGTTCCCCCTCGGGGAAAACCCTCTGGTCCTGAGCCACCACTGTAGGGCTTTCATGTGCAGCAGGCCAAAAGGAATAACGTTGGACGCTGCTGCCAGGAGACCCAGCACTCTTTGAAAGTGTTTGACCGTGATGGTTTGGCCTAGCCTGAAGCTCGAAACTGTAGTCAAG
Organism: Gila robusta; assembly: GCA_030770095.1. Taxonomy (NCBI): domain Eukaryota; kingdom Metazoa; phylum Chordata; class Actinopteri; order Cypriniformes; family Leuciscidae; genus Gila; species Gila robusta. The sequence continues at coordinate 284,620 of JAVALU010000126.1, read as the reverse complement.
ATGGTATTTATACGAGCGGGAGACAGCTGTGCCCGCATCGTGATTGAGTCCCAAATTACCCCCAGAAAAGTAGTCTTTTGTAGAGGAACCAATAAACTCTTCTTGGCATTGAGTCTTAGTCCCAAGCACCTTAGATGATCCAGAATAACATCTCGATGTTGAACCGCCATCTCCTCTGACTGTGCCAGGATAAGCCAGTCGTCAATATAATTGAGGATGCGAATGCCTTGAAGTCTCAACGGAGCAAGGGCAGCATCCATGCATTTCGTGAAGGTGCGAGGTGACAGTGCTAGGCCGAAAGGAAGAACCCTGTATTGATAAGCCTTTCCCCCGAAAGCAAACCTTAGGAACTTCCTGTGGTGTGGAAGGATGGATATATGGAAGTAAGCATCTTTTAGATTTATCGTGATAAACCAGTCCTCAGACCTGATCTGACTCACGATAATAGGTATTGTTAACATTTTGAACCTGTATCTCCTCAGAGACCGGTTTAATACTCTGAGATCTATAATGGGAAGTAATCCCCCATCCTTGCACCGTTCCTTGCAGGGAACTATGAAGTACCGGCTGTAGAACCCAGCTTCTCGCTCTTGGGGAGGAACATACTCTATGGCCTCCTTCGCTAAGAGGGACTGAACTTCCTGTTCCATAACCAGACCCTGCTCGGGGCTGACCAGTGTGTTTACTACCCCGCTGAACCTGGTCGGGCGATATTCGAACTGAATTCTGTACCCCCGTTCAATTATGTGCAGGACCCACTGAGATATATTTTGAAGACCTTTCCAGGTGTCTAGATAATCTACTAGGGGGACCAGTCTCTCGGGACTGGCCTCTGGTGTTAAATTCGATATATCGGTGACCTGAAGCATTTGACTGGCAGGAGCTAACCGATTTAATTTTTCTGCAGGCCTCGTGAGAGGAAGCGAACTTGACAGGGCCGCCATATTTTCAGGCAGACACTGTGATTTGCGTTCGCTGGAAATCGATGCGTCCCGAAGCGCTCTCAGTGGCGGGAAGCAAACATCGATTTCCTGAGGGCTCCGCGAAGGTGAGAGTTGTTGATACTCGATCGCGGGGGGGAACGCCCTCAGAGGCCTGCGCCACGCGTCAGGGCCTCTTCGCCGAAGCCTTCCTAGCCTGGATGACAGTCCTCAGATCTGCCCTAGGTTTGGAAGGCTTCGGCTGAGAGTGTTGCCTCTGGCTCCAGGCCTTTTGCGGGGGAGCACGAGAAGCTACACTCTCTCTCTGCTGTTGCTGGTGTGAGGAGCTGGCGGCAGCCTCTTGGGACTGCCCCCTGGCAGCAGCCCCACGAGACTTGGAACGTCGGCGGGCGATATGCTGTTTTAATGCGGCTGATTGTCGTTTCGTCTCCTGAAACCTCTCAACGACAGTGGTGACTGCGTCGCCGAAGAGGCCAGAAGACGAAATCGGGGCGTCGAGGAGGAAGGCCCTGTCCTTGTCCCCAACGCCCGACAAATTCAGCCACAAATGTCTCTCCGTGGCTACCAAGGCTGCCATAGAACGGCCAATTGCACGGGCCGTCTCTTTGGTAGCACGGAGAGACAAGTCAACCGCTCGACGCATCTCCTGAATATCGTCGAGGGTGACCTCCCCGCTGTCGTCCACCTCTTTCAGAAGGTCGGCCTGGTATGCCTGCAGGAGCCCCATTGTGTGCAGGCATGCACCAGCCCGACCTGCCGCCATATATGCTTTCCCAACCAAGGCCGATGTTGTACGGCAGGGCTTGGAGGGAAGCGCCGGAGCTCTCAGGGACGATGCGGCCTCGGGCGAGAGATGAGATGCAAAAGTCTCTTCAACCCGAGGCATCGTCCCATAGCCCATCTCTCTCGACCCCATTATAGAAGAATATATATTTACATTGGGGCTGGAAAGTTGAGAAGAGAAGGGCCTATCCCACGATCTCCACACCTCGGTGTGGAGATCGTTAAAAAATGGGAGGCTCCGGCGCGAAGGCTGTGACCGGGCTTGCAGGAAGCGCTCATCAAGGTTGCTTTTTACTGTCGGTTCCTGCTTTTCTGGTGGTCAACTGATATTTAATTTGGCCACAGCCCTAGTCACAACCTCCAGCAGCTCCTCAGATGCAGGAGAATGTGGTGGCAGATCTTCACATTCTCCTACATCGATGCTCAAATTATCCACCTCCTCGGAGGCAAACAATTCGAGCATCGGGTCCTCTTCACGGGTGGAAGAAGCCGCTGGGCGGGCTTCCGAACCGTGAGCGGGACCACGGGAACTGGTCGATGAATGCTGAGAAAGGGCCGAAGCCGTCTCAACATCCTCGGCCAGATCCCTCTGCGATCCCCATGAATGCAAGCGCCGTGTTGCCTCGACAGACGCGGGACCTGATCCACGGGGAGCGCGTGCCTGGCCTGCCTCATCGAACAGGCTCAGGTGGGAGCGGAGCGTTCTTAGGGGCATTAGATCACAGTTAGCACAGACAGCGCCCTCGAGCGCTGCCCGTGCATGCTCCACTCCCAGACAAACAACACAGAGCGAGTGTGTGTCACCCTCGCTCAAAAAGCGCGGACAAGGGGACGGCACTGCCTGAACTGCTTCTCTTTTCTCTCTGCCATCATCAATATATATAAATATAGGGAAGGGATAACGACAATACAACACCAAATAAGACAAACAGTCACACAGAGCGCTTCGCTGAAGAACAGAAAGCTGACATTGTTATGATCCGGTTCCCTTTTATAGCTTCCGCTCACCGTCACATGCAACGTCACGGGTGACGTCATGACGCAACACCAATCAAGATTGGACTAGTTCCATAAAGGCTTCAGACGCGTCACGCTGGAGGCGTTCCCCCAATGTGTCGATTCTCGACGCAGCGCGAGTTCCCTCGAAAGGGAACTTGTAATACATTTTTTGTTTGTCTTGATGTAAGTAATCAACTCAGTAATTTTCATGGTGATATCTAAAGGTTAAAATGTTTACCCTATTCACGTGAGAAAAAGAATGAATAGGCGTATGAATAGGCTATATTTGGGTCTTTTTCAAAACTTTCCGCTAATGGGATTCTTCGGGGCATTTTTTTCCCTTACTCAGGACATATTGAGGATACAATACCAGTTGAGTTTGCTTCTGTTGCAATTTGTTCTAGGTTGACCCCCATTTTGGCTTAAAATGACTGGACTATTAACTTTAAAACATTGTTTTAACAAAACAAGTCTGACGTCACTGTTTCCAAGTCCAAAAGCTCTATCAGATGCCAAAAACAAACAACAAACGGTGCTAATATACACTCATTGTGCTCTAATATTCCTGAAAATTATGATCCTAACCTTTATCTCTATTCTGAAATCTCAGATGGTTAGTTATTCAGCAATCTTGAATTATAAAATGTCGAAGTCTGGGATGCCGTGAGAATGGAGACTGTAATGTACACTATGGCTTCTGAAAAACTTACATGTGTAACTTGAATCAACAGTGCTCATAAATGTAAGTTGAGTATTCTCACTAGAAACAAGATAGAGGAAGTATAAGTAGAGGCTTCGACCCGGAAACAGTATTCCTTATGTCACAACAAGCAGAAAACATTTAGGTGTTAAGGTGTTAAGGTGTTTAGTTAAGGTGTAGTAAAATTATCTGTTTTTCTGTGAATTTTCACTAGTGAATCCCAGTCATTTCAATAAGAATCCACACGATCAGCAATTTCGTGTGTGGTCAAAGATTTCACTATGGGACCAAGTTGGTCACTGGAATTCGCTGGATTTGACCAACAGAAAGCTGCTTGAAAGGGACTCCTGTGTGAGCTGTGCTTCACACATTATGTCGCTACACTGCTGACAATGGTCAATGGACTTTTTTGCCTGTGTACTTTCACGAAATTCACAAATGTGACCGCACCTTTACTCGCTGCAACATAAAATTCAATCAATAATAAAATCTTCACAAGGGACATGTGAGGTACTTAACAATTTAGAAAAGTGAAAAGATGCAGCAGCATAATTTTCATTGCATGAAACACAAGCAGTAAATCATTCATGAAACCATTCTTATGTACACTTGTCTAGTTCAATTCAATGCAACAATTTATGTAAAAATGGATAAATATTCTGTTAAGCTCCAAAAATGTCACAGAAAAGATCCTAAAAATATGACAAATGAAAAAAACAAAATGAGTCCACAACTCATGTGTTATGAGTTGTGTTGTAAGTCTTCTGAAGCCATATAATAGCTTTTTTGTCAAAAAAAGACTAAACTTGTTATAAGCTATAATTCAGAGTTCAAATGTCGTATATTCAAATGCAAATGATTGAGGTATAAGAAAAAATGCATAGCATTATTGGCGCCAAACCTGTGATATTATTTTTCTGAGTAACATGAATGAGATTTGAGAGCATGAGGGAAGATTTTCAGAGAATAACGGATTAAAAAACACAAGTACACAGTCAAACAATACAATTTCACACAAAAAAGTTCATAGTAATAAAGTACTTGCATTTGGTGCAGGTAACTTACTGTAATTCAGTGTTCTCTCTGAAATTTTCAGATTATTTTAGAAATGTACTGGTTGTTCTGGGGAAACAAAAGAACAAAGCTGATTATATCCATTCACAACATAATACACTGCTCAAAAAAATAAAGGGAACACTTAAACAACACAATGTAACTCCAAGTCAATCACACTTCTGTGAAATCAAACTATCCACTTAGGAAGCTACACTGATTGACAATCAATTTCACATCCTGTTGTGCAAATGGAATAGACAACCAGTGGAAATTATAGGCAATTAGCAAGACACCCCCAATAAAGGAGTGGTTCTGCAGGTGGTGACCACAGACCACTTCTCAGTTCCTATGCTTCCTGGCTGATGTTTTGCTCACTTTTGAATGCTGGCGGTGCTTTCACTCTAGTGGTAGCATGAGACGGAGTCTACAACCCACACAAGTGGCTCAGGTAGTGCAGCTCATCCAGGATGGCACATCAATGCGAGCTGTGGCAAGAAGGTTTGCTGTGTCTGTCAGCGTAGTGTCCAGAGCATGGAGGCGCTACCAGGAGACAGGCCAGTACATCAGGAGATGTGGAGGAGGCCGTAGGAGGGCAACAACCCAGCAGAAGGACCGCTACCTCCGCCTTTGTGCAAGGAGGAGCAGGAGGAGCACTGCCAGAGCCCAGCAAAATGACCTCCAGCAGGCCACAAATGTGCATGTGTCTGCTCAAACGGTCAGAAACAGACTCCATGAGGGTGGTATGAGGGCCCGACGTCCACAGGTGGGGGTTGTGCTTACAGCCCAACACCGTGCAGGACGTTTGGCATTTGCCAGAGAACACCAAGATTGGCAAATTCGCCACTGGCGCCCTGTGCTCTTCACAGATGAAAGCAGGTTCACACTGAGCACATGTGACAGACATGTCAGTCTGGAGACGCCGTGGAGTGCTGAACCTGCTTTGTGTGGACCCAGCAGCGCTCCTCCGGTCCAAACCCCTCCCAGTCCACGAGGTATTGGAGCTGACCCCCTCGTCGACGGGAGTCCAGGATGGCGTGGACCTGGTACACGGTGTCCTCAGCAGGATCCACAGGAGGAGGAGGGGGCACCTCGCCAGCATCCGTGTCTGTGGGAACAGGAGAGAGAGGAGCAGTGTATGGCTTTAACAGAGATACATGAAAAGTAGGTGCAATCCATTCTCACAAGTACATTCTCTTCCAAGATGGCGGACTGAGTTGCAGACGTGTTTGTTATCGTTCTGTGTGACTATCCTGTATACATTGTTACTCACCTCTCGCCTCATGTGACGGTCAGCAGTATTATTGTTATGAGCCGATCTGTACTCCAACCCAAGTGAGTGTTCTGTGACTTAGAGTGGGTCCTATTTACGACTTGTCTGCTAGCCGCACTTCATCCGGCCAGGTTGCAGGCTAAGCTCGGGTCCTCCACACCATCTGCGGTTTCACCGGACTGATAGACTGTTGTTCTCAACTCTGCAATAACCTTGTTCCATTCTGCGAACACTGGACTGCTCTTAACATCGCTGGAGTTAATGGCTGTTGACATCGGTCAGTACAAACTAGCATTGGAGCTAGCTTGTCTTCCGGTTGGCTGGGGCCTTTGTTTACGTAGCGGTGTGTTGTGTTGCACACCGCTATCTGGGTGCCCAGTCTATAGTACGAGTCGGTTCTGCTCCACTTCATCTCTGCCTCAGACTGTCTGTGCTCTGTTGTGTGATCCGTTCATTTTACGGTCCTTTCACCCACAGCCATCGGGGCTTATATTGGATTTCACGATTGTTGTCTTCAACTTTGCACTAACTCTGTTCTATTCTGTGAATACTGGACTACCCCTATCATCGTTCGAGTTATCGGCCACTGACAGTGGTCAGTACGGGCGAGCACCGGAGCTTGCTTGCTTCCCGGCTGGCTGGGGCATTTTGTTTATGTAGCATCCATCAGGACTAAGGCTGCCAGCATCGCTCCATACAGTTTACTGGGTACTAATTCTACAGCACGAGACGGTTCTTCTCATCTCTTCTGCACCTCATCTCTGCTTCAGACTGACTGCTTTCCGTTACGTGATCTGTTCAAGATACGGTCACTTCATCCATAGCCACCAAGGCCTTCATTGGATTCTATGGTACTTCTCTGCATGTCCGACTTTCTCCTTTTTCTATAGTGTTAACTGATGTTTATGTAGTGTCATGTATCACTGAATTGGAACGTGTATTTTTCTGTTATTATTTTATCCATTTTAGTATTCTATCTTAGCACTTTGTGATTTTTATATTAATACTATTTTATTATAATGGTGGATATTCACTAACTTCATCTATTTTTTTTTTGTATTTTAGCTTTTGGTCGTTGGCAATTAATTATTCTCTATTTTCATTAAGTACTTCTTAGTATTTTTCTGTTTATATTCTGTTTCAACCTTTTAGTATTGTGTTTATTTTTAACAATATGAGCCGTCTATATTTAGCTTGTATTGTTTTGTTACATTGTAATTTTTTAAGCTCAGCTCAATATATCTCATTTAACCCTTTCACTCCTCCCCCCACTTTTTCAACAACCCGGACTGATCCACCTATTTTTAGAGATGACACTTCTTTCTTCATTACCCAATGGTTAGGCCTACCTCCCAGCATATTCAATTTATAATTTCATTGTCCACCCATAATGCCCTTAATATACTATATTCTACTAAGTTATTTACTTTGCCTATTTATGATGCTCATCGTATTAGGCGCCCAATTCTCAATAGCTTCGGCCGCATACTTATTTTTACTTAGTTCTTCAGGGGATATTGAATCTAACCCCGGCCCATTTATCAATTATGCTGCTCCCATCACTAATGGGTTTTCCTATACAGAATTCTGCAACCGCAAAAATTTTGGGTTTATGCACATTAATATTAGAAGCCTTCTTCCTAAATTAGATCTATTTACCGCCCTTGTGCATGCAGCCAAAACTGACATACTAGCTGTATCAGAATCTTGGCTTAGAAATTCCATCAAAGACTCTGATGTATCTATCCCAAACTATAATATTTATCGGCAAGACAGGTCTTCCAAGGGAGGCGGAGTTATGCTCTATTGTAGGGAGCATTTGCAATGCTCAGTCATCTTATCCAAATCCATTCCCAAACAATTTGAGCTTCTATTGCTAAAGATCTGTCGCTCAAAAAATAAATATCTAACCGTAGCCGTCTGTTATAGACCCCCCTCCGCTCCCAATTGTGCCCTTGATACCATCTGCAAACTAATTGCTCCTTACTTATCCTCAGAGTTTTTATTGTTAGGTGACTTGAATTATGATATGCGTAACCCTCCTAATAACCTATTATCCAAATTTGATGCTTTAAATCTCTCGCAGATTATCAATGAATCCACCAGATATAACACGAAATCACCAGAAAAAAGCACCCTTATTGATATTGCTCTAACTAATTTACCATCTAAATTTTCCTCTGCTGTTTTCTGCCAGGACATTAGTGATCACTGTCTTATTGCATGTATGTATAATGGATCGGCTATCAAAAGGCCTCCCCTTATTACTATCAAACGTTCCCTAAAAAACTTTAATGAACAAGCTTTCTCATCTGATTTAGCCAGGGTGTCCTGGAAGTATATCAACCTTATCCCAAATGTGGAGGATGCCTGGTTGTTCTTTAAGAATGCTTTCCTTGCCAGTCTAAATAAACATGCCCCATTCAAAAAGTTTAGATCTAAGAACAGATACAGTCCTTGGTATACTTCAGACTTAACTAATCTAAGCCAACATAAAAACACCATGTGGCGTGCTGCATTAACCTTGAAAAACCCATATGACTTGCAATTATTCAAGGAGGCTAGGAATCGATATACACAGGCAGTAAGAAATGCTAAATCTAGCTTTTATAAACAAAAATTTGCTTCCTGTGGCACAAATACTAAAAAGTTTTGGGACACAATAAAGTCCATGGAAGGTAAAAATTCCTCTTCTCAGCTGCCCACCGCTTTAAGATTTCAAAACATCGTCACCACTAATAAGCCCACTATTATAGAGAACTTCAATAAACACTTTGCTATGGTTGGACACGCTTTCCACCTGGTAACCTCTCCTACAGTTATAAACCCTACTATAGATATGCCAATCCCTTTCCCCACCATCTTTCTCCTTTGCCCATATTCAGACAGCTGATGTTTTAAGGGAATTGCAAAATCTTGATCCATTAAAATCTGCTGGGCTGGACAATTTAGACCCCTCTTTTTTAAAAATAGCGGCTCCTATTATTGCCACACCCATTACCGCTATCTTTAACCTCTCCCTGTACAAAAATCATCTCTACCCTTGATGGGTCTGTACTGGACTTTGTTGACTCTTATAAATACTTGGGGATATGGTTAGATTCTTCACTTTCCTTCCATACCCACATCAACAAACTCCAATCTAAAATACAATCAAGGATCGGCTTCCTCTTTCGTAATAGGGCCTCCTTTACTATTCCAGCTAAACCCTTGTGGATATGACTATTCTTCCCATCTTAGACTTTGGTGATGTGGTCTATAGATCAGCCTCAAACACTCTACTTAGAAAGCTAGATGGACTATATCATAGTGCCATCCGCTTTGCAATTAACGCTCTGTTTCGTACTCATCATTGTAACCTCTACACACTCATTGGCTGGCCCTCCCTTCACATTCAACGTCAAACACACTGGTTTCTCCTCATTTACAAAATTCTCTTAGGCAAAGCCCCTACCTATTTAAGAAATTAAATTTCTGTAGCTTCTCCATCTCGCAATTTGCGTTCAAGTAGGTTTATCTCATTGAATACCACCAAAGTTCGTACTTCCTTTGGCAGACTCTCTTTTCAGTTTTCGGCAGCAAACGATTGGAACGAATTGCAAAAATCTTTAAGACTAGAATCTATTGTCCCGTTATCCTCTTTCAAAAGATTGATTTCCAACCTACTGTCACACCATTGTTCTTGTTAGCGTCAGCATTCTTCCTCGGTGTAAGCTAATGCATTACTTTTATCGTCTTCTTTGTTTATTCATTTATTTATTTTATTCTTGTATTGTACTGTATTGCTGCCATACTAGGCCATTTGCCTAGGTATTGTATCTGGAATTGTGTTGTAGACTGGATTTGTGATTGTATAACTGATCGTATCCTTGATCCATTGTTTTGTCCTTTATGTGTAACTTTTTGTTGTCTGCACCTTGACGCTTTATCTTGGCCAGGTCGCCGTTTTTAATGAGAATGAGTTCTCTATGTGCCTACCTGGTTAAATAAAGGTTAAATAAAAAAATAAAAATAAAAATAAAAATCCGGTAGTGCCGGGGAAGTGCAAGATGATAAGTGACCTCGTTGACCTGCCTCAGTACCGCAAAAAGGACCTATGTATCTGGGACTTGCGGGAGGGCAGCCGGAGTCGGATGTCTCTGGTGGACAGCCACACTAGCTGGCCCAGAGCGTAGTGTGGCGTGGGTCGTCTTTGTGCTTCCGCTTGCTGCTGGTGCCTCTGGACTGCCCCCTGCAGGTGGACATGTGCCGAGTCCCAGACCCTCTCACTCTCAGAGAACCAGTGCTGGACCGCTGGAACATCAGATGGCTCTCCAGACCATGGGAACAAAGGGGGTTGATATCCCAGAACGCACTGGAAGGGAGTTAGACCAGTAGAAGTTTGTCGGAGAGAGTTCTGGGCATACTCTGCCCATGGAAGGTATTGGTTCCAGCGGTCCTGAGCGTCATGACAGTTGGTTCTCAGATACCTCCCGATCTCTTGGATCTTCCTCTCCGCCTGGTCGTTGGATTGCGGATGGTCCCCGACGTCAGGCTCACCGAGACTCCCAGTAGCTTGAAGAATGATCTCCAGACTCTAGATATGAACTGTGGTCCTCGATCCAATATGATGTCTTCTGGAATTCCGAAATGGCATTTCAGCGGTCTTGAAGGCTGTGGGAAGCCCGGAGAGAGAGATCAGCTTACAGGACTTGGAAAATCTATCGACTACGACCAGGATGCAGGTCTTGGAATCAGAGGGTGGTAGATCGGTCACAAAGTCCACAGCAATGTGAGACCATGGTCTGTTCGGAATGGGTAGTGGCATGAGTTTACCTTCAGGTAGACGTCGGGGTACTTTGGCCATGGCGCAGACTGCACATCCTTGTACGAACCGGGAGGTATCTTGAGCCATCCCAGGCCACCAATAGCACTGTTGGAGAAGTGAGAGGGTTTGTTGGCTGCCTGGGTGTCTCGAGCCCGAAGAGGTGTGCACTGAATCCAAGAGGGAAAGGCGGAGTGTAGATGGTACGAATAATTTTCCCTCTGGACCTCCCGGCGGAGCAGGTTCGTTCAAAGTGGCGTCGGCTATGAGTTCATCGATGTTCCACTGGATGGGGCTGACAATCATGGTTGGAGGGAGTATGGTCTCGGGATTCTCGACAGAGGTTTCAATCTGGTGAAGGCGGGACAGAGCATCAGCTTTGAGATTCTTTGAACCAGGTCGATAGGTGACTGTGAAGTCAAAGCGTGTGAAGAAGAGTGCCCAACGAGCCTAGCGAGGATTGAGTCTTTTGGCCTCCCGGAGATACTCAAGCTTGCGATGGTCAGTAATCACCTGGAAAGGATGATTGGCTCCCTCCAACCAGTGTCTCCACTCCTCCAGAGCTAGTTTGATGGCCAGAAGTTCTCGATTACCGACATCATAATTCTGCTCCGCCGGGGACATCTTACGAGAAAAGAAGGCACATGGATGGAGTCGTGAGGTGGTCCCCTGCCGCTGGGAAAGAACAGCTCCTACTCCGTTGGTGGATGCGTCCACTTCCACAATGAAGGGCAGATTAGGATCAGGATGTTTTAGCATAGGGACCAAACAGAAGGCTTTCTTTAAACACTCAAAAGCTTCGGAGGTTTCTTCGGACCATGTTAACTGCTTGGTTTCACCATAGAAGTCAATGGAGCACAGATCTTACTGTAGTCGCGGATGAATCGGCGATAAAAGTTGGCAAAGCCTAGGAAGCGTTGCAGCTCTTTCAGGGTTTGAGGCTTGGACCAGTTGAGTACCGCTTCCACTTTGTTTCGATCCATTGAGATGCCGTCTTGACAAATCACGTACCCCAGGAAGTGCATGGTCTTCTGGTGGAATTCACATTTCTCTAACTTCAAGTACAGTTGGTACTCACGGAGACGTTTCAAGACCTTCTTTACCTGCTGGACATGTTATTCGAGATTGGTAGAGAAGATCAGGATGTCGTCGATGTAGATGATGACAAACTTGTGGAGCATATCTCAGAATATCTCATTCATGAAGCCTTGGAAGACAGCTGGACTGTTTGAAAGGCCGAAAGGCATGACCCGATATTCGTAGTGTCCAGCAGGGGTAATAAAGGCAGTCTTCCACTCATCTCCCTCACGGATACGAACCAGGTTATAAGCACTTCTCAGGTCGAGCTTGGTGAAGATACAAGATGAACGCAACTGTTCCAGGGCTGAGGGTACCAGAGGTAGTGGATATCTGTACTTAACTGTAGAGGCATTCAGAATGCGATTATCTATGCATGGGCGGAGTCCTCCATCCTTTTTCCCAACGAAGAAAAAGCTTGAGGCGGCAGGGGACGTAGATGGCTGAATGTATCCTTGACGTAAAGCCTCCTCCACGTACTCCTCCATGGCCTTCTGCTCCGGGATGGACAAAGGATATATCTTTCCATGTGGTAGAGTGGCCCCAGGCAGCAGGTCAATTGCACAGTCCCATGGCCGATGAGGTGGAAGAGTGGTGGCGAGATGTTTGCTAAATACGTCTTAGAACGCCCGATATTCCGGTGGGATTTCGTGAGAGGATTCTGTGGCTGGACTTTCTACTGAAGTTGAACCCAGGATAACAGGAACAGCAGGCTTGGAAGGCCCCGAAAGACCTTTCTTGACAGGGCGAAGACAATGTTCCTTGCAGTAATCACTCCAGTGACGTACTTCCCCATTAGTCCAGCAGATGTCAGGTGAGTGTTGATTGAGCCACGGGCGTCCCAAGACGATGTCTGCAGTGGAGCCCTCCAGTACCAGTCGCGAACATTTCTCCTGATGAAGACAGCCGATGGAAAGTAGGAGTTCTGGACTGCAGTAATGAATGCTTCTTCTGCTGAGAGGTTTCCCAAGGATGGAGTGAATACTCAGAGGCTGACTCAGTCGACGACGGCGGGCTTGTAAGCGGTTGAGTAGTGAGGCTGAGATGAAGTTCCCTGCAGCGCCGGAGTCAATCAGAGCTTTCGCTGGAATGGAGTGATTCAAATAGGTGATTAGTACTGGAGTTTGTTTCAAATTAGTAACTGGAAATGGAAGGTCAACAGTACTCACCGCAGTACGGCCGGGACATTCCATTCGGAAATGTCCCGAAGCTCCGCAGTACATGCAGAGGTTATTGGTGCGACGACGATTACGTTCATCGGCGGTAAGATGTCCAGCATTGATTTCCATGGGTTCTGGTACTGGAGGGCTTACGGGCGTGGAGTGGCGAGAGGAGTGTGAAGGGAAGTTGTTTAAGCAAGCTGTGCGATGTTGTGCGATGAGTATAGAGTGCTGGATGAGTTTCTCAATTCCGATGGAATCCTCGTAGATGGCCAGTTGTAAGCAGATCTCAGGGTTGAGCCCTCGACGATAGGCAGTCATCAACGCGATCTCATTCCCACCGCTGTTCGCGGCGATCGTCCGAAACTTCAGAGCATAATCTGCAACTGAGGAATTGCCTTGTCGAAGACGAAACAGCTGATCATTAACCGACATGGCATTCGGAGTTTGAGAGAATACAGTGCAAAAATGTTCAATGAAACTGTGGAACGACAGTAAAGCAGGAGCATTGGAATCCCACAGGGCTTGAGCCCAATTCAACGCACGGCCAGAGAGCAGGGAAATGATGAAAGCAACTTTGGCTTTTTCAGAAATGAATTGAGTAGTATTTACCTCCATATAAAGCTTACATTGCAGAAGAAACCCGTTGCACTCCTCCTCGCCTGAATATGAAGCAGGTTTGGCCATGGGACTTACTGAGGCAGGTCTGAGGTTCTGAAGGGCGTGACGGAATTCAGTGAAGGTTTCCTGGAGCAGTGTGTGCGGTGCGGAGGCTGCATTAGCAGCAGCGTATGCTGAAGTATCCATAAGCGATTGGGGTGCGGCAGCAGCGTGTGCGGCGACGCCCCAAGGGATTTCGATGGATACGGCAGCGATCTCGGAAGCCGGGGATATTTGCATCGTGTGTGGTCCGGTCTTCTGTCACACTACTAGAAGAATGAGGACACAAGGAATACGGTTAACAGACTTTATTTATACACCTGTTGCAATATCCGATCTCATAGAAGGCTTCGAGATCCACACAGAATTGAAAACAGGAAACGGAAATAACTGGAACAGAAATAGTCTCTTGAATACTTTGAACTCAGAAGTAGACTTGGTGATAAATCAGGGCTTGAAGGCAGACACGAAAGTACTTAGAACTTGAATGCAGATACGTAGACACTTGAATGGAAATACCGATCCGAAGACACACGAACTGAGAGTGGACTTGAATAAACTTCCAACTTGAATGCAGAGAAGAGATACGAGGTCCGTAGATGCACAGAAGAACTCTGAGAATCAGACTGGAGAATCCTGAAGCACCGCCCCACACAATGGCTGCTTGGAAATACACACATGAGAGTGGTAAGTGATAAACTTGAGTATACTTGCTGCGAGCACAAGGGAATCCTGGAACCAGAGAAGCATGAGGAACCGGGTGAGTCACAAGCGTCGCTAGACGAGACCGGACAGAGAACAATGGAGAGACTGAAGCTTAAATCCTGTGTGCAGCGTGATAAGTTCGTGATGCAGTGCAGGTGGTGAGTAATCAGTATTCAGGGGATGATGAGCGTGACCAGGTGTGCTGAGTTGATGCTGGTTGGGGTGTGTCGCTAGGTGTATCCGTGACACCCTGCTTCTGCTGAATTATTTTAATCCCCACCCCCTCCCTCCACAGTAATCAATGCTATAGGCTACTTCACCAATAGACCATATAAAATAAAGATATGCAACAGGCACGTTTAAACGACAAACAATAAAATCCAAACCAGCGTTTCAGTTACGTTCATGGTTCCAGTGGCCTTAATGCATGCACGGCTTTTCAAGATGTCATAAAGCGTTTTGAGATTATTTTGAATGAAATATTGAAGTTTATAATAAGTGTTTTGGCACACCATGCCGAGTGGCGCTATGCATTGTTCTAAAGTTGAGTTTTATTCTGGCATGTTGAATTAGTGTTCGACAAACGCAGCGGCACGTTCATTTGGATTTATTTTTCTCATAACAGCTAAAATAACTTAATAGACTACTCCGTAATTTTTTGGTCATAGAGATAAGAGTAGAGTAGCCTACATCGTTCAAAACTATAAACTTTTATTCATTCGACAAAAGTTTATCTGTCATCTCTGTCTCCGGGAACTGCGCGTCACAAAAATGAACCGAAAGCCTCAGCTCAGTCATGATAAGAAATTGGCTATGTCTAAAGCCTTTAAATGTCTAAATATTTAATAAATGTTATCTGATTATGTAATCCATCTGAAACCGAGAGGTACAGAGGATCTACTCGAATATGTTTAGCTATCATGTGAGCGCTTCCCAATGAGGAAAGGTCAAGGCAAGGGTGAAAATCTCACTCTAATTAAATGTAGGCTAAATCGCACTAAATTAAAATGTAAAAACATATCAAATAATTTATTTGTCGAAATGTTGCGATATTGTTTCATAATTATTCTATAAATGTTATTTAGTTTAACAGCAGCACCACAAACCACTGTGGTTCGAGATTTATTTGAAGAAAAAAAAAAAAAACTTAATTCACAAATCACATGCACCCTGGTTGTAAGTATCCAAAGATCCCTGTGGAATTTAATATTGAGTTGAACATTTTGTTCATGACAACAAATGAACATGCTTTTGAAGATTGTATTTAGTTTTGCTTGGAAAAAGCTGTCCCAAACCGAAGTAGTGTTTTATTTCTTCAATTATTGAAATAATGAAATATTTAGTAATACACTTATATGACAGAAATATCACTACATGTAGCTTAAATTATTTAATTCCTTCATTATCAACACTTTAATAGCCTAATGCTAATGTCTAGAATAGCGATTTAAGTGGGAATTGCGACTTCTCTTTGTCAGTCTCAAACTCAGATTGCCTGTGGGGGGGTTGTAGGGACAGTTCAGTTGCTTTATCGTTGGGGTGCAGGACAATAAGTGTTAATCTTCTGTCTTTCATATGGAGAGTGTCGGATAGACTGATGAGCATGCAAAGGCAAAATTATTTTAAGGATAAATCTCTCGATGTGTCCAAATGTAGGCCCATATCTTATTGAATTATAAATATTGTAGTTTATTTACTGTATTTAAAGTTTTTTCACACAAAATTTCAATTGAAGTGTTCAATCCAGTTGTTTCAACTGGTTTTGTAGAGTTTTAGAATGTTTGAGCAGTGTGTATGATTGTCAACAATCTGGCATTATCTAAACATGAACTGTTGACGAAAAGCGTTCATGCCAAGAAACGAATGGGAGTGAGCAGTATATATAGATCTCTTTAATTCGCGATCAACCTCGTTTTATTGTAAGGTGAATTCAACAAGGCATGCTGTGTCTTTGAAGCAACAAAGGCTAAATAATTTGTTACAGTTTTTTTTCGTGATTTGTATGGATGACACGCAGCGACATATACAGTATTATCAGCTGTATGATGTGTTTTACCCTGAAATGTTTAATTTCGAGAGAGACCCGGCGCGCGCAGTGAGGGAGACACAATAAACTTGCTAAAAAGAGATCCAGCGCGAGAGAGAGGCAAAGAATGTTCTTAATTTATGTTGCTTTGGACTATTTTCGTTTTGTACTGTTTTAATTGTTTAATTTAGCTGCAACTTCTTTGCAATACAGATTTAAAATGTTGCAAGAATATGATTCTGTGTTTTTTATTTTGCATCGCAAAGGAAATAAACTCTAAACTCGATGCAACCCTGTTTTAAATAAATAAACTGTCCCGACACTTTATTTAAACCTTGAAATGTTCGATGGGGTTTCAAACTTAATTAATTTTAGTGTTCTTTTACATTTTCATTGGTTTTTATATTGAAAGCAAAACTATTTAGTTAGTCTGTTTTGTGTTTAATGTATGGATCTGTTTTGAAAAATTTCTTGCGTTGCTATGGCCGGGTATCACTGTCAGTCGTCTCAATTTCATGAATGATTCACAAAACAATAATTTAGCAGATTAAAGACGAGCTTCTTCATTTTCATTTTCTGACGCGCGGCTGACAATCTTCCTTCATCAGTTTTGTCGTCTGTGCAGCGGCTCTATTGGAATGTAGCAAATGTATGTTGTAATGTGCCATTGATAATTAAACAAAACGCTTGACTTTAACTAAATAAACAGTTAATAAATTCGCTAATAAATGGTTACCAATTTAAGCATCAAGAACGGTAAAACATAAACAGTGTCGGCCAACATCGGTTAACAGCATGTAGGATACATTGAGATTCGATCTCGGATCGTTTGAAGCTCCATGAGGCTCATGCTGTTGCATTGACCACAGAGCTACCATCTGAACGCTGTTAAGACAACGTCTTTTATGCTCTTGCAAAGCCTCATTGATGTAGCCTAATATGTTTCTATTGCAATGTTTTATGTTGAAATGTTTTCATTATTTATTCAATTTAATTTCAGTAATTTCAGTATTGTGATTATGAATTCGTTTAACTACAATGTTTCACTTGAATTCATCTGCTACCAGCTTTCAATCACTCTGAATGAGCCGCGGCGCGGTGGCAGATTACACAATAGAGAGAATAAACTGACACTTTTCAAAGTCTGTGATTGTAGCGCCTCTTAGTGGTAAAAGGCAGCAAATACACACCCGCAATTTACCTCCGCGGGAACGGCGTATTATTCTGGTTGAGTACCAACTGTATAGTGAGTAGACTCTATATTTCTTTGTCGAGTTTACAAACCTTGTAACGGATAGCGGAAGCTGCAGCAGGCTTTGATGAGGGGAGCCGTTACTTTGAAATACGATGATGATCAGCTGAGCTTTGTTGCACGCAGGCAGCGCGAGGATCCCTGAAGTGATGACAGCAGAGGAATAGCAGCAGTTTTGTGACAGAATAAAACTTTAGCTAAGCAGGGCTGAGCCTGGTTAGTACCTGGATGGGAGACCTCCTGAGAAAACCAGGTTGCTGCTGGAAGTGGTGTTAGTGAGGCCAGCAGGCGGTGCTTACCTTGTGGTCTGTGTGGATCCTAATGTCCCAGTATAGTGATGGTGACACTATACGGTCAAAGAGCACCGTCCTTCGGATGAGACGTTAAACAGAGGTCCTGACTCTCTGTGGTCATTAAAAATCCCAGGATGTCCTTCGAAAAAGAGTAGGGGTGTAACGATTTAAAATCCTGACCAAATTTGCCCCTTGGCCTCTGTCCATCATGGCCTCCTAATCATCCCCATATACTGATTGGCTTCATCATTCTCTTCTCTTCTCCAGTAAGCTGGTGTGTGGTGGGCGTTCTGATGCAATATGGCTGCCGTTGCACCCAGGTGGATGCTGCACATTGGTGGTGGTTGAGGAGATTCCCCCTTACATGTAAAGCGATTTGAGTACCCAGAAAAGCGCTATATAAATGTAACGAATTATTATTGTTATTATTATAAATTAAGCCTATACTAAATAAATGTAAGCCTAAGTAATCAAACTTAAGTATAATAATAATAGGATAATAATAATCTTATTCTGGCCTCACAGAACCATTGGCTTACTGCAGATGCTGGCTTTAACATAAGAGATCTTCCAGGAACCACTTAAATGTTAAAAGATCTTACAATAACCCTTTTATAGCATTCAAGTTCCTCTGATTTCCCCCAAAGCACGTCGAGGTCTCATGGTAATGAAAAGGGGATTCCAGAATCTCTGAACTGAATACAAAGTGCTTAAAGGATCCCATAAGTTCCAGCAAGAGGTGGTTAATGCTCCACCAGTAACCCTACAATAAGAGAAAGAGCTTTGAGGCACTAAAATTATATTTTGAAGTTCCTTGAGTATCCGACAGGATATTTGAGGCACCTTTAGTTTTTACAGTGTAGGGGAGGGCCACCCAACTTTTGTTTTCATGAAAACAGCAACATTTCAAAGTGGTTTGTTTGGTGCATATTTTTCCATGTAGCTCTCTCAGTCTTGGCCCCCCATCGCTAGCAGATGGGTCTGACCCAACAAAAATCAGACGCGAAAGATTGGCGCTGTTTTTACAGTGCGTGCACGCTTTGGGCATACGCGCTCAGAAAAAGTGCATCATGTCAGAACAGAACGCCAATTAAATGTTTACCCGGCAAAGCTTTAAAGCAGTGGTTTTCAAACTTTTTCAAGAGCAACCTTTTTTTTATTTATTTTTTTTGACACGACCCATAGACCTAAATATAGGCCTATTCTTATACAATGGGGCTAAAGGCGCATTTGACTTTATTCTCATTTAAAACACTGTTGTGCACAGATGGCACAAAAATTCAGCTCAGCACTTTTGTTAACAACCGCTTTTGATGATGCACAAGCACTGGCTGATCCTTGATGCGATCACAACACAAAGTTGATTCTGCACTCTATTACTCTATTTTCCTTAAATCATCCTGGCGAGGGTCGTGACCCAGGGTTTGAAAACCGCTGCTTTAAAGCCCATCTTTCAAGTTGAAGATCCCTGTGAATAGACGTGTAGATAAATAGTGTAGGAACTCGATTTGCGTGAAGAAATTAATCATAAATGTGCATTAAAAAAGTTTTTTAAAAGAAATTGTGAGTAAAATTACTTCCGCTGTCAAAAACGCTCTGATCGGACGTGACGCAACGGCCGGTAAATCTCATCTCTTCGTAATGGAGTCAGACATTGAAGAGGTTGCAGTAGGGGTTCATGTCAACTCTTCCAATGGGCCATTGCCTTATAATTATGAGCCACCTAGGCGAGAGAGGGGTCAGGCAGAGTTAAGGGGAAGGGTAAATGGACAGAGGAGAGAGATAGAGTTGTGGTGTGAGGAGAATCGGTGGAGGATTGGTCAGGTGTCTTGGTGAGTGACCACAGGCTATAGCTAATTGTGGCTAACGTTAGGGCTGTCGCGATAACCGCAATATTGCAGTACCGCGCTACTGACAGGCCAACCGCAGAGGAATGCAAGTAACCGCAGCAACCGCGAACCGCGTTTTCTTTTTTCATAAGGCCACCCTTCGTAGTTCGTACCATGTGTATTGAATGTTAAGTAAGTTAATAATGATAACAAGACTGTTTATCATGGTGATTTGTACAGAGGATTCGTGGATTTGGACTTAAGCCTAAACAGACAGTGAATGAGATCGACTGAGCGCGTGCGATTACCTGCGTCTGTCTTTGAAGTCAAGTCATGTATATTCGTGAAAAGGTTGCCGTTTCCAAGGAAAGCGAAATATTTGTCGTGGGCTATCATCCTTTTAACGTGTAAGGGTATTTACCATGAATGGCGTCAGCGCTGGTCAGCATTACACAGCGCGAGGAAGCCGTGGGGGGAAAGCAGCGAGTCACGCATTGAATCAATGCCATTGGTCTCTATTAAGTGAAGCATTGCTTCAGCTTTGCCCAAAAGTGAAGCATTGCTGGCCAGCTGAGCCTTGAAAAGTGGAGCTCAAAGTTAAAAAATAATTAACACCTTGTTTCATTACATCTATCATTTAAGGAATCAGCTTTTTTGAATGCTTTCGTTGAATGAACGGTTTAATGACTCACTCAAAGACAGTCCGTTGGCGTAACAACTGCGCGCTGAGTGACAGTCTTTCAATGCGCAGAGACGCTGTTTAGTTTCGGTTACATTGGTTACATTGTTTTTGTGTATGCTGACCACATCATAACACGTATTTATATAGCAACAAATAAATATAAATAAATAAATAAATGGCGGTAAAACCGCATATCGCGCTATTGAGCCACTCAAAATTGCCGCAAGGGAAATTCCTTCACCGCGACAGCCCTAGCTAACATTGTCTCCATGTTTATCACATTGCAGTATCTTTAATAAATCATATTTAGCAATATTGCTGTCGACTTTGTTGTTTTTCAAGCATCCATGTATATTGTCACCATCTATGCTAGCAACATGCGTCTTAAAATGTTTAATTTAGATCCCAGATTTTCCGAACTTAACCGGCTGTTATACTACTCCCCTAGTATTTCCGACGGACATTATGTAAATGAGCTCGCATGTACTGCGGAGTATGTGTATGAAAGCAGTTAGTGTTCTGGTTAGGACGGGAATATGCTGTTCATGTAAATATAGTCATTGTTACAAGGATCTTTTATTGTCACGTGGACTGGGTGTAAGGCATGCAGATAAATGCGTGAGTTTATCTTGGCACATTTTGTTTAACAGGTGCTTGTGTGTTAGATGTGAGGCTATGCCATCAGCAGTGGAGAGTGTGTGCTGTAGGGAGGTCGACGCCTATTGGTCCCTTGTCCAAAACCTAGATCCCCCAGAAGACATTACCTGCCTCACACTCCATCCAGGGTTTGAAGCATCCTGTATGAATCCTTTTGTGCTGCAGATAGCATACTTGAACTTCAGACAGGAGCATGGCCCTCTCCAAGCCAGCAGGCCAGAGTATGTTTTGAGCAAAAATTATTTCACACTGCAATTTAAAGAACCAGCTTTTCTACACCAAAATAGTAAATCCTGTTAAGCAGGTTTTTAAACTCAGTGGTTTCCATATACTTACTATAAAAACAACTTTGGTGTTGTGTAGTACAGTAGAATATCAGCCAACAGGACATTCAATATTTACCATTGGAATTGTTTACTATGAAAACATGGTATGATCAAAATGTAATTAGGTCCCAATCTCCACCACAGGCAGTTCCGATACACAGCATACAGCCAGGTTGTCCGCTGGGCGTACGGAATACTAGGCAGGGACATTAGGAAAGCCATACCTTCATGTGTTGTGTCAGCAATAAGGAGGCAGTTTGCAGAGGAGGGACAAACGTACAAAGGTTTCCAGTGGCCCCACTTGGAAGACGATTAATAAATTCATAGTGAAACAAACTGTATTGGTCAAAGTTATCTTTTATTACGTGTTAAAACGCGAGTGTCGTGCGAGATGGAGGCTGACTGCCTCATCCTTGGGAACCTTCTGGAGGGAATTGGTGAGGGGGGGCGGGGCAGCAGAGGACAAGACAGCACTGCTTTCTTGTAGGGCCTGTGGTGACTTGGAGTATTCCTCTACCAGAGAGACCATAAGATTTGTTGCGTATCCTTGAGGAGAGATGTTTAGAACACATTTAACCCTCTGGGGTCGGCGGTATCGCTGGCGATACCAGCTCACTTTTTTCCTTATCAGTGCAAAAGAGACACAAATTACTCTGTTGATTTTGATCTTACATATAAGTGCTGTACATCATTACATCTTGTTAAGTGTCTTTTTTTTGTGGGTACTCACAATAAAAACAAAGTGTTGTGCTTTTCGTCAAATAAAGAAAAATAAACATGATGCGCGTTTTACCTTCTCTCGTCAGTGAGGTCCATTCTGAAACGCGTCCGAAAAATGAACTGTAACTCTGTCAATACTTGTCACAGAGATACGAGAGATTTCTCTTTATGAAGCTGAAATTCTGTTCTTTTAAATGAAGTAATTTATATAAAAAAAACAAATATTCTCAGTTTATGTAATCTGTATGAAAAGAGAGAGATGTCAGTATTTTTCTTTCCAGCTCATTATATCTCATTACGCGTTAATGTGCCACGCCCACGGAGAGCGCGCGGTATTCAAACGCAAATGATCTAAGGCAAGCCATGCAAACATGCCAACGCCCACCAGCTGGATTATAAAATCATGTTTAGTAAGTTTCTTACTACCGCTGTGAACACAGCGTATCCCTACCCTGTGAGGAATAATACTATCTAATAACCCTGGAAAATGTACCAGAAGTGCTGGTAGTTTCATTTCGAGGAGCAACGGATCCAGCTGATGTAGTCAGTCATTTATTCTTAAGTGCTTTGTTCTAATCACGATATTGGATAGTGTCTGTAAACCGCAAAAAGACTGTTTAAATATGAATTGCGTGTCTGTGTGTAGGCTAAATGATGAATGAACGGCACAGGCCCGTGCGCTTTGTTTACTACAGTTATACAGCGCGTGTCTGTGCCATTCATTCACTCTCGCATCTACATTAGTAAACATGTTATTAAATTTACATGAACACATCCAAACTATATTGCTATAGCCTACTAAGATGAGTAAAAATAGACTGAAATATGTTGAAATAAAATGTCTGTATAAGCAACAAACTGCAAATTAACATGTATATGCTAATATATCATACACAATATGTTACAGACTAAATATGAATGTTTAGACAAGATTTTGTGATTAGTTTTGGATAGATTATAAAGTTTTGACTGTAAAAAAAGACTACTGTCACATTAAATAGGTAAGCTTTTGTTCACCAATTTCTGCTCATGTTAAATATACTATATGATGTTTTGTCAAAAATAAAGTAGGTATATTGAATTATCAACTAAGATGTTATTATAGTGTTTGTTCCAATATTCAAAATAATGAATCCTTACCTTTTTTAATACGTATGATAAAATGTATACTTTTTACAAAGAAAGAATACACTTGAAATATTGTTAAAATTGTAATTGTTGTTGTAATTGTAACCTATTTGTAATTGGTTACAATTTCTAATTGTAAAATATGTATATATAGATCATTTCTTTTGTCCTTGCGTTTTTTGGGACCCTGTGACACACCTGTGTGAGGCTAATTAATATGCAGCTCATTATGTATGTGGCACATTATCCGGCCTTTGTCTTCTCAGGTGTGAACACGCCTCCAAGCATATTGCCTTTCCAAACAAAAGGTGTCTTATAAAATTTAAATCAATGTATTGTTTTGTGTAAATGATTAGGCAGGATGATTTTCAGATCATTTTGAAGTCAAAAATCTTGTAGACACATATTTAGTATGTGTTTTGTGGCCTTATTTCAGACACTTTAAGTTTTAGTTTTTTCAATAACCATGCATAAACAATATTCTCTCAAAAATACAAACATGTACATACATGTTGCTCACATATTACGGTAGCCCCGTTTGTGCTATATAGAGTGAATTTACACCTTTGCCATTAACATGTTTATAAATAACTGAAAAAAGCACAAATGTCAGAGCATGTCAGAACACCTCCAGGACCCAGAAAACCCCTCAGACCCCTGAGGGTTAATAACATGGTTGACACACATAAAAAAAGATATTGAGAAACTAAGTGAAACTACTAACCGTAAGATGGTTTCTCCTTGATGGGGTGGACTACCCAGCCACCTTTCCGAAACCGCGGGCAGCGAACGGCGTAGCGTGCCTCACCCTCACTGGTTCGAGCTATATCTCTGTTGCCATTACTATTGAAATGTAGAGCTGCCAAGAGAAGTCTGTAGGAGATAAGTAGATAGAACATTAGGTCTCCAAAGCTAACCCAATGCAGTGAAATGCAACAGAAATACATGACATTAATGTTTTCAGTTCAAATGGGTCTAAGACAATGACTCAACTTTGCAATTATTTTTTTGCAAACAATATGTAATGCTGTTATCAATCAATAACATTTTGGTCTGCTATACAAGACTGCATTAGTTTTTAGCCATATTCATTCTGTCATCATTTACCTGCTACAAAAGTATTGCAATATCCTGAATTTTTTTTTTTTTTTTTTACTGGGCAACGATTAATCGCATCCAAAATAAAAGTTTGTGTTTACATAATATATGTGTGTGTACTGTGTATAATAATTTTTTATATATAAATATACACATATGCATGTATATATTTAAGAAACATTTGCATGTATATACTGTATATATATTTATACATAATTAATATTATATCTAAATATAATATTTTATATATAAATAAAATATTTTCTTAAATATATACATGCATATGTGTGTATTTATATATATAAAAAATAATTATACACAGTACACACACATATTATGTAAACAAACTTTTATTTTGGATGCGATTAATTGTTGCCCAGCACTAAAAAAAATACCTAATTTTATTAGTATCGATACTTAAGTGATAACACTACCTGCTGTACATCCCAGGAAAAGAAAAGCCAGTGTGTTTGGGAGCAAAGTGCAGAATGAGGGAATGGTAGGCCTCCAGGGAGAATGTCTGATGCTGAGACGACAATTGCCGAATATCCTTTACCAGTGCTTTCCTGGCAGCTACACTCTCCAGTTTAGTGGCTGCTGGTGATCCTGAATAAAACATATTCTGTCATATAGTCTGTTGCATTTCATAACACAAGTAATTATTAGTACACATGGGTTACGTATTGATAAAACCAAACTAAACTTAACAAGCACTGAAAAAAGTTTAGCCTCAAAACATTTGACATCTTTTAACATAGGCTACTATGTTGTACCTGGTTCAAGCCACTCCTTGTTTCTTGCCTCTCCTTCCAACGGTGGATGTGCGCAGCTGGTAAATGCAGGAGTGCTGTGTTCATGTATGTCCTGTACATGATTTATCATACTCTGCCATTTTGCCTGCATCTCATCTGGATCTCCTGTAGGGGTGGAAGCTGCGGTCCAGTAGAGATGGTTGATAATGGCTGGCCTCCACAGCTTCAGATCCTCACAGTCCCTCTCTTTTGCAGCAGCATCCAGTGCTTTCTGTACACCTGCTCCAGAGCAGACAAACAGAGCAGAGCAAACTAATTATTAGGAAAGTGAACTTAACTACAAAAAAACAAGTCTGTTATATAGAACTACCAACATCACAATACATACTTTTCCCAATATGCCAGACGTCAAAGAAATGCCTTGTTCCTTCTGAACACATTTTCTCACGTACCCACTTGTCCACCTAAAACAAAGAACACACAAATTGATTTTATAGAATTTAGAATTTATTTTGAGTGATACTGTGCATGTCAATACTGTTCAGCTTTAGATCTCTCCTAGCATCATTACCTGCCGATTTCTGTCTGTTATCAGAGCAGACACTTGCATGTCTTGGTCCATCAGGAACTGCATACTCCGCTTTAGACCCTCTAGCTCACACCAAGAGCTGCTTGGGACTTCTGAGCTCTGTAAAACCAATTGATTATTACTGAACAGTATCAGTAATATCAGTAACTAAATCAGACACAAGATTTCTGTGTGACATCAACTTACTTGGACAAGTTGAACATCCAAAACTTTGTTAATCCGATCCTCAATCAAGGAGTAGCTACCATATTTGGCACAGTGTCCAGGAGAATCTGATCTAAGAATGTCAAAAACAGTTACATTTAGAGGTTAATGCAAAAACACACTGACCTGTTCTACATCAGTGACGTGAGCTGGATCATTCTACCTGCAGTCTCCTTCAACTCCCTGATGATCCCCCTCTGCTCATTCCTCCAGGCCTGCACAATAGTAGGGATAGTGTAATAGCGCTGATGGCGGAAAAAAGTGCCAGGACTTATGCACTGCAGTCCAAACAGCTTCAGCATCCTGATGGTCTGAGTAGCCATGCAACCTGAGAAGTGGATGGCACCGCTGAGTAAAAGGTTGCAGGCAGGCATGTTTCGATGCACTTTTTCTTGGTTTTGCCAGTAACGCTCATAACCACAAGTTCCGCAGGCCTGAAAGATGAGAGAAGATTCAAGACTCAAGCAGCTTTAAGATGAGGCAGTGAAATGCCTGTATAGTTAAGACACAAATAATTAATATACATACTGTACATTCACAATCTATAATTCAGCTCCTCACAGACAGTTGACAATTAAGACATTACCTGCTTAACTTTTATGAAGGTTCCTTCCGGGTGCATTATGTGTCCCTGGGTTTCCCCACAGCATGCAGGGCAAACCGTGAACAAGGACAGCAACTGCCTCTGGCAAACAATGAACTTGTCAACAGCACTGAAAACAAGAAAAGGAAAAAACACATTAATTCTGACTATGACATTTTTGATACACAATCAGAAACAGTTTCCATTAATAAAAAGGTTTTTACTTTGGGTCACTGAGAGATTCCAGCTCTTCTGGTTCCTCCTCAGAGGACTCACTCAACATCTCCTCCCCTGGACTCCATGACATATCACCAGAATGGTTGATGATATCAGAAAATGACCATTCATCATTACTTTGTTCAGGACTGGCCAGTGGAGTTGATCTGCGATGCTCAAACCTTTCGGTTTGAGTCCCCACAGCCACCATCTGAGGCTTTACCTGAACAGCTTAGATGAAAGAGATTAATCTTAATAATTGTTCACCATTGTACATTCATTGGTAACAACACATGCACTATCTAATGCAACCCAGTACAAAATATCTTTTTCTAACATTATGAAGTTCATAATTTTTAATGTTTACTGTCTGAAAAGTGTAAATTACAAAATAGTAACCATGGAGATCATGAAAAATGTTGACATGTAATCCTTATTTGTGATTGTATATGACATGTATGGTGAATGCTAGATATAAGCTAACTACCTAATGAACGATGTAAACATCTTATGTTGCACTGTGATCCACGATGGACCACTACTGGCTCAGGGTCCATTGTAGAGATGTCTCCATCTCCATCATCTTCAGGATCTGAAGTGGCAGTTGCACCCACCCTGTCTTTGCTGGCAACACTCTCTCCCAAAATCTGAAAACAGACCAAAATTACAACTTTGAACTTTAAAAAATGTAGTCATTTCATGAAAATCCCCCATTCGTGTATTATTTAAAAGACTGCTAATCTTTTCAAAATAGTCCCGAGCTGCATCCCCTCGCATGTGCCCTGTTGATACCAGCTTTGATTAGTCAAAGAAAACCAAGGCAACTTCGATGTAACTAAGAAAACCAGAAAACTAATATTGTAAAGCATTACTTGGATGCGTTTCCAAAAATATTATCTTATTAACTCAATAAAATAAGTGTCAGGAGGTAACTTAGAGTCCTGCGCTCCCGCCCACCGAATTTCTGACCATTACCACCCGTTCCCGCCCGCCGAATTTCTGACCATTACCACCCGTTCCCGCCCGCGCCCGCCGAATTTCTGACCATTACCACCCGTTCCCGCCCGCCGAATTTCTGACCATTACCACCCGTTCCCGCAACGTAGGTGTTACACTCCCGCCCGCAAATTTATTCCCGCACAATAATAGAGATGCATTGATTTTGTGTCTTATCCCGTCCCGCAGGAAAAAACACGTATTTGTATTGCTATTATTAAAGAGATTCATGGGGTTAACGTAACAAGAGTAAGCTGACGGCGTGCCTTCATGGTGCCAACTTCTCAAGTCAGAACAGTTACAGTCAGCAAAAGTCATGCCAAGACTAATCCATTATAACGTCAAGAAAAATATATTTGCAGAAATTACATGCAGAGCTACATTTCGATGCAACATATAAGGTATTATATGACTTACTGTGCAAAGCTCCCATTTTCGACGCGCAGATTCTCTGCTAGTGCTAACTTTAACGTTAGACTCTTCACTCCCGCCAGATTTTGCTGGTGGACTTGCATGCACCGATGGCACAGCTCCATTTGCCAGCCTAACCCACTCTCTTCGTCGAAATCCCATGCGAAATTCCATAAGATCTCCTTGGTTGTAGCTGTCCGGTGTGAAGTGTTTTTCACATACCACCGTGTGTCTTGTCACTGAGGAGGCAGCGAAATTGCTTCTCTTTGCCTGGACGAAACGTATCCAAGCACGGAAATCTTTGTGTTTCTTGTTTGGAAATCGGTGGACCCGATGACCTGACAAGTTGGAGTGGTTGCATCCAAAACAAACACAAGAATTCACCATTGTGACAATTCAAACCAACTCAACTATAACGATAACTACAAGCTCTATTTTCTGTTACCACCTCTCAGACTACGTAAACCCACACTGAGAACCAGGGCAGCAACGCCTACTTGTTTGCCTGTCGTTACGTCATATGACGCGTTCTCTGGAAAAGGGCGTTTTTTTTTAGCCTAGCTTAGAATAGGTACACTTTTTTTCTTAATTTCTGCCTGTGGGTGTTGTAAAACATATGTATTCTTATGTATGTCTTTTTAAATTGACATTTTCATACAAGATTCTGTATAAATTAAGTTATACAATTAAATTGAAAGATGGCCTTTAAAGCTCGAGCAAATAATGAACTTTTGTGATTGCGAATAAGTGCAGTGTCCTGTGAGTGTAACTCTAATGCTGCGTTAATGTGATGTGAATGTACGTCAAGTTTTACAGTATCGGGACTGAGGCGCCAGAACTGCAGCTGATAGAATGTGCGATGTAGCACGATACTACCATATTTCTTCAAAAGCAGATCGTGGAGACATTAAATCATCCACGATCAAAAATCGTGATATCGCATAAGCACAAGTATAAAACGACTGTTATCATGTCTGAAAACAAACACAAGCAACGGAGTTTAGAAAACTGTATGGCACGTGTGCTACAATGGTACATTTATTCATTGCAAAGACCAATCTTTTCGTAGATATATGTCGCACTGTACAGGACCCTTTTAATGAACTTTTGGTGTAGGTCTACTAGGCATAAGCTGTGTCCGAAACCGCTCACTCGTTCACTCATTCACTAATCCCTATATAGTGTATGGCATTTGAGTGAACTATATCTGCAAGAAGTGAACGAAATGAAGTGATTGAATTGTGCGTCGGAGAGATGGAGCTGTCGCAGAAACGGCTTCGTCACACGTAGTGATAAAACTCCTTTTATCTTACGTTACTTACTTTATAAAATAATATTAACAACAATAATGACTTTATTTTGTGATTATATATACCTCCGTGCCAGCTTTGTAGTTTCATCGATTGAAATTGTTAGAAACTCTCACGCTCACAGATGACGTGGTCGTTGAGCGCCCTCAGGCGACCGCTATGATTACATTCGAATGAACAGCACCTACAGATGATTAACGAATATTTTTAAATCATCCACCAAATTATCACCCCTTCCTTACAGTTTAACGAATTACCAACAATGCCACAAATTATTAAAACACCTGGCTTATAGTAAAACACATTAAATTGAGTTAACCCTCTGGGGTCTAAGGTGTTTTTGGGGTCCTTGAGATGTTTTGACATGCCCTGACATTTGTGCTTTTTTCAGTTGCTTATAAACATATTAATGGCAAAGTTGTCATTACACTCTATTTAGCACAAACAGGGCTACCATAATATGTGAGCAACATGTATGTACATGTTTGTATTTTTGAGAGAATATTGTTTATGCATGGTTATTGAAAAAACTATTTCAGAAACTTTAAGTTTTAATGTCGCCTAGAGTTTTTGCTCCAAAATGATCTGATAATCATCCTGCCTAATCATTGGTGAGGCAATACCAACAGTTTCTGAGAAGCCAGTGAAGAGTCTTGGGAGATGGTAAGATGGGGATCTAAAGGACACAGTTCGAGAGGGAGAAGTTAGACGACAAGCAGTGGAAGGGTTGAAGAGCATAAACAGCTGCGCTCTACCAGGCAAACTAAAACTCTGGTGCTTTCAGTTTGGTCTACTGCCGAGGTTGTTGTGGCCACTGACTGTGTACGAGGTTTCTTTGACAACAGTGGATAAGCTGGAAGCGTTAATAAGTTCATACATCAGGAAATGGTTGGGAGTTCCACGCTGCCTCAGCAGAGTGGGACTTTACAGTAAAGGAATATTGCAGCTGCCAGTCTCTGCTTTAACCGAGGAGTTTAAGTGTGCCAAGGTCAGACTGGAAATGACCTTAGTAGAGTCACGCGACAAATGTGTAAGGGAGGCAGCACCTGTGTTAAAAACTGGTAGAAAGTGGTCAGCAAAGAAATCTGTGGAAGAGGCAAAGGCTGCCCTTCAAATTGGTGATATCGTGGGACAGGTACAGCATGGAAGAGGGGGTTTTGGGCTCAGTTTAGCTCCTCCTAAATGGCACAAGGCAGCCCCAGGAGGAAGGAGGAAGGGGGAAGCTGGTAGTCAACGAGGTGCGAAAGCAGGAGAAGAGGATAAGATGTATAAAGGCCATTTCCCAGGCCAAGCAGGGAGATGAGATGGGAGAGTGTGGAACAACGCAAGATGGGCTGGCAAGACCTTTGGTCAATGGAAGAGAGTAGGATCAGTTTCCTTATCAGGTCAACATATGATGTTCTCCCATCACCACAGAACCTAAACCGTCTGAGTAGGAGAGGATCCCTCTTGTCCTTTGTGTTCATCACCTGTCACATTAAGGCACATTTTGACAGGATGTAAGGTGGCTCTTAGCCAAGGTCGGTTTACTTGGCGCCATGACCAAGTACTGCGATGTTTGGCTTTAGCATTGGAAGACAAGCGTAACATGACCAATAAGTTGCCACCTGTTCTAGCAAAACATTACACACAGAAGACAATATTCCTCCGCCCAAGCAAGCAACCACCAAGAAAAGGTGTTAAAACCAATTCTCGCCCAGGACAACTAGAAGCTGCTAGGGACTGGAAAATGCTGGCTGATCTTGATCAGCGGCTTATTTTTCCAACTGAGATTGCCACCACTAACCTCCGACCAGATATTGTTTTGTGGTCTGGATCAGCACGCATTGTTCAACTGATAGAGTTAACAGTGCCATGGGAGGATGCTGTAGATGAGGCATATGAGAGGAAGAAACTGCGGTATGCTCAGCTGGCCACTGAAGCAGAACAGCGAGGATGGAGAGTCTGGGTTTATCCAGTGGAAGTGGGTTGTCGAGGATTTGTGGCACACTCTACAACCCGGTTCCTTAGAGACGTCGGATTCAGTGGCCAAGAGTTGCGTCGCACAGTAAAGAACTTATCTGAAGCAGCAGAGAGGAGCAGCAACTGGCTGTGGTTGAGACGGAAAGATTCTGGCTGGCAGTGTACAGGCCGCCATGCTACGGTTTCGAAGAATTCTTGAAAAACTCAAAGAGTCTGTTGGTTTAGTTGTATAGTTTGCATAGTAGTTACAGTTATTATGTCCTGTGTATTTTGCGTGAATGAGGATTGGTGTTTGGACAGATATTGTGTTTTGCGGTAGTATGCCATACGGAACCGTTGCCACTGACCTGCTTTAACGACGGCAGTGGGGCTCGACAGCCTTAGTCAAACGGGTTGGCGCGTATGGTCGGGTTGCGGAGAGATTGTGAGAGATTGTGGGTAGGTCACATGTGAACTACGAGGAAGGAGCAACCTCAGCAGCAGGAGGGATGTAAAGGTCAGTAAGCTGGGCTGAGTTGAGTGGGGGACGGAGGGGGTTGACTCTGGGACGCCAGAGTCACTGTCGAGCCCTCTTGAGGTGTCGTGGGCTAGTCGACGAAACACTGAGGACGGAAGGTGCCCACTTGAAGACCCTAGAGATGTCCCCTACTCAGCTCAATCCAGACGGTTGTCATGCTGATCCACTGGGGAGACCGCACTCTGGTTGCAGCCGTTGTGTGTGCTGACGCGCCAAATACACTGCAGCCCTTAACACCAGACAGATGGAGATTCACATCACCAGATGGAAAGAGGCGTAAATGGATGGAGAAGCATAGGTTACTGTAAAGCTACGTCTTAGTTGGTGCTTATCTTGGCGAAAGTCGAGTACAAATCAGCATGAAGTTTTAACATCTACTCTCATGTAATGGAAATCACAAAACAATACATTGATTTAAATTTTGTAAGACACTTTTTGTTTGGAAAGGCAATATGCGTGGGGGCGTGATTCACACCTGAGAAGACAATGACCTGCATAATGAGCTGCATAATGAGCCTTTCACACAGGTGTGTCACTGGGTACCAAAGAATGCAAGGACAAAAGAAATTATATATTTATATATATATATATATATATATATATATATTATATATATTTTTTTTTTTCATTCATTCATTCAGGCCCTTAGCGTCGAGAACGACGATTGGCATGGCGCTTCAGTCTTCTACTGTTAAGAAAATCTGTGTACTGCTGGCAAGATCTTTTAGCTCCGGATCTTATGGTGGCGTGCCACAGAGCTCGGTCGCCGGCAAGTGTTTCCCAGGTTTCGCTTGGGAAACCGAACGCCTGAAGGTCACGCTTCAGGACATCCTTGTAGCGGAGCTTCGGCCGTCCAACTGGACGAGGTGCATCAGCAATTTCGCCGTACAAAATTGCTTTTGGTAAACGGTTGTCATCCATGCGGTAGGTGTGGTCAGCCCATCGTAAGCGGCGAGTGCGCAACATAGTGTAGAGGTCTGTGCTCTTGGTCATGGAGAGGATAGACGAATTTGGAACATGGTCCTTCCAAGTTATGCCAATAATTGAGCGCAGACAATGAAAGTGAAAGGTGTTCACGCGGTGTTCATGTCTGCGGTAGGTGCACCAAGTTTCGCTGCCGTACAGGAGAGTGCTGAGAATACAGGCCTCGTAAACTTTGATTTTTAAATGGAGAGACAATGAATTGTTCTTCCATACTCTCTCGCTAAGCCTGCCGAAGGTTGTTGATGCTTTCCCAATACGGATGTCTAATTCGCAGTCTAGACTGTTGGAGGTGTCGACTGTGGAACCGAGATAGGTAAACTTTGTGACATTTGACAGTACGCTGTTGTTGAGAGTGATTGTGGGTGAAAGCATAACAGGTTGGGCAAAGACTACTGTTTTTCCCAGGCTGATCTTCAATCCAAACTCCTCGCAAGCAACAGCAAAAGAGAAGCACATAGCCTGCAGCTCAATCTCAGAGTTGGCAATGAAGGCGGCATCATCAGCATATAGGAGTTCCCGGATGTGGACGCGGTTGATCTTTGTTTTGGCGCGTAGTCTTGCCAGGTTGAAGAGATTGCCAGAGCTACGTGTGTGAAGTAGCATTCCAGAAGGAACAGGGAAAGCTCAGCGCAATACAGCAGAAAAAATATGCCAAAGAGAGTTGGAGCTAGTACACAGCCTTGCTTCACGCCACAGAAAATGGGAAATTCCTTAGAGAGAGAGCCCTCTAACTGTATTGTTGCCTTCATGTGAACATGAAATTCTTGTATGATTTTCAAGAGTTTGGGTGGACAGCCCAGTTGACGGAGTATGGTAAAGAGGCCAGACCTACTGACATAGTCAAAAGCCTTTGTCAGATCGACAAAGACTGCATACAGAGGCCGACCTTGCTCAATACATTTGTCTTGGATTTGGCGAACTGAGAAAATCATGTCAATGGTAGAGCGACCAGGCCGGAAGCCGCATTGGTTCTCCGGGAGTATCCTGTTTGCGATGACCTGTACGCGTGGAAGGACGAGGCGGGCAAGGACCTTGCCAGGCTGGGAGAGTAGAGCTATGCCGCGGTAGTTGTTGCAATCGCAGCGATCCCCTTTATTCTTGTACAAAGTAACTATGTTAGCGTTACGTAATTCGTCGGGGATGGTGCCTTTGTTCCAGCAGGTTAAGAAGAGGTGATGGAGTTCCACTGCAAGTGTGTTGCCATCGCTTAAGAAGATTTCCGGTGGAAGCCCATCCACACCAGGGGCTTTGTTGTTCTTCAGGAGGCTGATGGTTTTTTTTAACCTCATTTAGAGTGATATTGTTGTCAAGCTCACGCAGGATTGGAAGTTGGGGAACAGCAGATATTATAGCAACTTCACTAGCTGTTACAGGCTCAGCATACAGTGAGCTGTAATGTTCCACCCAGCGTTTGAGCTGATCGTCAAGGTTTGTCAGTATTTCTCCTGTTGAGGATCGTAGAGGGGAGGACTTTTTCACCAGAGGTCCTAAAGCTTGCTTTAGACCCTGGTACATACCACCAGTATTACCGGTAGCAGAGCAATCTTCTACACGTCTACAGATGCTTTCCCAGTAGAGGTGTTTTGCCTCCCGAGTTGGGCGCTGCACCTCTGAGCGGGTCTGCTTCCAGTGAGCAATGGTACGAGGGGAGGAGTCTTTTTTGACAGCCAGTCGTGCCGCACGCTTATCTGCAAGTAATGGAAGGAGTGTGTCTGCGTGACACCTGAACCAATCAGGCTGTTTTTGAGTACGTCTACCGAAGCTGGAAAGTGCGCAATCACTAACGATGTTTCTAAAGCGCAGCCAGGCCAATGTAGCATCCTGGGTAGGGGCAGACAGAATGAAATTGGCTTGCAGGTAAGCCTGAAACTGTTGGCAATTTTTCTTTGACTTGGTTGCAAGAACGTCAAGCATCGGAGACGGCTTTGGACGAGACATGTGGATCCTCTTGGGTTTGAGTTTAATCTTGCAGCGCACAAGTGAATGATCTGTGTCGCAGTCAGCAGAGTGCATTGACCTAACGTGTGAGGTCCTGAAGGTGGGTTTTTTGGATGATCACATGGTCCTGTTGATGCCAGCGTTTAGAGCGTGGGTGTTGCCATGTCATCTTGGACCAC
This sequence comes from Gila robusta, assembly GCA_030770095.1. Lineage (NCBI taxonomy): Eukaryota > Metazoa > Chordata > Actinopteri > Cypriniformes > Leuciscidae > Gila > Gila robusta. Next base: position 249,813 of record JAVALU010000126.1, on the reverse strand, counting down.
ATTGAGCCTTCAAAGAATGATGATGGGAAGCACAGCTTATGTGAAGCGCAAAGCTCAAGGAGGCGCTGTCCATTATCGTTCATTGAGCCCACACCATGTGGGCCCAGCACGTCTGGCCAGGCGGTGGATTGCTGCCTACACGAGCATTGAAATCGCCCAGGATGACTATGCGATGGCCACGACTAATGTTGGAAAGAGTTTCACTCAGCAGGAGATAGAAAGCATCTTTCTGATCGTCTGGCGAAGTGAGGGTCGGGGCGTAGGATGACAGTAATGTCACTGGACCCGAGGTGGTGTATAGTCGCAGTGACGACAGCCTGGGAGAGATGGAGATGGGAGTTTCAACGAAACATAACAGCTTATTGCAGATGGCAAAACCCACTCCATGCTTTGGTCTTTCCTTGTCAGGATAGCCAGTCCAGTAAAACGTGAAGTTATCTTCAAGTACAGAGCCACTTCCGATGAGCCACGTCTCGCTTAATGCTGCGATGTCCACCCCAAGTCGTAGTAGTTCACTGTCTATAACAGCAGACTTCCGTGGATGGACTCCGTCGAGACAGGAAGTCACCCCAAGAGAACGGACATTCCAACATGCCAAACGCAGTTGGGAGGCAGTAGCAGGATGACGACCGGGACGTGCCTGCCTAGAACGCAAGCCCTGCCGAGCAACGACAGCAACCCTGTTTACAGGGGGCTCCCGAGTTGCCAGTCGCTGAGAGTTTACTCCAGACAATTCCATCGTAGTTGCTTGAAACGTCAAGCGCCGGGGCAAGAAAATAGTGGAATAATGCATGCCCAGAACAAAACATCCACCTCTGGACCCAGCACTGCAAGCACCAGCGGAGCACAAATGTGTGACAGCTGGAGCAGTGATGGATTGCCCCGTAGTACCCGCTAACTGGGTGTTGATCCCTGACCGTTGATCATAAGATGGTTCTTCCGCTCAGTTATCTGCCATGGGAGACCGGTAGCTGAATCCTTCGGCTGTGCTCACACCGTGAATGCCAACTCCTGCTGCCAAGATGGCATATTGCTATTCAACCCATAGCTGGGGTCTGGATTGGTGAGAGCCAGGGCATGTCCACACACCGGTGGGCCATGAACTCAACATCTCTGGGGCTCCAGACTGCTCCGAGATCCCTCATGCACTTAGCCTGAGGCCGCAAGGTACCCAGTTTACCAAGGTGCACCACGTGGAGGTGGCATGAGAGTCTTGGCCGATGGGATGCTCTAACCATCAGTGAGTTGGACTTACGTAACTGCCTCCCCTTCACTCTCACGAGTATAGATGGCGGTTGCAGCTGGGAGCGAGAGAGACAAAGCACCTGAGAGTCAAGCAGCTAAGCGCTCAACGCAACTACGCTGCAACACTACATATATATATATATATATATATATATATATATATATATATATATATATATATATATTAGTTGATAATTCAATATACCTACTTTATTTTTGACAAAACATCCCATACTATATATTTAACATATGAGCAGAAATTGGCGAACAAAAGCTTATTTGATGTGGCAGTTGTCTTTTTTTTATAGTAAAAACTTTAGAATCTATCCAAAACTAATCAACGAAATCTTGTCTAAACATTCATATTTAGTCTGTAATGAAGGGTTACAAATTTAAGAATATATTTAAGATCTGCTGATCCTATTTTTCTTTACATAACATCACATGAAAAATTAAGATAGAGAGACTGAATTTAGCATTCCTGTTTCTCTCTGTTGAATTTAGCATTCCTGTTTCTCTCTATTGAGCCTGCCATTCCTGTTTCTCTATATTGTAAGTTAAATTAGTCAGATTACTGAAACTCTTGGTGGCTCTTGGGAGCTTTTGTCTCAGCGGGAGAGTCCTGCCATTCCTGTTCTCTAGTCTGATTGGATTGGAATTGGTAACACTCTCAGTATAGGGCAGGTTCCTAAACCTGTATACATCATTTACATGCTTTGTTCATCACAATGTTAAGCCCTGCCCCTAAATGTATATAAATTGCAAGGGAACGTTTCCCTTAGTCAGACTCGAGACGAGCTTGGAAGACTACAGCGACGCACAGCTCGTGTTCTCAATAAAGAAACCTTCTTAAAAGATACGCCTGAGTCTCCTGGTCTTCGCTTCTGAGTTGCCTACACTTAGAAGAAAAAGTTCACAACAGTTTTGGTGCCCTGTGACCCAGATAGAGCAACTCACCTGAATCCAGATTGAAACTTCAAGCTCAACAAAGATCTGACTGAGTTTCCAGACTGAATCTCTACTCACCTGAATCCAGATTGAAACTTCAAGCTCAACAAAGATCTGACTTTCCAGTTCCAGACTGAATCTTTCTGTACAACCAAGAGTTGGTGAGTGTTACTCTATCCAAAAGAACCATTAAGACCAGTACAAATGTGCTATCCTCTGCGCCGTCAGAGAAGAGTTAACAGACAGCTGTAGAGTTTGGTTAACAAAGTTATCCTCTAAAGTTTTTCTTTTAGAGATGAAAGTTATCCTCTGTTCAGGCAGGGAAGATTAGCATTACGTGTTAATATTGTTTATCCTATGTTTTGGCAGGGAAGAAAGTTATCCTCTGTTCAGGCAGAGAAGATTAGCATTACGTGATAATATTGTTTATCCTCTGTTTTGGCAGGGAAGAAAGTTATCCTCTGATTCAGGCAGGGAAGTTTAGCATTACTTGCTAATATTGTTATCCTCTGTTTTCAGCAGAGAAGAATTGTTTATCTTCTGTTCTTGTAGGCAGGAAAGATTAGCGTAAAGTGCTAGTAATTTGAAGGAAGGTTAACGATAGTTGATCAGTTTTGAGTGTACCCTCTGTTGATCAGAGAAGTTTTTAGTGTTTGTGTGGTAACAAAGAAACTCACAAAATGGTTAGAAGGAATGCTAGGCTGATTCCAACAACTGAAAAAGGTGGTCTTGCTACTCCTTTGTGGTCAGATAGTGAATTCAAAACACTGTTAGGAGAACAAATGAACCTAATAGTCACTGATAAAGTTAGACAAGAACTAATGCAGAAATATGAGATTCATCCAGACAAGACTTGGTCAGTAGATGAGTGTAAAAAGGTACTAGGAGCAAGTGTTCGCAAGAACAATGTGGAAGGAATTATCTGTTGTCACAGAGAATTTGGTTTAGCACTAGCTACAGAACAGTCTAAACGCAACTCAGAGCTAGAGAAACAGATCAATGAGCTCCGTGCTAGAGTTTCCTCTTTAACCAAGAAATTGAACCGCAACAAAGCTATAGGAAAAACTAATGTGGAAGAAGTAAGTCAGCCTGATAACAATTATCCTGATTTAAAAGCTTTCTTTGAAACAGATGTAGCCATCCAATCAGTAACTGATAAGCCTGTAAATTCAGTCAATGTGTGTGGTGCTAGGAAAACCAACTCTTCTGTTGTCCAAATCCAAACTGTTGCCAAAGCGCTAGGACCTAAAGATATAGAGAGACTGTCCCAGAGCTTACCCTCAGCACGCACAAATTTTTCTGAATTTAGAAGGGCATTGATCAGTAAAATGCGTCTCTACGACATGTCGTTGGCAGAAGTCACACAGCTGATGTTGCAAATTCTAACTGAATCTGAATTCAACAGTTTTGAGTCTGCTGTTACTTCTGAAATACAACATGCCAGAAAAGACAAATTGAGAGAGGGAGTTCTGAAAGCGTTAAAGAACATTGTTGGACCAAACATGGACTGGTCAAAGATCACTAGTTGTGTACAAAAGAAAGAAGAAAATGTGAGCGAATATACTGAGAGGTTTTGTCAGTCAGCCGTAACTTACAGTGGAATAGTGGATGATTCTGAAAGTGAGCTTGGTCTAACAGAACTCTCAGAAGTAACTTAGACAGTCTGGCTGCATGGGAAAAAGACTCTGATGTCAAGGCAAGAGTAAAAATTGCAGCAGCATCCTTTAAGGTCAACGCAGAGAATCAACAGAAACGTAAATGTCCTAAGAGAGAGGGCAGTTGTTATTACTGTGGTAAACATGGACATTGGGGAAAAGAGTGTAGAAAAAGCAAAAATAACTTTAGAGAAGTTAACAATGTTGCTCAGCTCCTACTCAGTCTGCTTGCTACTCTGAAGCAGCCCCTCCCCTCGTCATTAAACTCGTGGGGTAGCTTGCTCAGGTGTTAACCATTTGGGCTGTGAGTGCTTAATTTCCCCAGTAACTTACAACAAAGATGACAGACTTATTTTTGTTTAATAGAACAAAAGGAAAGTGACTGTCTCAGCTTTCCTTTGGGGGACACTAGTTAAGCAGACTCACAGCCTTAAATGTTATGCTACAGAACAGGCCCTTCATCAGTAATGTTGTTAGGTCAGACTGTAAATGTAAAATGCCCTCATGCAGTGTCCACACTGATGAATGAAGCAAAATAAACTTCTGTCACCTCCTCCCGTTGGGGAAATTGGTTAACTACCTTCACAGCCCCGAACATTGTTTTACAGCGTGCACCTGTCACAAACCCATCCTCATGTATGATGTCTGCAATGACTGAATTTGTGTTAGAGGATGAAGGAGAAATGACTCATGATTGTGTTACGCTTACATACACACCTACGAGCGAAGTAAAAAAAAAAACTCCCATAGAGAATTCAGAATTTGAGTTGTTTGTTGACGGTTCAGCTCAAGTAATTGAAAGTAATTCAGAAACAAGCCATTAGAGCCTAAGTGGCATGGACCACATTAAGTGATGTTGATTACAGCAGCTGCAGTATTGTGTCAGGGAAGGAAAAACCTGGACTAATGTGTCACTGTAAAGTTGTTCCTCCATCTACAGGGATAGAATAGGACACGGAATAAGTGAGGAGCCCAGGGAAGAACCGAATGCAACAGGCTTCGGGGGACAACCCCTGCGGTGAAGACTCCCTCATAGGCTTTCCCCATCCACTAGTCCATCCTTACCTCACAGTTCCTTAGGTGTCAAAGGAATTAAGAAATAGGGAAAGAGAGAACAACAATAGCAAACTCGGAAAAGTTTACAACCTTAGTGTTTGAACAAATACTGCTCTACTGTCTAGCAGACTTGGAAAAGTTTACAACCCTAGTGTTTGAACAATTACTGCTCTTTCGTCTTTTGTTTTCTTTCTTACTCTGTGCAGATACCACTTGATGATGGCTGACCCGAGACCCATACGCACCGACCTCCTCATCTGCGTATGAAGCCACAATCTCAAGAAAATGACTAGACCCACTGCCGAACCAACTATCACAAAAGAAAAAAATACACAACGCAGAGACTCACATACGAAACCTTCAGTCATCCATCAACATGATCAAGATTGTCATACTACTCCAACAAGACATTCTTGATCTTTCAGCAAAAGTACACCAGATGACTGAAGATAATTCGTCATGGTTCGGAAACTTGATTGGTAAACCCTGGCTGTGGATAAAGGAAATAGCAATTATGTTGTTGTTTGTTCTACTGGCGTACTATCTATGCGTCCACAGTATCAAGTGTTCATTCAACAAATGAATCACGCCTCTCACGAGAAAATGACAGTTCCAACCAGAAAAGACTATTATCCGTAAGAACTTCACGGACCCTAATTGCATGTTTGTGTCAGCATGGAATTACAGAAACGCAAACACAGAACATGCGTTATGTGCCTGTAACGATCATAAGTTGCAAGAATTAACTTTTAAGTGTTTAAATTTGTATTTTGTGAGAGTTATTAGAACTCTCAAAGAGGGGACTGAAGGGTTACAAATTTAAGAATATATTTAAGATCTGCTGATCCTATTTTTCTTTACATAACATCACATGAAAAATTAAGATAGAGAGACTGAATTTAGCATTCTTGTTTCTCTCTGTTGAATTTAGCATTCCTGTTTCTCTCTATTGAGCCTGCCATTCCTGTTTCTCTCTATTGTAAGTTAAATGAATCAGATTACTGAAACTCTTGGTGGCTCTTGGGAGCTTTTGTCTCAGTGGGAGAGTCCTGCCCTTCCTGTTCTCTAGTCTGATTGGATTGGAATTGGTAACACTCTCAGTATTGGGCAGGTTCCTAAACCTGTATACATCATTTACATGCTTTGTTCATCAAAATGTTAAGCCTTGCCCCTAAATGTATATAAATTGCAAGGGAACGTTTCCCTTAGTCAGACTCGAGCCGAGCTTGGAAGACTACAGCGACACACAGCTCGTGTTCTCAATAAAGAAACCTTCTTAAAAGATACGCCCGAGTCTCCTGGCCTTCGCTTCTGAGTTGCCTACACTTTAGAAGAAAAAGTTCACAATAATAATAATAATAATAATAATAATAATAAATTTTATTTGTAATGCACTTTACACATGAAGGACATATCTCAAAGTGCTACAAGTGCACAGGTAAAAACAATAAAAATAGATTAAAAAAAACAAAAACAAAAAAAACACTCAATGACAAAATTAAGAACAGTTAGTGACAACAAGAACAAGATATATTTTAAGAAAAAGCAGTTAAAAATAAGTGGGTCTTTAATTTATTTTTAAAAACCTCTATAGACTGTGGCGCCCTCAGGTGATTAGGGAGAGCATTCCACATTCGAGGCGCAGCTACCTGGAAGGCCCTATCTCCCATAGTACGGAGTTTGGACTTAGGAACCTGGAGTTTGTGGCTGTCAGAAGAGCGGAGATGTCGGGGTGGATTATGCATATTAATGAGTTCTTTGAGGTACACTGGTGCGCTACCGTAGACACACTGATAGGTCAGGAGACAGATCTTGTAATCAATCCTGAATCTAACAGGGAGCCAGTGAAGTTTTTGGAGGATGGGTGTGATGTGCTCAAATTTGCGCACCCCCATCAGGACCCTGGCAGCGCAGTTCTGAATGTACTGCAATCTTTGCATGCTCCTGCCAGGGGTCCCAACAAGGAGTGAATTGCAGTAGTCAAGCCTGGAGGAGACAAAGGCATGCACCAGCATCTCTGCATCAGAAAAAGAGAGGGAGGGGCGGAGTTTGGAAATGTTCCGGAGATGAAAAAGTGCAGTTTTACAGGTGTGTTGGATGTGAGTGTTAAATGATAGGTGGGCGTCAAATCGAACCCCCAAGTTTGTTATAGAGGATGTCAAAGAAATGTCATAGCCAGCAAATGAGTAGACGGTCAGGGGGGAAGATCGGAGTTGGTGTGGGGTCCCAATGAGGAGACCTTCAGTTTTGGTGCTGTTTAACTGGAGGAAGTTATCCGTCATCCATGCCCTTGTCTCCTCCAGGCAGGCATTTAGAGTGGAGAGTGAAGGTGTAGATGATGTGGGGTCTAGCCTGACATAGAGCTGAGTATCATCAGCATAGCAATGGAAAGCAACGCCATGCTTGCTGATGATGTGGCCCAATGGGAGCATATAAATGGAGAAAAGAGTAGGGCCGAGAACGGAACCCTGGGGCACTCCACAAGTAACAGTGTAGGGCCTCGACCTGGCTCCCCCCAGGGCCACATACTCAACTCTATCAGTCATGTAGGATCGAAACCATTGAAGTGCTGTGTGTGAGATGCCAATGAAGTGTTGCAGACGATGGAGTAAGATCGTATGGTCAACAGTGTCGAAGGCGGCTGTGAGGTCCAAGAGAATAAGGAGAGATGGAGAGCCCTGGTCAGCAGCCACAAGAAGATCATTTGTGACTCTGACCAGGGCTGACTCTACACTATGGCCGGAGCGGAAACCAGACTGAAATTTTTCATAGAGACTATGTGAGTGAAGATGATTATGAATTTGAGTTGAAACAACTTTTTCAATGACTTTGGAGAGAAATGGAAGGTTGGAAATGGGCCGATAATTTGAGAAGATATCCGGATCAAGGGATGGTTTCTTAAGCCGAGGGTTGATAAGCGCAGTTTTAAGCGAGATTGGAAAATGACCCGATTGCAGGGAAGAGTTAATGATAGTAGTGATGAGAGGACTTAAAGAATTAGTATTTGATTTGATCATGGCAGTGGGAAAAGGGTCCAATGAGCACGTTGAGGGTCTCATACTGTGTATGAGAGTCTCAACCTGTCTATGTGTAGGAAGAGTGAAATGAGAGAGTATTGGTGCAGAGGTTGGGGTGATGGATGGAATGACATTGCTTGGTATTAGGTTAGCGCGGATGGTAGTTATTTTTGTGGTGAAAAAATCAAGGAATTTATTACACTGGTCATCAGTATTGTTTTTATGCGTCAGGGCAGGTGGACTGAGAAGATAATTTATTGTTTTAAAGAGCTGTTTTGGATTTCTTGGATTATTGTTAATGATATTGGAATAGTATTGTGACCGTGCCTGACTGAGTAATTTGGAATATGATCTTTGGTGCTCTCTGTAAGTGATTTTATGGACAGTGAGCCCAGTGGCAACATAGCGCCTCTCAAGGACCCTCCCAGCCGCCTTCTGTCTACGAAGCGTATCAGTGTACCACGGAGCAGAGCGTGTAAATGTTACAGTCCGTGTCTTGAGGGGCGCATGGGCATCAAGTATCCCTTTTAATCCAATATTGTAATGATCGACAAGCGCGTCAGTAGTAGAGTGATCGGCAGATATGATTAGTTTTTGTAAATCATGTGACAGACGTTCAAGGTTAATTTCTTTTGTTCTGCGAAAGCAGATTTTGTGTTTAGGTTTATTGAGTGAGGTCAACAATGAAAAGTCAAATGATATGGCATTGTGATCAGATATGCCTAAATCATGTACATGAACATTGTTAACTGGAAAGTTTGTTACAATGAGATCCAATATATGCCCTTTGGTATGTGTAGGGACTGTCACGAGTTGCCTGAGGTTGAGTGAATCAAAAAGTTGTAATAGTTCTGTAGTATATAAACTTGTTGGAGATTTAACATGAATGTTAAAATCTCCAAGAATTTCCACATTGTTTGATGTGGTGCAAACTGGCAAAAGTAACTCAGTTAATTCTGCAATAAAACACGGGTGTGATTTTGGTGGTCGGTATATGAGGATGGTTGTAAATGGAATGGGTAATTCACATCTAAAAGCCAGACATTCAAATGACGACAGCTTTGGCAAGGTCACCAAAGATAGGTGAAAATCAGAGCGACAAATGACCGCCAAACCCCCTCCACGACCATTGCCCCTAGCTTTTTCCAGATAAGTATAGCCAGGTGGGCAAGCTTCATTAAGTGCAGAATACACTTCTGATTTATGCCAGGTCTCAGTGAGGCACATAAAATCAAGCTTCTGATCAAATATATAGTTGTAAATAAAAGATGCCTTATTGGTAAGTGATTGACAGTTTAACAGTTCCATATTAATATTTGAAGATGGAGTCCACTTTATCAGAGAGCGCAGCACGGTATGATCCACTCTGCATTTCTCAGGACGCGCAGTGGATAGTTCCTCCGGCAGGGGGCGTGAGTGTGGTCGGTTACAGTTTTTGAAGCGTGAACCATAGGCGCTCTGATGACGCTTCTGATGATGTCGTTGGTGTGCGCCGGTACTAGCAACTGTCCACAGGCTCGGAATAGAGCTCTCGGTGATCCTCTCGGAGTAAACAAGACGCCGCCGTGACCCTCTATGAATATAGGGGGGTCGACGAAGGATGCCCAGTTCCTTGAGAGCAGCAATGTTCGATGGAATGAGGCGAGTGTTAAGTTCCAAGAGCCGATTCGGCAGATAGCGAAGCATAGTGGGTGTAAGAGTCGTTGAAATGCTACAATTAGCAGCTATCGATGGATCCGGCAGACGTGGATAAATGATGACTATGTACACCAGGACAAGTGGCAGTGCTTGTAGTGACTCAGAGTGCAAGTGTGGCATCCACTGGAGGTGGTGGAAGCCCATGTGGACTGCAAAGCTTGGTTTCAGGACAGTATATGGTGATAGCAGCCGACTAGCCTAGCCACGGACCAACGTAGCTCGATGAGCGAAAAGGCTTCAGCTAACCACAAAACTGAGGATGTCCCAAGGTTTATTTCATCAGTTTGTTCAAATTACTGAAAGCACTCAGATCGACGAGATCCCCAACATCCCAGGGCGATGAAAAACAGCTCCAGTCACTCACCACTCCAGCAGCAAGGGCAGCTCCAGGTAGGAAATATCCAAGCCTAGATGTTTTAATATCCAAAAAAAGTTTGGACAGAAGGCTCACTATCTGTTATCAGTTAAACAGATCAGTAAAACTAGCTATAGCAGTTTTAGCAAGCGGAGAAGCGGCGGACACCCAACGCCAGCGTCCTCTCCCCTTTGCATCACTTTGAAAACATATCGTGTTTATGATATATTAGCATATAAATATTAATCAGCAGTTTGTTGCTTATACAAAGACATTTTATTTCAACATATTTCAGTCTATTTTTACTCATCTCAGTAGGCAAAAGCAATATAGTTTGGATGTGTTCATGTAAAAATAACATGTTTACTAATGTAGGTGCGAGTGTGAATGAACGGCACAGATGCGCTGTACAACTGTAGTAAACAACAGCGAACTGTGCTGTTCATTCATTAATTCACACACAGACACGCATTTCATATTTAAACACTATTCAATATTGCGATTAGAACAAAGCACTTAAGAATAAATAACTTACAACATCAGCTGGATCCGTTGCTCCTCGAAATTAAACTACCAGCTGTAGCGTCTGCACCAATCACACACACACAAATTATTCATTATATTTAATGAATAGTCCGGCAAACTCACTGTCCCAACAAAGATCTGTGTAACTTCCCCCGAAGCTAACACCACTGGCAGAACTCAGACACTCACAGTGTCCTGTTACATTGATAATAATTTTTACGACCCCTAAAAGTGAATTCCTGAGAGATGTGACACTCACTTAATTCTTCTGAGAAGGAGAAGTAAACCCCGTTAATCCTACATATTCTATATATATAACCACTTGAGAAATGTATAAACATGTATCTAATTTTCACATCTCATGATTTTCCTTCTGATGTTGTTTTGGCCTAAGTTTTCTTGTAAACTCTAATGGGTTAATGTTTCAGACTTTGCATACTATGGTTGTACTGTTCTCGCTGAGGTGTAACAACTCCAACTAAACAGTGAGATAAACTCTCTCTATTCATGAACATGAAGAACTCTTGAATTCTTTGTATGCAGGTTTATTTTCTCCACATTGTACTGAATCCATACATACGAGACGAGTGATGAGAGAGTGAAACTAGGAAACAAACAGCAAAATACTGAAATTAGCTAAGCCACCTAGCTTTCATGAACATTACTTTTACAGCACAAAATCAATATGCTTAAAAGTTAACTTAGTCAAAACAAAGATTATATACATACAAGCGATGCTTCTACTGGGAAGTCAACGGGCAGGATGAATTTTCTCTGGCGCAATGACCGTCTGCATTTTTTAACCAGTTTGCCATTTTTCCATGCCTTTCTAATGTGGTTTCCTACTTCCCGTTTTAGCTCAGTAAACAAACGTCAAAATAAGAGTCTGACAGAAACTGAAAGTATACCAAAATAAAAGCATAAATTTAAACTTAAATGCCTGAAGGGCAGAACAATGGTTAACCAAAATCATATGTGTGGCATGTTTGGTTTCTATAAACTCCAATCTTCGTTACCCATTTGTTAATTTACATTCTGCTAACTTTGTGACGCATGGGTATTATAAGAATCTTGAAGATTTTTTTTCTTAAACACCCAATGAAATTACAGATTCAAATGTCCTGCTCGAAAACAAAGGGTCGTAAAATCTCCCTACAAAAGGACAACTTCTTATTGGTTCACACACCACCAGAGGGTGTGACATTTTCACACTTTAAATCCACTGATCAAGATCAGCTTTTTCTCTTTGCTCTTTTTGCTCTCTTTTTGCTCTCTTAGAGCTCTCTTAGCTCTCTCTCTCTCTCTCTCTCTCTCTCTCTCTCTCTCTCTCTCGGTCCTTCCTGAGAAGTCCTGATGTGAAGATGATGCTAAACTAGAAGTTTTCTAAGGACCCCCAAGCTTGTGCCAGGCTGCGGCCTTGTCTTTCCATTCACCAAATATTCTCTGACTTCAACTGGTTCTCTCTCATCAAAACAACATCAGCAAAGATCAACTGGAGCCTCAAAAAATTGCATCAGGACAGTTTAATTCAAATGGGCGAGACATGCAAGTATCAAACTTAGTCTCATTATTTGATACATTAAGTATCCTTACACCTTTTAAAGGACGTGTTAGAACTAAACTGATGGTTTGCTCAAGGCTGTTGATCTGCTGAATTTCAAACAATGCTATAACTTCTTGCTTTCCTGTATTCTTCTTCAGCTCTCTTTCCCTTGGTAAAGTGTATGCATGTATGTATGTGTATGTTAGAGTAGTTTAAATGTTTAGTCTAATTAATAAAGTCTTGTTCATATCACACATAAAGTTTTCAGTGTCTCAAGCTCATATCCGGAGTCACTAATCATATCGATCTTAACTACTTGCTCTTAGTAGTACTTAGTAAGAAAGACATTTCCCATGCCCCGGAAATGTACATTTCTATTAATTAATTAATAACCAATATTGAGGGTTCACAGGATGAACTGAGTAATTGGTTATAATGTTAATGTAGCTACATCAAGTTAACCCAATTAACTGACACAAATATTCATAATAACAAGTTATGATTGGTTATTAATATTTCATAGAGCTAATTCGCTTCACAGCACTTCTGAGGTAAATTTTCCAGAAAATCACAATAGTATTATTCCTCACAGCGTAGCAAGACAACGTAAAGTACACGATTCTTATTAAACTTGATGTGTTTTATCCAGCTGATGTGGGCGTTTGCATAGCTTGCCTCAGATCATTTGCGTTTGAATAGCGTGGGCTCTCCGTGGCAGCAGCAGGCCGCCGGGGCAGGATGTGCCGGATGGCCTCCGTCTGCACTTGGGCGGCAGAGAACTGTTGGGCGCAGTTCTCCACCGCGTCGCCGAACAGCCCAACCTGGGAAATTGGGGAGTCCAGGAACCGAAACTTGTCCGCATCCGCCATATCAACCAGGCTGAGCCATCGATGGCGATCCTGGACTTCTAAAGTGGACACCGCCAGACCGATCACACATGCCACAACGTTCGTGTCCCGGAGGGCGAGGTCGGTTGCAGTGAGGAGCTCACCTATGAGCGCGCAGTCTGGGCTACCCTCGTGCATGTCCATGAGTGCCCTGGCCTGATAGACCTGTAGCAACGCCATGGCATGCAAAGAGGAGGCGGCTTACCCACAGGCTGGATGGATAGCCTCGTAACCCTCGTCTCGGGTTACGACTGTAACCCTTGTTCCCTGAGACACTGTGTCGGAACAACACTTTGGGGAATGCCCCTTAGTGTAGCGCCTCTGAAGCATGAATGAAACTAAGCCAATCTTGATTGGTGTTGCGTCATGACGTAACGTGTGATGGCATACACGTAAGCTACAAAGGGCACACACGAAAGCTACAAAGGGCACATGAAGCAAGTCACTCCCAGGCAAGGGGAGGCGTGGCAAAGGGCAAAAGTGGCCTTCTCAGGGAACAAGGGTTACAGACGTAACCCGAGACATTCCCTTTCGAGGGAACTCGCACTGAGTCGGAACGACACTTTGGGGAATGAATACCCACTATGTCACAATGAACCCCTAGTCCTAGTGTGTCTGTCCTAGTGTGAAGCTGTCACAGGCACAACTTAGGACGAGAGCACTCATGCACCCGGCGTAGAATGGAGGTCCAGACTTGTAAATGTGTGCGGGGTGGCCCATCCAGCTGCATCACACACTTCCAGGATAGGGGCCCCTGAGAGGAGGGCTCTAGAGGACACCATGCCTCTGGTTGAGTGAGCATTCACGGCCAAAGGTGAAGGCAAACTGCGCACCTGATAGGCCAGGGAAATAGTCTGAACTATCCAGTTGCTGATGGTCTGTTTGGAGACGGGGAGCCCCTTCTTGGGTGACCTGAAACACACCAGCAACTAGGGCTGGGTATTGGCAAGGGCCTCACGATACAATACATATCACGATACATGGGTCACGATATGATATATCACGATATGATACAATACGATACATATTGTGATATATTGCAATAATTTTTTTTTAAAATCCAAAATGTAAAAAAAAAAATAGGGCTGAATATACAATTTGCTATGTACCACCTGGGGTATTTAGGTATGTGTATCACATTATATTGATAACTCAGCAGACAAAAAAACGTATATTCCAATTTATTCGCAAAGGTATTTGCATTGTACAGTCACTGAACAGTGAACACACTGAAATGTATGAAGTGCATATCACTAAAAACTAAAAATGTAGATGCCACAAAAATTATATAAAAATAAAGTGCATCAAGTAAACAAATTTATAAAACTGAAATAGTATGTTGTAACTTGTAAAAAAAAAAAAAAGTGCATTAAGTAAATGTACATAAACTCGTAAATTATTACATTATAAGTATCCAATGTGAGTAACTTTATAGGTCCTGAGTAACTTTAGGCCCATCTGAAGTGAACACTGAACAAACAACAATGATACAACAATAGCAGGCCTACTTTATCTTAACATTTTTGTTCAGGAACAGAATTTCATCAACATGTTCTGGGCTAAGTGCACTCCTCTGTGCTGTGATTATATCCCCTGCGGTAGAGAACACTCTCTCTGAGGAGAGACTCGTGCCTGGGATACACAGGTATCTGTTTGCAAGGTGTGACAAGAGTGGATACTCGCTCTGGTGTTGCTTCCACCAATCCAGTGGATTATCTCCAGCAAGTGGCATGGGAGCTGCCCCCTTGTATCTTGTCATCTCCTCCTCTGCTTGGTCATGTGTGTTTTTTTTGTGTGAGGGTCTCACTGCACCACCATATGTTTGTCCAAGTAGGTCAGCTAGAGTGAAAGAATCCCTTGGTCTTTTGGATGGGCCTGCGGAGATGTCCTCTTGCACAGGAATGTCCTCTTTGTTTGGCAGTGGCACTATATCCGCATCAGTCTCTCTCTGCTGAAAAACAGCAAAACAACATCAAATTAGATTTTGATTCTATGGGAATTAGTGAACCAGTAAATAGTCCCAAATACAAACAGTGACAATTGTCGGCCATTAAGCTCTCATGTATAAATATTTGATGTAGTATAAATACTAATATTTAAAGTTTAAAATGCATAAATACTGGCAAATTGTATTTAAAAAATGTAATTCATTTTTTTTTTAATTAACTCCAAATGGTTATATTGATTGTTTCTAAGTGAAAATGTGAATAGACTTTTTTTTCTAACTTTTACTATCGACAACGCAAGTTAATGTTTATTGGCAAAGCTTACCTGGCTCCTTGCAGCTTCTGCAATGACTCTCACATAGATGTCCTGCCGTTTGTCCTCAGACAGGAAGGGTAAAGCCTTAAACCTTGGATCAATAGCTGTGGCCAAAGAATCTCCTTCTGCTCATCATCCAAGTACCTCTTACTGAAATCCAGGCATATGGCAGATTTTATTTCTTTTGTCATGGTGGAATCACTGGGGCTCTCTTGTAGATCACGGATTAGCTGAGCATGGAGTGGTGCCACAACTGATATTGTTGGGGTGCTCTCTTCTGACATCACAAGTGTAGCTACCTTCATGGGTTTCAAAGCGTTGACAATTTCTTCAGCAGAGGTTATGTCTGTCTCACTGAGGGTGCAGACTTCCTTTTCAGTCTTCCTCACTTCACCTGAGAGGAGGGCTGCACAGATCGCTGGCTGCTGCTCCAGAAATCGCAGAAGCATGTCAAAAGCACTATTCCATCTAGTAACCATGTCAATCATCAGTTTATGTTCGGGTAGCTGTAGTAGCTTTTGTTTTTGACGTAGTACATGGCTGGCTGTAGTGCTACGTCTAAAAAAGCTGGCTATGCGTCTCACTCTTCCCAACAAGCGTGCGACTGTTGGGAGCTTCAGTGCGCGCTGTGAAGCTAAATTGATGGTGTGCGCGAAACATTTTACATGTGGCATACCGGCCAGCTGCGCTGCTATGGTCATGTTTGACGCGTTGTCTGTTACTATGGCTGGGTCCTTCCCTTTTATGTCCCATTCCTCCATTGCAATTTTCAGTAACTCTGCAATGTTACTGCCAGTATGGCTCTCATGCATTACTCGTGTCTGCAAAACATGTGAAACGAGCTCCCACTCCTCTGAAATGTGGTGTGACGTAATCGTTACATACGACTCAGTCGCTCTAGAGGTCCACGCATCGCACGTCAGGGCGACTCTCTCTGCAGATGCAAGCAATGTTTTTACACTCATCTTTACCTCTTCGTATATCCCGGGAACTGCTATGTCCGTTATGTGTCTGCGAGTCGAGATCACATAGCGGGGCTCCATAGTGTTCACCATATGCCCGAAGCTGGGCTTTTCTATTACATTATATGACCGCAAATCTTTACAAATGAAATACACCACCGACGCAGTTATATTCTTTGAACGAGCTGAGGTAGACGGCAGCTTGTTGGTGGTATCCAGAGTAGTTTGCCTTAAATCAACAGGTTTCTGTTGAGGTTGCAGTCCTGCTATTTCAACTGCGTGGTGTCTTGTTAGGTGAAAACGCAAGTTGGTTGTGTTTCCTGAAAATGTAATTGTAGCCAGGCAAAGTTTACAAATGGCATTGTTTTTATTTAGTTCATTGCTGCCCGACTTACTTTTAAAACCAAAGTGCTTCCACACATCGGCTCTGAAAGCTGCAGGCGTTTTTAAATTTTCCGCCATTTTCTCACTCCCGCTAACTTCTGAGATATTGGCCGTATATGAGAGACAACTGGACGCGTCATGGAGACCGGTTTCTGTGCATTAGTATGCGTGCGCTCTTTTAGAGCTCGGATATTTTTTTTCAAATATCGATACTAGAGGTTGAAATATCGAGAGAGAGAGGGGGGGGCTACTCAGGCAGTTTCTGGCAGAGAAAGGTGCTGTGCACGACCTGGTAAGCTCTCCATGCACTTTGGAAAAGAAAGGCACTGGGGCAGCGAGCGGAGAACCAGCACGGCCCGCCCCGAGATACCAATCATCCAACCGAGACTTTTCGGGACACGGTGGAGGATTTCACTCGAGCCCGACAGCCTCGGCGGCCCGTTTCAGCAAAGCTGACATTTCTGGATCTTGCTTGGGCAACGTTACACTCTCAGGGGGAGATAAGGCAGCCGAGTCATCATTTCCAGAGGTCAGCTCACCCTCCGATGCTGCAATCGGTATCCTGCCCTCTGGAGGGGAAAATGGCTGGTTGGTCCATTACAGATGGACCAGCGCGCTCATCGGGGGCTCCACCGCTGCGGTGTGATAGAGGAGTGAGGGGCCCACAGGGATTGGTTATCGGGCAGGGAAGCCTCACTGTGATCCTCTGATCACCCATCCCACACTGCGCCGTAGCGGGCCGCATGAATGCGAGTCTCGATCACAACACCGCGATAGTCATGTTCTCTCAATGAGAACATGAACCATCCACAAAAGCTGCTTCAGCGTGCTGAATATATATATATATATATATATATATATATATATATATATATATATATATATCGTCGCTGTCGGGCGGAAACCTCGTATGTCCAAATTTGGTCAATTTCATATGTTTTCACAAATCGATGCTATTGGTCAGTCTCCACGTGGGTCTGTTATTTTTACAAATTATTAACCAATCGAAAGTGTTGAAAATAGCTTTTGAGCAAACCTCTTAACTCCATTGGACACTTCAACCCCAAACCTCATAACTCCTCATAACTGTCTGGGAAACCTCATAACTCCACCCCTTCTTTACTTGGCGCCGCCTCGCCGGGAGCTTCGCAGCATTTTTTCTCCTCAAGATTGGAAGTTGCAATCCAGTAGCAACACGTCCTCTGAGGTAAATGTCCTTATTCATGATTCAGTTATATAAATTATATAATAACAGTTTATATATTATATATAACAGTTTTATCTCGATCGAAGTAATGGTAGTGCTAGTGTAGTGTAATGTATCGTTTCTGAGGATGCTAGATTTTTCTTTCTGCTAGGTCTTGCATTGGACGGTAAGTTAGCTAAGTTAACTTATCTTGTTGATTGAAATCTTCCATGGTCTTGTTTCTGACGAGGAAATTTAATTTAAACCGCAAAAATTGCCTGTCGTTGACTTAGTCGCTATGTATTGGTTTTGTCGTCATGTTAGGTGAGATAGCTAACGTGATTTTCGTGGGGCTTAAAGAAAAAATCTCTCGACCCCCGCTAACGCTAGTTCTGGCACTCGTCTGAGGAACAACATAATACATTTACATTTACATTTAGTCATTTAGCAGACGCTTTTATCCAAAGCGACTTACATCTGAGGACTAAAGCAAGCGAGTCATCGTGAAGAGGGAAGAACGACGCAAGAAGTGCTCAAAATACAAAGTTCAGGCATTGCTCAGAGTAGCAAAAGCCAGACAAGGGAAGCTTTAAAAGGGGAAGGAAGATTAAAGAGAGGTTTTTTTTTTTTTATTTTTTTTTTTTATGTTAAGTACTCACGGAAGAGATGAGTTTTCAGTTGTCTTTTGAATGCTGTCAGGGATTCTGCATTACGGACGAGGGTGGGGAGATCATTCCACCAGCATGGAACCGTGAATGAGAATGTTCTGGAGAGAGATTTCGTGCCTCGCTGTGATGGTACCACGAGCCGTCGCTCCTTGGCCGATCGTAGGCTTCTGGTAGGGACGTAGACTTGTAGTAGGGAGTGAAAGTAGGACGGAGCTGAGTCTGTGGTAGATCTGTAAGCAAGCGTCAAAGCTTTGAATTTGATGCGAGCAGCGAGTGGTAGCCAATGCAGGGAAATGAACAGCGGAGTGACGTGGGCCCTTTTGGGCTCGTTGAAGACAAGGCGGGCTGCAGCATTCTGGATCATTTGTAGAGGTTTAGTAACACATGATGGAAGTCCAGCCAGAAGAGCATTGCAGTAGTCAAGCCTAGAAATAACCAGGGCCTGGTCGAGAAGTTGTGTTGCATGCTCAGTTAGGAAAGGCCTGATCTTCCTGATGTTATACATTGCAAACCTGCATGATCGAGCTGTCTTTGTAATGTGGTCTGTGAAGGTCAGCTGGTCATCAAATATTACTCCAAGATTTCTGACCGACCTTGATGGGGTGATTGAGGATGACTCTAGCTGGATAGTGAAGTCGTGCTGTAGAGACGGATTGGCAGGGAGGACGAGAAGTTCAGTCTTTGCCAGGTTGAGCTGCAGGTGATGTTCCTTCATCCAAGCCGAGATGTCCGCCAGACAGCTTGAGATACGTGCAGCTACTGTGGGATCATCTGGTTGAAATGAGAGGTGGAGCTGTGTGTCATCAGCATAGCAATGATAAGAGAAACCATGTGCCTGTATGATGGGTCCCAATGATGTGGTGTAGATGGAGAAGAGGAGTGGTCCAAGAACCGAACCCTGAGGAACCCCTGTGTTCAGTTGATGTGCTTTGGATACCTCGCCTCTCCATGCAACCCTGAAGGACCTACCTGTGAGATAGGACTCAAACCAGTGGAGGGAAGTTCCTTTGATGCCCAGTGATGAGAGGGTGGACAGAAGGATCTGATGATTCACAGTGTCGAAGGCAGCAGAAAGATCCAGCAGAATGAGAACTGAAGATTTGGAAGCAGCTTTTGCGATCCGCAGGGCTTCTGTGACCGACAGTAGTGCAGTCTCTGTTGAATGGCCTTTCTTGAAGCCAGATTGGTTGACATCTAGCTGGTTGGTCAGAGACAGGAAAGATGACACTTGGTTGAAAGCAACTCGTTCAAGTGATTTCGCAATGAATGGTAGGAGAGAGACAGGTCTGTAATTCTCTAAGAGTGATGTGTCTAATGTTGTTTTTTTAAGCAGTGGAGTTACCCGAGCCTGCTTGAATGCTGTAGGGAAAATGCCAGTGTGGAGGGATGAGTTGATGATGTGTGTGAGTGCTGGTAGAAGTGTGGGAGAGATGGCTTGTAGAAGGTGTGAGGGGATGGGGTCTAGAGGGCAGGTGGTAGGATGACTGGAGAGGAGAAGTTTAGATACTTCTTCCTCGGTTAGCGGAGAGAAGGTAAAGAGAAGGTTTCCGGTAGTGGGAGAGGATGGTTTGGGTTCCTGTGTGTGTGGAGTTGAGAACTGACTGCTGATAGTAGTTGTTTTGTTGGTGAAGAAGTTAGCGAAGTCATCAGCAGTTAAAGAGGAGGTGGGTGATGGTGGAGGTGGACAGAGGAGAGAGTTGAATGTCTTGAAAAGTGTTCGTGTGTTAGAGGCGCTGTTGATCTTGCTGTGGAAATATGAAGATTTTGCAGCATGAACATCAGCAGAAAAGGAAGAGAGCAGAGATTGATACATACTTAGGTCAGACGTGTCTTTTGATTTGCGCCATTTCCTCTCCATTGCCCTGAGTTTGGTCCGGTGTTCACGAAGAACCTCAGATAACCAGGGGTTAGAGGGAGTAGCGCGTGCTGGCCTGGAGGAGAGAGGGCAGATATTGTCTAAAGAAGAAGTTAAAGTGTAGCATAAAGTATCTGTTGCGGTATTCACATCTAGAGATGAGAATTGTGAGGGTGAGGGAAGTGAAGATGACACAGCAGAGGAAAGATGGGAAGGAGAAAGTGAGCGCAGGTTACGTCTGAAAGTAACTGGTAGGGGAGTTGGTGGAGCATGGGTAGTGAGCTGTAGATTGAAAGTAATGAGGAAATGATCTGAAACATGGAGAGGTTTCACCAAAATGTTGTCTGGGATGCAGTTGCGTGTGTATACCAGGTCCAGTTGGTTGCCTGATTTGTGAGTACCTGTGGTGATGAGCTGTTTGAGATCGAATGAGGCTAGAAGAGAGATGAAGTCGGTTGCATACGCCTTTTCTAGATGAATGTTGAAATCGCCAAAGACTACGAGTGGGGTGCCATCCTCAGGGAAAGAGGACAGCAGCACATCCAGCTCCTCAACAAAGCTTCCCAATTGACCTGGGGGGCGATAAATAACTACAATATGGATCCTAATGGGAGTTGTAAGTGTAATTGCATGATATTCAAATGAGTTGTTATTGCATAGAGAAGAGAGAGTTGAGTATATCCAGTTGTTAGAAATGAGAAGACCAGTACCCCCACCCCTCCCAGACTGGCGAGGGGTGTGGGAGAAAGAGAAGTTGTTAGAGAGAGCAGCAGGGGTTGCTGAGTCTTCTGGACGGATCCAGGTCTCAGTCAAGCCCAATATATTAAGAGTAGAAAGCGATGCAAAGGCTGGAATGAAGTCAGCTTTATTGACTGCTGACTGACAATTCCATAGACCCATAGAAAGAGAGAGAGGTGTGTGTGTGGATAAGAGAATGGGACGCAGATTAGCAGTATTGCGCTGCCTTCTGTGCTTGATGAGTGCACGTTGTCGAGAGACAACAGGAATGTGTTGAAAGCACATGTTGAGAAAGGGAAATACGATAGAAGTGGGAAAGGAAAAGGAGAGAAGACGATACTTAAGTGCCTTGCCGGTGTCCTTGCTCGGTGGAGTCGCGCAGGTAGAGTCGATGGTCTTTACCCGAGTCGGTCTTCACACGAGGAGGCTGATACGCTTCCGCTGCCGCTTCCGCGACAGCGCGCACACTACAAAGATATAATGCGTACTAACGCCTGAGTGAGGACAGCTGTTTCTGCCCAGCAATTAACACAGCAAACGCAAATTACCCGAATAATGGGAGAAAATCGAAACTTGTGAAACTAGCTGTTGGACAGCGCTCACTTAAGTGCTATAAAATTTAAACTGCAATACTATTCAGAGCGGCTGTTACATAAAGTGGGAACGCGTCTAATTAAAATACAAATTTGTGAGAAGGCAAAAAAAGAAAATAACCAGAGAATCGAAAACAACCTTACCTTGTGCCAGATACTACACTGAAACAACAGGAGAACTGGATATTCAGAAAAACGACTTGCGCGCTCTTGTCTTGTTCACGGACTGACCGCTTGTCCTGGCCTTGTTCTGGATCACTTCGACTTTATATCTGTTTTACAGTTGCTGTTTCTGCCCAGCAATTAACACAGCAAACACAAATTACCCGAATAATGGGAGAAAATCGAAACTTGTGAAACTAGCTGTTGGACAGCGCTCACTTAAGTGCTATAAAATTTAAACTGCAATACTATTCAGAGCGGCTGTTACATAAAGTGGGAACGCGTCTAATTAAAATACAAATTTGTGAGAAGGCAAAAAAAGAAAATAACCAGAGAATCGAAAACAACCTTACCTTGTGCCAGATACTACACTGAAACAACAGGAGAACTGGATATTCAGAAAAACGACTTGCGCGCTCTTGTCTTGTTCACGGACTGACCGCTTGTCCTGGCCTTGTTCTGGATCACAATAATAATTTAATGTACTATGATCTGGATTGTAGCTTACAATGTCAAGGCATTCCGTCATGTTCAACAAGTAGCTACCTTTTACGTCATGTTCATCACTTTAAGCAAGCTAGCTGGCTTCTTGCCTTGTTATCATACGTAAACATGCCATATAACTTAGTGAAACGATCACTTGACCTTTATTTATTTTATTTTTTGCAGCAACCATGTCTGTGTCCTTAGAGGAACTCTGTCAGATGGTCAATGTGCCATATGATCAGGCAAGGGCCCTAATAGACAGTAAGAGCTCTGATGGAGAGAGTGTAACGTTAGAGAGAGAGGAAGCAACAGTGGTGCAGGATACAGTGGTGGAGGCTACAGTGGTGCATGCTGGTAGAGTGAATTTCTGAGAGATAATCATGATTTCACATGCCAAAATGAATGAGTTTTAATGCAGATGGATTTCACAACAATAGAAATAAAAAATTCACACTAATTGTACCATGTGTCTGAAAAGATTTCTCTGGTGGTCTGGAGGAAGAGGAGGCCTCACTGCTGGCTCCAGAGCAGGTGCAGTTTGACACGGGTAGGTTTGATGCTTTTCTACATTTTCTCATTAAATTGGATAAGGTCCTTCAACTATAGCCCTCACTGTTGACAGTTTATAAATATGTAACTCATTCATGCACGTTTGGTTTGTGTGTGTGTTTTGAAGTTTTCCATGGTGGAGGCGATGAGGACTCGGATGCAGAGCATTCATGCTCAGATGCTGAGGAAGACGCACCTCTAAGGAAAAGACTGAGAGCTGAAAACACCTGGAAGAAAGTCATCAACAAGAAAAGAAGAATGGTTGGGAAGTCATACATTGGAAAACAGAAGCAGAAGGAAACAATGAGGAAGCCACGGGCTATGGGGCCTAGATTTTCATCAGCAGCATGTGCCAGGTCAGCTAAACATCACTGCAGTGCAATCGGCGAGCCTGAGAGGAATAAGATTTTCAATGACTTTTGGCAACATGTGACCTGGGAGGAGAAGAGAGTGTATGTGCGTGGTCTAATTGATGCGGTCCCCGTGCAAAGGAGAAGGGGGGCTGAAAATTCCCGAAGATCAAATTCACTGTTGTTTTTTTTACGGATCAGCGGGCAGAGAAGACGTGTCTGCAAAGGTATGTTTTTGTCCACCCTAGGAATAGGCGAGTGGTCTGCTCTTAACTGGGCAAAGGAGGGACACACGCAAGCAGACACAGAGGGACAAACACACAGCAACGCACGTCGTTCAGTGGCAGGCCATGAATTCATTTGCAGTTTTTTGGACGACCTCCCAAAGGTGCCCTCACACTATTGCAGATCCACAACATCCAAACAGTATCTGGAACCTGTGTTTCAATCGATGGCTGATCTGTATGCAGTGTATTGTCGTGCTGCTGCAGAGAAGAATGTAACACCTTTGTCAAGGCAAGTGTTCACAAATGAGTTCAAGCATCTCAACCTAGGCCTTTACCACCCAAAAAAGGACCAGTGCAACATCTGTTGTGCTTTCAAGACCGGCAGCTTACCTGATGACGAGTGGCAGCACCATCTCCTTCAAAAAGCAGAGGCCCGCACCGAAAAGTTGTCCGACAAAAGCAAGGCCAGCAACAACACTATGGTCTTATGTATGGACTTACAAGCCCTCCTTTTGTGCCCAAAGTTAAAAGCCTCTGCCTTGTATTACAAAACAAAGCTTGCTGTTCACAATTTTACCATGTACAACATGCTGACACACAGTGCCACATGTTATGTCTGGCATGAAGGCGAGGGATCCCTGTCTACCAGTGAGTTTGTTTCATGCATTGTCGACTACCTCTCTGCACACACTGAGCCTGACACATTTATTCTGTGGAGTGACGGCTGCGGGTATCAGAACCGGAATGCAGTTCTAAGCAATGCACTTCTTCTGTTCTCCATGAAGAATAACAAAGTCGTCATTCAGAAGTACCTTGAGAAAGGGCATACTCAGATGGAATGCGACTCCATTTACAGCATCATCGAGAGGCGTCTGAGGGACCAGGATGTTTTTCTCCCAGCAGAGTATGTTAACCTGATGAAGAGGGCCCGTGTGAAGCCTCATCCATATGAAGTCAAGTACATCGACCACACCTTCTTCCAGGACTTCACCAAGCTGAGGCTCTGCAAGTCTCTGCGCCCTGGAGGAAGGCCTGGTGACCCAACTGTGCATGATATCAGAGCCATCAGGTAATTACCAATGCAAATCTTATGTCTTACCAATATACTCTATACATTATGATGTTACATATTGTTTTATGAAATCTTACAGTGATTATGTTGTTGTGTTATATTTTGTGCTATTAGGTACAACAACAATGGAACGATGGACTTCAAAATCAACCACTCTGATGACTGGCATTCACATCCAAGTCACCAACTCCGAAACTCCACCTCAGACAGCCACACAGTCACCCCACTCTATTCAGACCGCCTGAAGATCAAAGAGCTGAAATTCAAACACCTCCAAGACCTGAAGGAAGTCATCCCAAAGGACTTTCACAGCTTTTACAACAATTTAGCTCGAACCATACGTCGTCATCTGAATGAGAAGCGCTATGGCAGGAGACCGAGGAGAACCCCACTTCTGACACAGAGGCATAAAAAAGCCCAACTGCAATTTGCAAAAATGTACCTGAGTAAGCCTCAATCCTTCTGGGAGAACGTTTTGTGGACAGATGAGACTAAGGTAGAGCTTTTTGGCAAAGCACGTCATTCTACTGTTTACAGAAAACGGAAAGAGGCCTACAAAGAAAAGAACACAGTACCTACAGTCAAACATGGTGGAGGTTCAAGGATGTTTTGGGGTTGTTTTGCTGCCTCTGGCACTGGGTGCATTGACTGTGTGCAAGGAATCATGAAATCTGGAGACTATCAAAAGATTTTGGCCCATAATGTAGGGCCTAGTGTCAGAAAGCTGGGTCTGCGTCAGAGGTCATGGGTGTTTCAGCAGGACAATGACCCGAAACATACCTCAAAAAGCACCCAGAAATGGTTGGAGACAAAGCGCTGGAGAATTCTGAAGTGGCCATCAATGAGTCCGGATCTAAATCCCATAGAACACCTATGGAGAGATCTCAAAATTGCTGTAGCGAGAAAGCACCCTTCAAATCTGAGAGACCTGGAGCAGTTTTCAAAAGAAGAGTGGTCCAAAATTCCAGTTGAGAGGTGTAGGAAGCTTGTTGATGGTTATAGGAAGCGATTGGTTTCAGTTATTTTCTCCAAAGGGTGGGCAACCAAATATTAAGTTGAGGGTGCCAACAATTTTGTCCGACCTAATTTTTGAGTTTTGTGTAAAATGATGTCAAATTTGCCTTTTTTCTTCTGCTTTTTTGTGCTTTTCCAATGCACTTAAAGGTAATAAACATGTGTATACCAAAACATTTGTCATTGCAACACTTTTCTGGGAGAAATGGTGCATTTTCTGGAAAAGTTCCAGGGGTGCCAATAATTTCATCCATGACTGTATCTGATATATCCACGCTATGTAAGATTGCCAGATTGGGTCGCGTTTCTGTAGTTCTAATGAGACATAAGAAAACTACTAATTTGACTTGCTTTACAGCAAGCGTTACAATTGCTACAATTGCTCGTTTGTGATGTCGCAATACATTATACTTTCATAAAATCATGCATCATACTGTACCTTGTCTGTGGCCATTGTTGATTCCAAAGCCGGTGCTGGATAAACAGAGAGCATGTGCGTGCGCGTGCGACAGTAGGCTGCGGTAGGCTAAATTATTTACGACAGCGGTAATGGACAATTCCGCCTCCAACCTGTAGGGCGACCGCAGAGGAAAAATCACTTGGTGTTGCTTTAATATAGGATGCCGTATTAAAGGAGAACTCCGGCGCAAAATTAATCTGGGGTGTAATAACACATTGGTACCGAGTCGACCGTTCTCTGGGATTTGTTTTCATGATAATCGAATGTAAAGAGTTTTATCTCTAAAAACTGTTTATCTTATAACGCTAGTATATGGGGGCATATAATAAGTAAAAAGAAATCGCTAGTTAATACCACTAACAAGGCTCAAAATAGCCCCACACTAACATGGTAGCATAATGAGGGTCCAAACCGAAGCACTGAGAACTTTGTAAGTGTACAGACAGTTTAATAATAATATACTTTATAAAGACAGTACCATCGCGTATACAGGCAGGAGCCATCTTTGGGAAACAGCCTCGACCAGTCGAACCACTAACGCCGTGCTAAGTGAGCTGAACTGTGAGATTCCAAGTCACAGTTCAGCTCGTAGCACGGCGTTCGTGGTTCGACTGGTCGAGACTGTTTTCCAAAGATGGCTCCGCAATGGTACTGTCTTTATAAAGTATATTATTATTAAACTGTCTGTACACTTACAAAGTTCTCAGTGCTTCGGTTTGTATGTAGGGACCCTCATTAAGCTACCGTGTTAGTGTGGGGCTATTTTGAGACTTGTTAGTGGTATTAACTAGCGATTTCTTTTTACTTATTATATGCCCCCATATACTAGCGTTATAAGCTAAACAGTTTTTAGAGATAAAACTCTTTACACTCGATTATCATGAAAACAAATCCCAGAGAACAGTCGACTCGGTACCAATGTGTTATTACACCCCAGGTTCATTTTGCGCCAGAGTTCTCCTTTAATACAGTCAAGATGATGGCAATGTAACAATACACACAGAGCCTCACAGATACATGCACACAGACAAGGGCTAACCATATTCACAAACACAAATACACAAGCCTTAACTGTGATTTTATTATATTATAAATATTATTTTATATTAATATTATATATTTTATTTTATTGTTAAACAATGATATCAGTTATTGATGTATTTTAAATGTCTACTTATTACTAGGCTTATTATAAATGTGCATTGAAGTTTTAAAATGTATATAATATAATACTTGAATTTAATGTTTTGGATACCACCATTAAATTATTGTTTTTATTATTATTTTACTGACTCGAAGTTCCCTCTCTTGGCACTGTGCATGTAAAATACCCCAACTAGTGTTTTTATGGGAGAAAAAAAACGGCTGTCTACTGGCGTCAAGTAAGCCTATCTTTGGATAACTCTAGCTGTGTCTGAAACCGCTCCCTATCCACTAAATAGTGCACTATATCGGGTGTCGGCCATTTTGTAGTGGTGTCCGAATTCTGAGTGAACGACATCATTCCCTACATTCATTCACTAGTTTTACCCACAATCCTCTCTTAATTCGAGTGTACATTCGATGTACACTTGCTGAAGCACTATTTCCCACAATCCAATGCGGAGAGAACTGTGCGCGCATGAAAGTGCAGAGCGAGCAAGTTTAAACCAGAGATTACATTACAGCTTTCTTATTCCTGCTTTAACATTTATTTCATGCTAGTTTTATTTTCATTACATTATAATCATTACTTGACATTATTACAATATTATATAGATGAATTTTTAAAATTAAATGAAATTATATTTATAAGGTAAATTATATAGACCTGTATATAATTTTTTTATTAAAATATATTATTTAGGCATTAACACAATTTAATGTGTTTTACTAACAGCCAGGTGTTTTGATAATTTGTGCCATTGTTGTTAACTCGTTAAACTGTAAAGGAAGAGATGATAATTTGGTGGATGGTTTGAAAAATATCCGTTAATCATCTGTAGGAAGCGTATTCATTCGAATGTAATAACGGTCGCCTGAGGGCGCTCAACGACCACGGCATCTGTGAGCGTGAGAGTTACAATTTCAATCGATGAAACTACAAATCTGGCACAGAGGTATATATAATTACAAAATAAAGTCATTATGATTGTTATTGTTGTTAATATTATTTTATAAAGTAAGTAACGTAAGATAACGTAAGCTCCAGCTCTCCGACGCACAGTGTAAACGTCAGCGTCCGAATTCACTCACTTAATTTCGTTCACTCCTTTCAGATATAGTGCACTCAACTGCCATACACTATATAGGGATTAGTGAATGAGTGAATGAGTGAGCGGTTTTGGACACAGCTTCTGTCTGTTTTTTAGGCAATAACGAGTGAAAATAGTTAGGTTAGATACATTTGAGTAAGCCTGTTTTGTTAAATCGAAAGCTGTAATGCTTAGGTGCAGAAGGAAGCCCGTGAGCCACAAAGGTAAGTTTGTGTGCAGATTAGGCTAATTTCCGCCTATTAGACAGCCTAGTCAGCTCGTTTTTTTTTGTATTGCATCACTTATAGCTCATAACTTTTAAAATAGAGTTTAGGAAGATATATGTAACGACAATCATAAGCTTTGATTAGCTCTTAAAGCCTTGTCTCGTCAAAAGGCTCAACGCGACCGCGGACTTTAATGAACACTGCTGGCAGCAGCGAAGTCTGCGTCCGTTCCATTCTTATCAATGACAGCGTAAACTCGTATCTCCCTGCTCCCAAGTCATAAACCTCGTATCTCCGATTAAACATGATTTTGGGGAAATGTTGTGTTAATGTTGGTACACAACAGTATATAATAGCAATATAAGGTATAATACCAACTTTAACGATACAATGTTTAATAACTCAAAAAATATGCAGTTTTTTTTATTTCCTGAAAAATAATGGTTTTGGAGATACGAGGATTCCGCCCGACAGCGACTATATATATATATATATATATATATATATATATATTATTTTTTTTTTATTATTTATTTTTTTTTATTAAACACGTGATGCAACCATTGTGACCGTCAGAGGGGGACAGGGAACGACCGCCAGTGTTGGGAAAGTTCACTTTCTACATGAACTAGTTCAAAGTTCAGTTCACAAATTTTAAAATGAACTAGTTCAGTTCATAGTTCATACTTCAACATTTTGAACTTGTTCAGTTATTTTTTTCCATATGTTGCTGTGAGCTATTATTTTTCAAAATGATTGCCACAGCCCATATAGAACCATAGACAGCAATTATTTTATCGGCGGGCAAAGTTTGCACAGAAATGTAAGATTTTTCCCATCCTCACCGACCTTGTCACAAAACTCGTTTAATATGACGCCTCCTTGCTGCTTTGTCACCTCGCCTACATGCTGTTTTTTGTTTTGATGACGCATGTGGCGGTGCGACACTGGTGGCTGGTGTTGCCAGATTGGGTGTTTTTTCTGCTACATATTAAGGCCTGTTTATGGTGCGTTTTAGCCGGGTTTTCGCCTGGAAGGCTCTATAGAAATCTTGCACCCTATTGAACGAAGTTAAACTGAGAGAGCGTGTCGTTCACAGACACCAGAATGAACGAGTTCACAGTAATGTTCATCAGGCAGTAATAAAGCACGTTCAGTTCACGTTCGCCCAAAATATGAACGAGTTCATGAACTATCGTTCAATGAACACGTTCAGCCACAACACTGACGACCGCATCCAGAAACGCAGGGATGGAATGACATCTTGAAAAAGACGCAAACGTACCCGTGTTGCTCTTTCAGGAAATGGGACCCGTCACCAGTGCCGGAGCACACAGAGTAATGACCACGGCAACACTGAACAGTGAACTGAAACAGTGAAGCACTCACTTCTTTACCCTCTAACCAGCCGTCAACAAACACACAGAAATGATGCTGTTAAAACAGCAGCTGAGAGCTCAGAAGCTCGCGATCACCGCTGCACTCGCGCAGTAGAACCACCAGCACTGGGAGAGTCTTCCAGAAGAGCACCGACACACTCGCTCGTTGAAAACTTCAATACTCTTCAGAGACATCGCTACCCAGATAGCATACATATCCGGGCCTCATCTGGGCCAACTATGGCACATGTGGCTCAGTTCTGGCAGCGGCAAAAGTTATATGGGCCGTATCTGGCCCACACACATCAAGCCGGTTTTAGTGTGAGACATGGCTTGTTGTTTGTGGGCCAGATCTGGCCCGTGTGCAACAAACCGGCTTTAGTGTGAGACATGGCTTGCTGTTTGTGGGCCAGATCTGGCCCGTGTGCAACAAACCGGCTTTAGTGTGAGACATGGCTTGCTGTTTGTGGGCCAGATCTGGCCCGTGTGCAACAAACCGGCTTTAGTGTGAGTCGTGGCTTGCTGTTTGTAGGCCAGATCTGGCCCGTGTGCAACAAACCGGCTTTAGTGTGAGTCGTGGCTTGCTGTTTGTGGGCCAGATCTGGCCCGTGTGCAACAAACCGGCTTTAGTGTGAGACGTGGCTTGCTGTTTGTGGGCCAGATCTGGCCCGTGTGCAACAAACCGGCTTTAGTGTGAGACATGGCTTGCTGTTTGTGGGCCAGATCTGGCCCGTGTGCAACAAACCGGCTTTAGTGTGAGTCGTGGCTTGCTGTTTGTGGGCCAGATCTGGCCCGTGTGCAACAAACCAGTTTTAGGATTTTGTGTGTGGGCCAGATATGATATTTAGTATGATATTAATGCATGGTTATTAAGTTTTGTATGTAATGTAAAGGAAGAAGGCTGACTTTTGTTCTTTTCCCTTTGTTTTTCTGACAAAGACTCCTTGGATTGAGTCATCCTATCTTTTTCTTAAAATCCGACAGATTTGTCTGTATAATTAAGATACTATTCTCTTCTTGAACTTTGACACTGAACTTGAGGAATTCTAGGTAATAGAAGTAATTTGGGTTACCTTGATATGAATAGCTTATTCTAGATTACTAAGGGCATGTTGTTTAGATATTATATCGATGCAAGATACTGACATTTGCAATGTATACAGCCTTATGAAAAGCAGCAATCAATTAGATCAAAAGTTTGTCAGTCACCTGCAACATCTGAAAATTCAGTCAATACTTTTGGACTAATGTAGTTTGCACATGCACACATATTATCTGTTATCTTAGTGGGCACTCTCAATAGACATCTTTAAAGGTGCAGTCTGTAAGAATGTCTGTGAGCTAGTGGTGGAAATAGGTACTGCAGTCCAAATTCAAAATATGGGAGATTGTTGTTTACCATGTCCCCTCCTCCTCAGACTCAACCCTCATGCAGGTTGCCAGTTTAAGGTCACGCAACAGGAAAGAGCGCAATTGACAATGAAAGCCGAGGAGACTTACTCATAAGTTGATGAGTTGATTTATCCATGTTATAATATGCTCTTGTTTATACCCAGCTAACAATGACCTGGGGGTCCACCAGCGTTTTTTGGGGAGCACAAAGTCAGCGGCTTGATATGGTTGGACCTAAATCGGGAACTTCCGCCAATAGCTCTATGAATTATGAAAAGGTTCCTCCAGTGCGAAAGCCCCTAATGGCGTTTGTATAACAGTTAAAAGTAGCAATGCACTAATCTGTGCGTAATGTGCAAAAAAAAAAAAAGAACAGAAGAAGAAATAACAACCTTTAAAAGTCAGAGCATCGACCCAGACTTTGCTTAAGTGGATCAAAGAAGCAAAGAGACCGCTTGCATTTTTACCCTTGGACAGTTCCATTACAATAAAGGTAAGCTATCAGGCAAGCAATATGGTTGCATGTTAAAAATTTACAACATGGAAATTCCAAGTTAGAATTAGTGTAATCTTTTGCAGTGTTTCCTCTATAATATAACTTAAAAATGACATAATATAACTTCAAGTTCAAGTTGCAAAAAGTGCTTGTGGCAACTGCCTGCGAGCTCATCACTGAACAATGGCTTCAATACATCAGTACACTGGAAGTGAGGATGTTTCATTTTAAGTGGTAGCATTTTTGGGTGACCTAAATGAACAATGTAATCTATTAATTAAAAATATCTTGAATTGATAAACAAAAGTCATGCTGACTGTCATAAAGATGTACATCTATCTCAGAATAGATGCCACACAAGAGACCTGTGAAGAGTTTTTATTATTTTTTATTCAAAAAATTGAGAAGATCAGAAGTGCAATTGTACCTTTACATTCCCGTTCATCAATTAATCCTGCGCTGTCTAACACTTTCACTAACTTTGAACTGGTTTCATCAGAACAGCTGGCAGATATTGTCTCAAAAATGAATGGAGGTAGCTGCAGACTGGATGTTCTCCCTACTCATCTTTTAAAAGATGTTTTTCCTACTGTGAGTTCTAGCCTAACAGCTTAACAGCTCCTTGATGAGTGGAGTAGTACCTAAGAGATTCAAACATGCAATTCTTCATCCCTTGTTAAAAAAAACTAATTCGGATCATGCGGTATATAACAACTATAGACCAATTTCTAAACTGCCTTTTATTTCCAAGGTTTTAGAGAAAGTGGTCTACTCACAGCTATATTCATTTTTGAATACTTTTGATATTTTAGACACATTCCAGTCGGGCTTTAGGACCTGTCACAGCACAGAGTCTGCATTGCTTAAGGTTACTAATGATATATTATTATCGTTGGACTCAGGATCACATGTTGTTCTAGTTTTATTAGATCTAAGCGCTGCCTTCGATACGATTGACCATGAGATTCTTCTCAACCGTCTGGAGTGTTGGGTTGGTGTCCAGGGTACAGACCTTCAGTGGTTTGCCTCATATTTAAAAGACAGGACAGTTGCTGTGAATCTGGGAGACTTTTCTTCCACATTGGCCCCTTTAGTTTGTGGTGTTCCTCAGGGGTCGATTTTGGGACCATTGCTGTTCTCTCTGTATATGCTTCCTCTTAGCACTATTTTTCAGAAGTATAGTATTTCATACCACTGTTATGCCGACGATCTCCAGTTTTACTTTACTGTAAGCTTAGATAAAACATGTGTAGGGTCTGGACCATTCAGACACACACTAATTATTCATATTCACTATATTTAATCAATATAAAGGTCTATGAAACTTTCCCCCAAAACTAACCTCACAAATGAAGTTACTTTGTCAGCCGGGTGTCCGGTTACAAAACACTTTAAGACTGATAACAGACTTTTACGACCTCAAAGGAATGTGGCCACATGCGCCACATGCTCAAGAGAGAGAGACAATCTTTAATTAAATAAACTTTGCGGTATTACTCTGATCTATGAAGGAACATGCCTCACAGAAACTGTGATGATTTACTGTCTCATGTACTATTAGGTATAACAACATGGTATGTTTGATTGGGGTGTATGTGGTTGCACAATGACCCAACTGTCAATATAACTTCACCTGTATCATTCTTCCTACCTAATTAATCCTCATTTAATGACACATACTTTGATGTACATCACCTTCTCTTAGAATGCAATTTGAATTTGTTATGTCTATTTGAGCTTGAATGAACAGTCTAAGCACGCTGGGGACAAAGACCATAAATCAACTAAGAGCCGCTTCCCCTCGTGGACATGTCACCTTACTCATAGGTCCATTCAAACCTTAGGGGTTGGTTCTTTTTTCAGACTATTTGAGAGGCAGGCAACAGTGACCGCCCTCTCTTGGTTTTCCATCCTGCCGCAAACACGGTCTCGGGTGATACGGGGAAACCCCCCCTTCCCCCTCCATGGGGGCCAAGAGGCCTTCCAGCAGGCCTGGATCCCAACCAGATCCGGCCTCATGGAAAAGAGAGGAGACTCTCTCACAAAGAACCAAAGACAATCTCAGGAGTTTTGGAACAAAGACTCCAACCAACAACGACTCCAATCACCCATCCTTCCGACTTCCTCACTTCTCCTGGGTACTCGGCGTGGCCTCAACAGAGTCCCAGGCCTTGATCAAACCAATCATGCGTTCCTGGAGAAAGAGAACGCTCAACCAACTTCCACTTGACACTGCCGGAACCATCAACGACTTCAATTTTCAACAACTTCAAGAATTGTTCCCATTACAAATGCAAGTATTCAATTCAATGAAATGTGAAAATGAAATTCTGATGGTTCTTCTCATAGACCCTCTTCCGGTTTCCAATTTCATCCTATCACTAACCTATTTATGTATTCATGTGTGTATGTTGTTTAGTTTATTTATATTCATATAAATATCTATATTTAGTTAATAAAACTTGTACATAATATGTATTTGGTTCTGCTTTGTTTGCAATACAATGTCACTTTATGATCACGGTTTTTGCTACTGGCTCAACGTGCGGTATATGCGAAGAAATAATTATTCTTCTGTGGCCATGGAAGATACCCTTTTCTTAGAATAAATTAATAATCAAAAGAGTTCGTTGGACGAACTGATTAATTGATTGTAATATTAATTCAGCCACATCAAGTTAATCCAATTAACTGACCCAAATATTTATAATTAATAATAACAAGATATTATTGATTATTAATATTTCCAAAAAGCTGAGTTCCTTACACATGTTCACTGGACAAAGCACAGGAATGTTACAGCGACATAAAACTTTGGCTTTCTAGCAACTTTCTCCAATTAAATGAGAGTAAAACTGAGGTTTTGATTGTAGGCTCTCCCATCTCACCTACCTTTCCTGAACGTTTAGGTTCCTTGTCCCTAAAGATTGAAGATCATGTAAAGAGTTTAGGGGTGATCATGAACTCATCACTAAATTTTAATAGACAGATTGGTGCTGTTGTTAAAGGTAGCTTTTTTAAACTGAGATCAATTGCTAAAGTAAAGCATTTTCTATCCAGTAAAGATTTGGAAATTGTGGTTCACTCTTTTATTTCATCAAAGATTGACTATTGCAATTCTTTATATATTGGTCTCCCCCAGACTATGCTAGTCCGCCCACAGTTAGTGCAAAATGCAGCGGCAAGGCTTTTAACGGGGGTGAGAAAGAGAGACCATATTACTCCTGTACTACAATCCCTACATTGGCTTCCGGTTAAATTCAGGATTGATTTTAAAGTCCTCTTGTTTGTCTACAAGGCCCTATCAGGCCTTGCCCCCCAGTACATCAGTGATCTTATTATTCCCTACTCTCCTTCTAGAGTTCTTAGGTCCTCGATCAAAGGCTTTTAAAGGTCCCTCGTTGTCATTTAAAATCAAAAGGAGATCATGCTTTTTCTGTGGTAGGTCCCAAACTTTGGAATAGTTTACCATTCCACGTTAGGTCAGCTCCATCAATTGCCACTTTTAAGTCTTATTTAAAAACGTATTTATTTTCTTTAGCTTTTGAATACGTTATGTTTTGTTTTGTTGTACGATTTTAATGTTATCATTTTTGTAAAGCACTTTGGGGCAACGTCTGTTGTTTGAAAATGTGCTATATAAATAAAGTTGCTTGATTGCTTGCTCAGAATCATCACCGTGACCCATCTACTGCCATTGTTGAGGAAAGTATTGTAATCGACAATCTTTAGATTGTCGATTACAATAATCTGCGCTGACCAACTGGCCCCGGTCTTCACGCAGATCTTCAATAGATCATTGGAGCAGTGTGAAGTTCCCTGCTGCTTCAAACGCTCCACTATCATTCCTGTCCCCAAAAAACCCAAAATCACTGGACTTAATGACTACAGACCTGTCGCTCTCACGTCTGTGGTCATGAAGTCGTTTGAAAGACTGGTGCTGGCCCACCTGAAGGACATCACTGGACCCCTGCTGGACCCCTTTCAGTTTGCTTACAGAGCAAACAGGTCTGTGGATGATGCAGTCAACATGGGACTGCATTATATCCTGCAACATCTCGACAGACCTGGGACTTATGCAAGGATCCTCTTTGTGGACTTCAGTTCGGCCTTCAATACCATCATGCCTGACCTTCTCACAGCCAAACTGACCCAGCTCTCCATACCATCCTCGATCTGTCAGTGGATCACCAGCTTTCTGACGGACCGGCAGCAGCGAGTGAGACTGGGGAAACACACATCCAGGACTCTCACCACCAGCACTGGCGCCCCTCAAGGGTGCGTTCTCTCCCCACTGCTCTTCTCCCTGTACACTAATGACTGCACTTCTAAAGACCCCTCTGTCAAGCTCCTGAAATTTGCAGACGACACCACTGTCATCGGTCTCATCCGGAACGGTGACGAGTCTGCTTACAGACTGGAGGTTGAACAGCTGGCTGTCTGGTGCAGTTATAACAACCTTGAGCTGAACACGCTCAAAACAGTGGAGATGATCATGGACTTCAGGAGGAACAGCCCAGCACTCCCCCCACTCACCATCATGAACAGCACTGTGGAAGCAGTGGAGTCATTCAGGTTCCTGGGCACTATCATCTCTCAGGACCTGAAGTGGGACAATCACATTGACTCCACTGTGAAAAAGGCCCAGCAGAGACTGTACTTCCTTCGCCAGCTGAGGAAGTTCAACTTGCCACAGGAGCTGCTGATTCAGTTCTACTCAGCCGTCATTGAGTCTGTCTTATGCACTTCCATCACTGTCTGGTTTGGTTCAGCTACCAAATCAGACATCAGGAGACTACAACGGACAGTCCGGACTGCGGAGAGGATTATTGGTGCCCCCCTGCCAACCCTCCAGGACCTGTACTCTTCCAGAGTGAGGAAGAGAGCAGGTAAAATCATCACAGACTCCACTCACCCTGGACACCTCCTGTTTGAACTGTTACCGTCAAGACGGCGACTCAGATCACTGGCCACAAGAACATCTCGGCACAGGAACAGTTTCTTCCCACAGGCCATTTCCCTCCTGAACAGTTAACACACCTCCCAAGGCATACACCCTTAAGTGCAATACTCCCACTGTTTAGTGCAATATCCTACAACTCAGGTGATACTTATATGTAGATTTATTTATTTATAATATTCAAAACACTGTAAATATGTTCATAATCTGTAAATCTGGAAATGTCTATTCTGACTAAACCCAACTGTGATACTTTTATTCTCATATATTTATATTTTTATTCTTTATTCTTATAATTTGTAGTATTATGTTTCTTGTTGTATTTGTATTTGTATATGTCCACTGGAAGCCTCAGCACCAAAACAAATTCCTTGTGTGTGCAAGCACACTTGGCAATAAAGCTCTTTCTGATTCTGATTCTGATTCTGATTTAGAACCTACCTCAAGCAATTTGCCTCCTGTTTGAGCTGCCATACGCTACTTGGATTACCGCTATGAGACAGAAAAGAAAACTAAAACTTTTTTCAATTTAATTACATAAACCAGTGCCAACTTGTGCTGACTAAACTGTGCATTAAGCTTATGCTACTGCTACACTGTTTAGGCTACAATTAGCACACCCTAAATAGGTTGTTTTTGCTTTGTTTCAAAATGGTTCTAAAAAATGCATCTACTTGTTGAAGTCACATATATAAAAAGTAGTCCTTCCTCCCAAAATGGTAAAAGATGAACATGCGAGAGCGCGTTATAACGGGCCACGGTTTACATATGACAGCACAGATATGGCTGAGCGTCTCTTCAGCAAACTGCGGCAAATGAAACTGAAAGTTCAGTTCAGGTCCTGAAGCTCAACACACAGTTGTCTTCATTAAAAGTAGGAACACTTATCTTACCAGTGCTGATGCCACTTTTAAAATTAGCTAATGATAAAGAAAATGCATCTTTGTGAATGTGAATTTGCATATTGCGTGGGAATTCAATATTACATTTATATTATATTTGCGGAGATGCAGTTTTGTTGCCAAGTATAAGTGGAACACTTAAAAAGAAACAGTAAAGAAGTCAGTAAAAATACATGAATGACCAGGTGTAAAATCTGTTCTTCAAAGTTTAAGCCTGAAAACAAAGATGGCAAATCTTTGAGAAATTAAAGAATTTCTGTACTATTTCTGTGTTAGCCATTCTGAATAAATTGTTTGTGTATTTATGCATATGGCGAAGCAAAGTTTTCTGTAGGAAACTTTAAAATGGCACTTTATGACAAAAAGATAGCAGACCCCTGTTGTTGAACAATTTAAAAACAGTTAACTTAAAGGGGAAATGAAGCAGTCAGTCAAGTTTACATGATTTACAAGATGGATTTCCACTATAATCAAAAATTATATAAGAAACATGACAAATGTTAACATATAAAAGAAACACCGTTATATCTTTCGCGGCAAGGGCGCCGCCATTGTGCAGTATTATAACCGGTGACGTCACGGGGTGGGTTTGCTCTGGGCTGAGTTCAGTAAAATACAGTGAAAGATGCATGTAAGCTGGTTGAACCAACGAACAACTAACGTTAGGTACAGTCATTGTTAGCTAACAGCTGTAAGCATGAACTAGCTAACGCTAACTTAGTGTTTAGCTAGTGAACTTTATTAGTACCAGACAAAAAGACGACGTCTAACGTTAACAAACTGCACATGGAAACATTGTTCGCGATGTCTGCCATCATATTCCTGTCTCTTGTCAACACCATGGTTGCAATACATGGTCAAGATATGCGTCTTGACAGCAGATGGATCGTGCTATCGTGGCGTAATAATCTGTTTGGTTGTCATGTATTAGCCTACTTACCTGAATGAAATGAAATCGAATGTATCGTCCTATGGAATCATTCATTCACAGACAGCATACGAAGATGTTCAACTAATAAAGATCTTCATCGCTGGCAAACAATATAGATTTGCAGATTTGCTTTCACTAGACTGTACTGTAGGTAGGTCCACGGCCACTTCATCCAACGCTCTTGATGTTCTTAAATTTTCCTGTTACGACTCCGAGTCGAGTGTGAATTGAAAGCGCTTCAGTGATTCAGTGCGTGCAGGAAACCGAACAGATCATTCAAACTGATTCGCGAACCGATTTAGACAGATCTCCCAAATCTCGTTATATGCAGGGCCATACAAATTATGGTGTTATGGTGTATTAGGTGTAGCTCATACCTGTCAACACTACCGTTTTCCCCAGGAGTCTCCCGTATTTCACATCCATCTCCCGCCCCCTTCCCGTTTTGTTATTGCTCCCGTGAAACTCCCGTAATTTGTATGGCCCAAATCTCGTTATATGCAGGGATGCAAACGGCGCACTTTATTTTAATGCAAACATGTATATAAATGCGAATGAGTTTTCCAAGCGCGCTGTATCTTTTTTATGGGCATGATGAGCGATGCTCAATTTACAAATGAATCACTCTTTTTTTTAGTCGATTCTGTTCAAAGACTTCATCAAACATGTTGGCAGATCTGTCTAAATCGGTTCGCGAATCAGTTTGAATGATCTGTTCGGTTTCCTGCACGCACT
The DNA here is from genome assembly GCA_030770095.1 of Gila robusta. Lineage (NCBI taxonomy): Eukaryota > Metazoa > Chordata > Actinopteri > Cypriniformes > Leuciscidae > Gila > Gila robusta. Next base: position 210,660 of record JAVALU010000126.1, on the reverse strand, counting down.
GAATCACTGAAGCGCTTTCAATTCACACTCGACTCGGAGTCGTAACAGGAAGATTCGTATGCTGTCTGTGAATGAATGATTCCACAGGTCGATACATTCGATTTCATTTCATTCAGGTAATACATTTTACAACCAAACAGATTATTACGCCACGATAGCACAATCCATCTGCTGTCAAGACGCTTATCTTGACCATGTATTGCAACCATGGTGTTGACAAGAGACAGGAATATGATGGCAGACATCGCGAACAATGTTTCCATGTGCAGTTTGTTAACGTTAGACGTCGTCTTTTTGTCTGGTAGCCTACTAATAAAGTTCACTAGCTAAACACTAAGTTAGCCTTAGCTAGTTCATGCTTACAGCTGTTAGCTAACAATGACTGTACCTAACGTTAGTTGTTCGCTGGTTCAACCAGCTTACATGCATCTTTCACTGTATTTTACTGAACTCAGCCCAGAGCAAACCCACCCCGTGACGTCACCGGTTATAATACTGCACAATGGCGGCGCCCTTGCCCGAAAGATATAACGGTGTTTCTTTTATATGTTAACATTTGTCATGTTTCTTATATAATTTTTGATTATAGTAGACATCCATCTTGTAAATCATGTAAACTTGACTGACTGCTTCATTTCCCCTTTAAATTTGCAATGTCACTACCTTAAATTTGTGTGTATTTGTAAATGTGATGAATGGAACCTTTTTATCGATGTATAATAGTGTGTGAAGTGCTTAAGTGGAGTAAAACATCTTTTAAGGCATTCAGTTTGCTTGTTTTAACAAGATTTTTAATTAAAGACAACTGAAATTCCAAGTTGCAGGAAATATTACATTATTTAGCTCAACTTACACACCACTAAATTACACAAGTTTAAGGCAATCACTTTGCATGCTTTTTTGAGGGAGGTTAACGAATTACAATTTACAGTGTAAAAGAGTCTGAAAGCACAGAATAATATTGAGATGGGCTTACAAACAAAAGCAAAGTTAAATATAAATACTAATAGGTTGGATGTAAAAACAATAAAAAATAAAAATAAAAAAAGCTGTTATATCATGGTGGAAGTGGAATTTTGCATATGACTCAAATGAGTTTTAAACTAATAATTAAAGAAATAAATGAGATTTAAATGTTTTGCCTCAATGTTTATTGTATAGGCCTGATTCTTTACATTTATAAACTATGTAATAATAAGGTATTACTGAGGCCTGTCTGTATGGGTGACTATCCTTTCCCAAGATTTTTCAAAAGGTCTACAAGTAAAAAAATAAATAAAAAATAGAGGTGGATTATTTCAGAAACATGACAAATTTACGGCCTCTCCTTCAGTCTATTAACCAATCACAGCAGTTTTATTATATTATTAATAATTAAATGCCAGGATTATTTAACAAGGTATGATGGGTGATGACACATTTTATATATGTATAAATATTAAAATATATAAACTTTGCTGCCACACTCGCGTGCAAAGCCCGCGAAACTTGGCAGCGAGTATAAAAGCTGAAGTCTGTGGCCAGCGCGTGCAAACAGCCGGACTGCCTACTCCCTGCTGAGAGGTCTGATAACTTTGAGTTTTCTGGAGGTAAGTACTTTAATTATTCGATATACTTTACAAAGTATAACTACAAATATCAATGACGTTAAAAAAATTTAACTAAGTAAATTATACAATCTATTAACAAAGACAAACAACCTGTTAACGTTTGGCCCTACTTAAAGACAGCGCGTGAACACTGCTCAAGCACCCACGGGTGACGGAAATGGCCGTAAACTCACGGGAAAATACGATATTCTCCATTAATTTTAACCTCACAGCGGGTCTCGGCGCGTGTGTGGCAGAAACATAAATATGTGTCCATGTTATCATTATATCTGCCTGAGAAGTTTTCCTTTGTAGCTACATTTTTTGAGACCATTAAAGTCCTGTAAACATTCAGGGAGTCACCATGACAACCCCCTGACTGACATTGACTGGATGATTAAATTTAGCACTCGTATATAAATATGATTTGATCAATTTGATTTGTTGTAATAAATTCACATTTTAAGACAACTTTGGGTTTTTAAAAAAGAATACGACGTTCTGTTATGAGACATACATCCGTTTTATTCATGTCAACTGTAGAGGACACCGGGACTTGCTTGTCAGGCATTTTAGGACGGAGACACAAGTGAATAGGAAAGAAATACTACATTCATATTTCTATGAAAATGTTGTATGTTGTTTTGAACTGGTATACAGCCCAGCATAACAATAATTTCTCCTTCGACTAAGCAAAAAAAAGCCCCAGCAGGGTTCATGACTCAGGGCAGTTTGTTCTTATGTTAAATGTGGCCAACACACCACTAAAAGGACAACATTATCAATGACTTAACATAATTCACAATCAAAAGCTATGAAAACACAATTCCAACAGCTTTCCAAAAAGTGGGCAACACATGCTCGACTACTGAAAAATCAATTCTATTCAGTATCTGTTCAGTCATGTTTCTTCTTTTTCTCCATTTTGCTTTTGTGTCAACAGCAGCTAAATAACCCCCAAAAGCTCTTTTAAGAGCTCTTTCAACCTCTTTCAACCATTAAGCGTCTTTTTCCATGTAAGTATATTTTTGAGACACTAGTATTTGGGCTTAAATTCTTTAAAGCTACATCATCAGCCATGTCTTAACATCTTGAGATGTTTCCCTTATTATCTTAGCTGTCCATGTTAATGCTTATTTATCTGCCTTTTCCAGTTCAAAATTGTGACTGATTGAAAATGATCTGCAAAGATGAGAAACATGGGCATAATTAATGCAGTTCTCGTGTTACCATAATGTTTTACTAGTCAATAAATGAATAAATAAAAATCCATATGATCTTGTACCACAATTTGATTCATCAATGATTATTTTTCTTTGACTTCTGCACGTCTATAAATACAGACCTAGGTAATATTTGATATAACAGTAGTCAGTCATTTCTTATTTTACCCATTTTTCTTGTCTGCAAACAGATTGTCATTGAGGTGAGCAGGACGAGGCTGAGGGCGTGAGAGAATGGCGTGAGGCTGGCGGGTGATTGATAATGAGCAACGTGCAGGTGTCACTCATCAGTAATCACGCCACTGGCCTCCAGCTGTTCTCTCAAAGCCCTCAGCCTCGTCCTGCTCACCACAGTCATCCTTTACATTACATTCTTAGTTTCACTTTAGCTTTTTTTGTATTCAAATTAGATTCATTTGCAGCATACATGCCTCATTCAACATTTTGGACTACTGTAGTGGTTAACTGTAATATATTCTTTTTTATTGTTTCTTTTTTTAGATTTTGCATCATCCTCCACTGTGATTTTTTTTCTTTTCTTTCTTCTAACCATCCCTTATTTCAACTAAGGTAAGTTATCTTTTTTTAAGCATCACTTAAAGGTGTTTACAGTTGTCTGTAGTTATTTTCTTCTTAGTGCATGTGTACTTGTCATGGAAGCATAAATGAATTTATTATATTAAACAGAACTTTTAACAAGGCAAATTAGACTGATGACATGGTATACCTGCGTTGCAACACAAATAAAAGGTTTTTGGATTTTATTCTACAATAAAGATTGTAGAATGCTAAATTCGCTTATATCTAACATTAATGAACCAAACTTTAAATTTAGTATTAGTCCTAGAGCAGAAAAAGTTAATACATTTAAAATACTACAATCACTTGATGCCATTGAATGGCTACTATCGTGCAAAAACTGCAACAAATCCATTATTCATGATTAAAAATCTAAACTAAAAGATTAGTTTAGTATCATAATTATTAAAACGTAATGAATTAAAATTGACTCACCTAATCAAACTCAAAAAAGGTCCATGCTTCCAGTCAGCACCTCCTGTCTTTCACAATTTTTAAAAAATGAATAAAACACACTTTAATATTCAAAATTAACACTAGAATACCAAAATATTAGATTTTTAAAAAATACCAACATTAACGTCATAAATACCCTATAGCTTAACGCAATTTTACTCAGCTTGTTTAATTTAAACCATCTTTGGAAAAAAGATATTTGAAGTGTAATTTAATTGTTTAGTTGGTCTAACGTGCCATTAAATAGCATTGGGAGGCGGGGTTTATGACCTATACTAGGACCTGTCACCCGGGGGGCGATCGAGACATTTTAGCTTCACTTTTCAGGGCTTGTGAGAATAGTGAGAATACAAACAGCAGCTATGATTGTAGCAGTACTGGTGAAACAAACGATAAAAGTGATCTCAGAAGCAGCATTACTGACTGGGCACTTCGTTTTGGTGTATCTCTCATTGCACTTTCTGCTTTATTGGCAATTCTTAGAGTGCATTTACCATTCCTGCCAAAAGATGGAAGGTCACTGTTAAAGACGAAAACGGAGTACAATGTGGAGATGATTGCCGGTGGATCTTTCCACTATTTTGGTATTATCAATGCTTTCAGAAACATGTTGAGAAGTGTATGTTCTCGTTTTACAGATGGGCACACATTTAACATGCAGCTAAATTTTGACGGCATCCCACTTTTCAAAAGTTCTTCAGTTCAACTTTGGCCTATTCTTGGCATGTTCAAAGGTCTATCTAAGAAACCTGTTGTTGTAGGTTTGTTTTGTGGGACCACTAAGCCAAAAAATCTGTCTGACTATCTCAGTCACTTAGTTTGTGAGTTGCAGAGTTTAAGAAGAGGTTTTGTTTTTGGTGGCACGACTTTCTTTGTCAAGGTAACATGTATCATGTGTGATGCTCCAGCACGAGCCTTTATCAAAGGTATAAAATCTCACACAGGCTACTACGGCTGTGACAAATGTCAGCAGAAAGGTTCCTATGTGAAACACCGCATGACATTTCCTGAGAACAATGCCTCCTGTAGAACAGATGAAGCTTTTCGACTGGGATTAGATGAGGAACACCATCTAACACACTGTCCTCTTCTAGAAACTGACATTGACATGGTAACTGGTTTTCCTCATGATTACATGCACCTTGTGTGTTTGGGTGTAGTGAGACGTCTGACGGATCTGTGGTGTGGTGCAGTGGGCCCCCTGCGTACAAGGCTTTCGAGCATTCAAGTCTTGGGTATCTCTGAGAGACTGGTAGCATTGAAGGAGTTCATTCCAGCAGAATTTGCCAGAAAGCCTAGGGCTCTCAGTGAGAGACTTCGTTGGAAGGCAACTGAATTCCGTCAACTGTTGCTGTACACAGGCCCTGTTGTTTTAAAGAGTGTGTTGCCTCGCCAGGTTTATGATAACTTTATGCTGTTGTCTGTTGCCATCTACATTTTGGCAAATTCAAACCATTGTATCGAAATGAATGATTTGGCTCACTCCTTTTTGGTATCATTTGTTGAGCATTATGGCTTGTTGTATGGCAAAGAGATGGTGGTATACAACATTCATGGCTTGGTACATCTTGCTAGTGATGTAAAAGTGCATGGTCCTTTAGATAGCATATCTGGCTTCCCCTATGAAAACTTTCTTGGTGAGCTTAAGAGATTGGTAAGGAAGCCTCACAATCCACTTGCACAGATAATCCGCAGGTTGTCAGAACATGAGGAAAGGAACTGTTATTCCACTGATGAAATATCACTAATGTGCCCCCATAAAAATGGACCTGTACCACAAACATTGACAGAAGCAGTACATCAGTTCAGACAGCTTACTGTTGATGGTGTCATGCTGCGAATATCGAGCAAAGATGATTGCATTGCTATTCATGGCAAAGTGATTTCAGTAAAAAACATCATTGCTTATGGGGGTAAAGAGTATGTTATGTTTCAAGAATATAGAGAGAAAGAGGCCTTATACACTTACCCTCTTGACTCCAGAAACATGGGAGTATTCATTGTGTCCAATTTGTCAACAGTGATGCACTTTACTGAGCTCACAAAGCCCTGGCAGAAGTGTGTGAGGTTGCCCCTGGGAGACAAATTTGCAGTCTTCCCTCTGACTCACACATCTTAACAATATCACCAATTAATGTACATAGTTCTTGAGAAGCAGTAACACCATTTCTGGATTATATTGTGGGACATGCTTTGTAAGTGGCATTTATATGAATTAGATTTTTTTTATTATTAATCTAAATTAAGTGTAAAATTAATTGCAACTCTTTTTTCAGACAATGTATCATATCGTAATCTTTGAAACAACAAATGAAGTCGAGGTTGTCCCCCAAAATTGGGTAAGGGACAATGTTTGTATGTGGCCTCCATACAAATATGAAGATAGAGTTAAAGCCATAAAATCCATGGTAAAGCCAGGACCATCTTGGACTCCCTTCAAAATCCGGATTATTTTTACTAGAGGTACATATATCCTTAGCTTCCATGGGTCAGATTTACTAACAGGTTGCACCAGCATGAACCCTCTTTTGGTGTCAGGATTTATTAAAGACACTAAAAAGGCGTGAACAGTTATTTTTGCGGCTGACCTTGTTGCATATGCGTTGGTAAGAGTTTCCCTTTCAGACTCATGCAGAATCATTCAGATTAATTTAAATGAATCATGCAAGGCGATTTACTAAGGTTTGTGCTAGTCGATTTCTTGGTATTTGCACCATATTTACCTCCCCCAAAAAAGAGATTGAGCCTATTTAGTAAATTTGGCCCTAAGATTTTTTTTTCATTTTCTCATTTATTCATAATTTCTCTATTTAATGTATTTTTTAGTTTGCTTCACAGAAACTTTGTTGTTTGTTTATCTATACAGAAACATATGAAGAAGCTCGCCAAAAACTACCAGAGGCAGAAATAAACACAGACCTTACAGACGTGGACTCGCCCCCCGTGAGAAGAAAAAGACACGTGTAAATACAGCACATACAGAGCAGAGTATGGCTGCTGAATGAGGAAAATAAATTGAATCTTTGTTTTGTTTTTTTTGTTTTTTTAATCAGTAAAAGGTCACGTTTTTTCGATGATAGTGAAACTGAGGATGAGGCTAACTTTCCACTTCCAGTAGCGCCAGAAGTGCAAATCAACCTTATCAGGAAATGTAAGATTGGCCAATTTGTGCAACAGTTATAGTTCTATTAATTTGTTTAACACATTTGTTTTTTTGTGGATTCATTTAAGGAATACTATCATCAGTTCTGGAAATACACTTCTGCCTTTGAATTTAGTAGGGCAGTCACAAACGATTATTTTTTGTAATCAGTTTATTATGCTCTGCTTGCATGCTCTGATAATATCTTTCTAGGACTATCTATGAAATCTGATTCTGTTACATAGAACTGAATAAAGAATATATTAATTTGAATATATTTATATTTTATTTTATTATAGGCCAATTTTCTGTCCAAAATTTGTGGCTATTTTATTAACTTGTATTTTTTTTAAATTCAGATTCAGTAAAATTGATTATTTTTGCCAAGTGCATCCAGAAGTTTCGGTTTCGGCTTTTAATTTCGGTGCATCCCTACTTAAAATACATATGTAAAAATAATGAGGCATACAATTGGTTCAAATAAAGCAGGGCTTTACATTAAGCCTTGTCATGTGCTTGTCCTTTGGACAAATAAATTGGTCATTCACTAGGATTTTTTTGTGATGTAATTAAATATTATTTATTTTATCAGTGTTCAATCAGCTTTGACAAATCTAAATCTGCATATTTTTTATACTTCTACATTTAAAGAGCATTTTCCCCCTAATCTTATTAAATGTATGCTTCATCGTTCATTTTAAATTCTTACATTTGAACAATAAACTACTTTTTGAATAATGAGACACTACAGGGCTGTTATAAATTTTTATTAAAGTGTTTACTGAGTTTCTTTGTGTGTGCTGCACTCATTTGGTTTGATTTCTCGAGAGGTTGTCAAGCCTCAACAGTGCAAACCTTGCTGTCAGTACATTATTATCATTCACTTTCGATCGCCACACACTAAATTATTGTAGAATCATTATCTCCCTTTTTTCCTGTTCAGGTACCAGCAGAGCAGGGAATTCCTCTCAACCACTGGCCAGAGAGGAGGCAGACACTATGAATTGTGAGTATTTGAAAACACAGGGCATGCGAGTTACAGAGTAGATATGCTTGCCACTGCAGACAAATAAAACATCAGTTTGAAATCAGTTAGACTTAAACTTCCCTCAAAGCTCCTGAACACTGACTTCTCCAATTTCTCCCACTTTTTTCCTGTTCAGGTACCAGCAGAGCAGGGAATTTCTCTCAACCACTGGCCAGAGAGGAGGCAGACACTATGAATTGTGAGTTTTTGAAAACACAGGGCATGCGAGTTACAGTGTGTTGATGTGGGTTGTCTTTACATTAGAATAATAATGTTTCATATTATCTAGATTATAATAGAAAAAATAGCATTCAATACAAAAATAAATATGTCTCATATATTGAAATCAAGTTTTTATGTGATAAAATATTTACTTCATTACGTGACAGCAGCAAGCAGGCTCCTGATTGGTTAACGCGGTGCGAACTGACGCCAAAGTTCAGATTTTTCAACTCGGGCGTCAGACACGAATTCGCGTCTACCGCGGCGCGCTAAACGCCTCATTCGCGCCGCAGAACCTCTAGACACGCGTAAACTCGTCTTTACATTGACTTAACATTTAAATCACTCGCGCCAGACGCTCTATTCGCGTTTGGTGTGAACACACCATTAGACTTAAACTTCCCTCAAAGCTCCAGAACACTGACCTCTCCAATTTCTCCCACTTTTTTCCTGTTCAGGTACCAGCAGAGCAGGGAATTACTCTCAACCACTGGCCAGAGAGGAGGCAGACACTATGAATTGTAACTCGCATGCCCTGTGTTTTCAAATACTCACAGAGTAGATATGCTTGCCACCGCAGACAAATAAAACATCAGTTTGATATCAGTTAGACTTAAACTTCCCTCAAAGCTCCTGAACACTGACTTCTCCAATTTCTCCCACTTTTTTCCTGTTCAGGTACCAGCAGAGCAGGGAATTTCTCTCAACCACTGGCCAGAGAGGAGGCAGACACTATGAATTGTGAGTTTTTGAAAACACAGGGCATGCGAGTTACAGTGTGTTGATGTTGGTTGTCTTTACATTAGAATATTAATGTTTCATATTATCTAGATTATAATGGAATAAATAGCATTCAATACAAAAATAAATATGTCTCATATATTGAAATCAAGTTTTTATGTGATAAAATATTTACTTCACCACGTGACAGCAGCAAGCAGGCTCCTGATTGGTTAATACGGTGCGAACTGATGCCAAAGATTAGATTTTTCAACTCAGGCGTCAGACACCAATTCGCGTCAAACGCGCAAATGAGGCAAATTCGTGTCTACCGCGGCGTAGTGTTTTTTTAACATTTAAATCACTCGCGCCAGATGCTCTATTCGCGTTTGGTGTGAACGCACCATTAGACTTAAACTTCCCTCAAAGCTCCAGAACACTGACCTCTCCAATTTCTCCCACTTTTTTCCTGTTCAGGTACCAGCAGAGCAGGGAATTACTCTCAACCACTGGCCAGAGAGGAGGCAGACACTATGAATTGTGAGTATTTGAAAACACAGGGCATGTAATAGTCTAGCCATTTTATGAAAAAAAGGTACACTGAAAAAAGTTAAACATCAGTGCAATTCATTCAAAATATATATTTACATTGGTCCAATGGAAAATTTGGATTTTCAGTTTATACCTTCTGTTTTCACTTTGCCTCAAAGTACGTGTAACGCCCTCTACACTGAAAAAAAATGATACTTTGGATTAACTTAAAAAAATTTATGTAATTTGTTACAACTATTTTTTTTTTTTCTCAAATTGTATTTATAATTGTTAAAACCGTAAATTTTGATTTAATTTCAAACCAAAATTTAAATTTTTTCCAACATAACGTTTTACCTTAACCCAAAGTAATAATATCGTTTGTTACAAAGAACGTGTGTATTTTTTGCTTTGATACATTGTTAAACAATGCATTAAGTTAAGGCAGAAACAATGAGCTCATTGAAGTATAGAATACATGTTGTTAAATGATTAGAAAACATAGAAAACTTATTGTATTGGTGCTTTTTTACAGACTCAAAATATGAATGTAAAAAAGTCAACAAACTGAAAAAATAAAAGTTTTTTTTTTAGGTGATGTTATATTGTTAATACTGGTTTCATAAAATTGGTATCGAAAAAAGTATCGTTCAGGAACCGGTATCGAAGTCAAGGTATCGGTATTGGTATCGAAAATTTTGTTACGATACCCAGCTAGGGTTGGGTATCGGTTGGGTTTTATCCGATACCAGTACCTACTCGGTATTTTTTAAACGGTTCCGGTGCTTAAACGGTTCTTGAACCGGTTACTTAAGAAAACGAAACCGCACACACTTTGTCAAAAAATAATACCATTTTATTTACAGGGCCAAACTGGACACAATATTAACTTAAATCTGTAAACAATATAAATAGAACATATGATAATAATAAATAAACCAATAAAAAATAAAAATTCACATTTACATAATATCAAATAAAACAATATTGTATCAAACAATGTAATAATACTGGAGATTAATAGAGATACCAGGGTAATCTAATCTCGACATGGCTTCAGGTTCCCATGTTTTGTCTGCTTGATCCAGTCATGTAAGTTATCTGGTCGTTGTACTAGTTACGGCAGCGCTTAGCTTGGTGAGTTTGGTATTTCGTTCCCACTGCGTCTTCGCTACCCAGCGTTGAGTGAACCTATGAAAGAGAACGTCTCTGGTTACTGCTGTAACCTATGTTCTCTGAATAGGGAACGAGACGCTGCGTTCGCTGCCAAGCTCCTCGCGCTGCCGACAAGCTTCCTTTTTCGGCAGAGAAATCTGAGGAGCAGATGATAGCGCGCGCGAGCGTCGAGGCGGCGCCCGCGCCATCAGCCAACGAATTGGCGTGATTCTATATGGGCTTCAGACAATCGGCACAGAGAGGGCGTTCTGACGCGTAATTTTACACTGATGCCCGCAAATTAGTTAAAATCTCCCGGAATCAAGAGCGCGCATGCGGGACAGAAGAGACTGTGCTCCCAGCCGTATAGCGCGCGCACAGCGGAGAGAGCGAGAGCGAGAGACCTTGCGCTCGTGTGCCTCATGAAGCGCATGTAAGACAGAGTCAGGCACCGAAATGTTCGTTCTAATTCGGTCTGGTTACTACCGTTTACCAACCCTATACCCAGCCCTACAGCTAAATGAATAAATGTAAATGTAAATGTTTGCTTCAGTTGCAATTTGTCCTAGGTTGACCCCCATTTTGGCTTAAAATGACTGGACTATAATGATGGTTTTTAGCTTAGAATATGTTTATATCTTTGTGTTTTGTGTTAATATCTAATGTTAGCCAAATTCAGGGGTGACACTATATTTTTGGCTTGTTTTGATGCCATCAGGGCGCCAAAAACAAAGCCGCAGTAACCAAAGGAGGACATCAACACCTGTGAAAAAGACATCAGTAACCCGTAAATTTACAATAAAACTTTTTCTTCCCATTTAACCCATACCCATATAACATGTGCTAAAAGCTATTGCTAAACTTTGGCCTTTCCCACTAATTATCCTTTACAGCAAGGAATCGCACCCCACAATTTAGACATGGAGAGGCAGAAGTCTTAAGTTGTAAGTATATACTGTGTCAGTTCACCAACACGGCATTCAAATCTTACAGGTTTACCCATGTATCCAAAATACTGTTACACAACAAGCGTTATCTTTCACAACTATTTAAGTTCTAAAACTGACCATGTTTAACTCATTAACCATTAGTTACCTTTTAAACCAAATTATGTACAACCAAATCTGCAGAGCCATAGAGTAAAAATAAGATTTTTACTTCCTTCTACTGTCATTTAACATGTTCAAACTAAAATCTTGTTGTGTTGTTCCCCTCTTTAGCATCATCCCACACTGGTTTCAGTGAAGGTAGGTACTGACTTTTTTTTGTCATGCTTTACACATTGATATGCTTTTTTTTCTATTTTATTTTTTTATATTGCTTTTTCTTTTTTATAGCTTGGATACGCAAAATTCTTGCAAACCAAGAAATGATTAAAGAACAGATGGGCACATTGGTTAAATTGGTCTACGAACTCAAAAAATTATCTACTACAGAAGACAGCCCAACATTAAACACAGACTGTTTTCCACTGTCAAGTTTCCAACAACTTCAAGTCATTGAGGGGCAGCTGCAGCAGGAAGACTACAAGACAGCTGTGGTAAGATTTCAATAGAAAAAATTAACTCAATTAAATCAATTAACTCTGTGTCAGTGTTTTCATGTTTTGCTCATTGTGAATGGTACAGTAGGTAGACAACCACATGTTAAAACCATATCCGTACTGGCTGGGCTGGTTCGACATGGAATGGTTAAGCAACAAGAAAGGTTTGGCCTGGTGAAGAATCTGCAATTATATGCGCTCACTCACTCTCACCATCCACATTTTGATTTCAGCAAATCAGTTATAGTTAGCACTAACCAATGAGATTGCTGGTTGCGAATAAGTTCCTCCTACTGCTGAAGGAACTGAAATTAATGATAATTAGCCCTAGATTTACTCACCCTCAAGTCATCCGAGGTGTATATGACATTTTTCTTTCAGATGAATACAATCAGCGTTATATTAAAAATGTCCTGGCTCTTCCAAGCTTTATAATGGCAGTGAATGGCTGTATATTTTCCAAGTCCATTTTTTGAAGGCCCGTCTGCCGGAAGCTATTTATTCAATAACATTTTAAATATAGATATTTTTCTTACACGAATGCATCGCTTCGCTTCAAAAGGCCTTTATAAACCCCCAGAGCTGGAGGAGCACTTTTGTGGAGCACTTTTATGATGGATGGACGCACTTTTATGCACTTCAAATCAGAAAAGGCTATTCAGAGCCAGAAGAGCCAGGACTTTTTTGGGGGGTGAACTATCCCTTTAAAGGCTGAATAATTCCAAATGAACTTTTTTTTGACCGGTAAAAGCCCACACCGTTTTTGTACATTCTAATCAAGGATGATTTTTGGATGCTTGTTCCTTTATTTGTGCATTCATTTATTTTTACAGATAAACACGTTAGCCTTGAGGGGAGGCACAACAGTCAAAGAAAGCGTATGGTGGATTCTCAGCTTCCTTCTTTCAAATGACATGGCCCGTCAGATTAACTGGAGGGGAATCAATGGAAAAGCTGCATTTAAAGACACCTCTCTAAAAACTGTAATCAATGGTATGGCTTTCTGAAATTAACTACTGTGATTTTATTTGTGTTTGGTGTGAGCTAAAAAAAATTCCCTATAAATGTTAGATTTATAATAAATAACAATAATTATTTGCTTATTTACTGTTGGTCATATATGTGTCATTGTAGCTGCTGTCAGAAGAAACCGCTTAACTGCCACTGCAACAGACCAAGAAATTGAAAATTGGATCAAAAGATGGCTGCAGCTTGCCACAGACAGGGATGGAGGCCGTCGGGCAAGACAAAAAAATTAAGATTGTTCCCTGGTTCTGACACTTGCTCGCCCTTGAGGTTGTTCGCACTGCCTGTTCAACGGACTCCCCTTTTGCCCTGCTCTCTTTTTGAACTATTGATCTGATTCTCCACTTAACTGAATTACAATTTAATAAAACTAAGAACTTGTCTTCTCCTGTTTCTGACACTCGCTTGACCTTGTTCCTAATAGTAGACCTTGGTCTAATGTTTTCGTTGGACTGCCTTCTGGTTTCTGGCAATCTTCACCTTCTGGACCCCTGCCTGTTTTATTTTATATATTATTTATATAATATGTATTTATAATATGTATTTTTTCCTGTTTGTGATTTATATTTATAAATATGTATGTTTTCTTTGGACTGCCTTGTGTTTCTGCCATTCCTCACCTTCTGGACCCCTGCCTGTTTTTTTTTATATATTTATATTATATTTAATTATATAATATGTATTTATAATATGTATTGTTTACTGTTTTTGATTTATATTTATACATATTTAAATGTATTCATCAAATTTTTATATTTATTAAATCACTTTTGACTATATGATTATTCGAGTATTCTCTGTATTATAGGATAATTAGATCTGGGCCAAATTTCTATGCCATTTCTGAGATGTGGCCACATCTGGTCCGGTTGTGGCTGACTTCTAGCTGCCACACTCAGGTTGAGTCATCGCCGTCATTCCATGCGGTATGTGGGCCAGAAGAACGTGGAAGATGTAGGCCACAACTGGGCCAGATGTCATTTGCTATCTGGGTACCGATCGGCTCCGAAGCGAAAGACAACTGGTGCGTGCATCCACTTCCGTATTTATACCCGCACCGTGGGGCGGAGTGTGAGATGCATATCTCGCACGCCAATGTGCATTTGCTCATTTTAACAGTACTCGAAGATGACAGGCTCCCTAAGCGTGATCCCAATCAGTCGACAGTCGACTACGTCGAGCGTGAGCAACTGAAAGGGAACATATGGTTATGGCTCATCAAAGGTAAGACAAAGTTTCCAGCATTTTACCATTTTCAGATATGTACAGGAACGTTTGAGACATACAGGTAGTTCTGGCAATTTTCTGTATTACATTACTTTTAAAATAGTGTTTTGTTGCTTGTGTAAACAAAGCCATAAAATTTACAATTTCACCGTGTACAAAATCAGCACTCTCTAATTTGAGAAGTCTGCTGTGGACCATTCATAAAGTTCCGATGGACATGGTGATTATACTGTAGACAAAATACACTGATATTTTGGTGATGATGTGTGAATGATATCTCGATGATAAAAATAAGGAAAGCCAGTGCTCATGTGAACAGCTGGTACAATTTCTGGAAAAGGCATTCTGGCATTTTTAGCAAATTACAGCAAATTACTAGGTTTGAAGTGTGAAAACAACAATTATCTTTACAAATTAAAAATATATTTAAATATGCAAATGTTAATGAAAGAGAATCATAACACTATTTTATAACAATAATATAATAATATAATTTCTTTTCTTTTTTTGCACCAAAAATGCAAGAGTGGAGTCACGGACATAATTCAAATGTTGATCAACACCAATATAGTATGTTACATCTTTTAAAATCCAAAAGCATGACAGTGGTTTCACATAAACGGTTAGTTCACCCAAAAATTTACTTTCTGTCAACATGTTTCAAATCTGTATGAGTTTTTTTCATCTGATGAACACAAAAGAAGATATTCTGAGGAATAGAAATACTATGGAAGTCAATGGGGACACAAAACAGTTTGGTTACAAACAATCTTCAGAATATCATCTTTTGTGTTTAACAGAAGAAAGAAATTCATGCAGGTTTGGAACAACATGAGGGCGAGTAAATTCAATTCAATTCAAATTTATTTGTATAGCGCTTTTCACAATACATATTGTTTCAAAGCAGCTTTACAGAAAGTGCATTTCAGAGATGTACATAGAAAAAAAATACAGTTAGTTAATCATGTATTAATTTAGGGCATAACATATCGCCGGCGTTGAGTCGTCTCTTCACAGGCGTTTAGTCATCTCATCGCAGGTGTTGGGGACTCTGAAGTCTCCGTGAGAGGCTGGATACAAACTGGAGCTGACGAACGCCATTTACCTCGGGACTAGCGTCCCGAGATAACAGCAGAAAAGCAGATGGGAAATAATTAGCATAGCTGCTGTTCATAATATTAATGCATTCGATCTGATTCAACAGTGGTATAAAAGGTAAGCATTATGTGAATGCTTGGCTAAAGAGATGCGTCTTTAATCTAGTTTTAAACTGGGACAGCGAGTCTGAACCTCGAACAATATCAGGAAGGCTATTCCAGAGTTTAGGAGCTAAATGCGAGAACGCCCTCCCTCCTTTAGTGGACTTAGATATCCTAGGAATGACCAGAAGCCTCAAATTTAGTGATCTTAAAGAACGCGATGGATTGTAGGGCGATAGAAGGTCCATTAAATACACAGGAGCTAGACCATTTAGGGCTTTATAGGTCAGTAATAGTACTTTGTAATTGATACGGAACTTAATAGGTAACCAGTGTAGAGATGATAAAATTGGTGTTATATGATCATATTTTCTTGACCTAGTAAGAACTCTAGCAGCTGCATTTTGCACTAACTGTAGCTTGTTTATTGAGGATGCATGACAACCAGCTAATAAAGCATTACAGTAATCTATTCTTGAGGTCATGAAACATGAACTAACTTTTCTGCATCAGAAACAGATAGCATGTTACATAGCTTAGCAATATTTCAAAGGTGGAAAAAGGCTGTTCTTGTAACATATGATATATGATTTTCGAAAGACAAGTTGCGGTCTAGTATAACACCCAGGTCTTTTACTGTAGTGGATAAAGTAACAGGATATCCTTCTAAATTAAAGTTGTATTGTACGAGGTTTTGTGGGTAGTTTTTTGGACCAATAAGTAATACCTCCGTTTTATCTGAATTTAATAGCAGGAAATTACACGTCATCCAGCATTTTATATCTTTAAGACACTCTGTCAATTTAGATAAGTTAGTGTTTTCATCTGGTCGTGATGAAATATATAATTGAGTGTCATCAGCATAACAGTGGAAATTAATTCCATGTTTTCTTATAATATTACCAAGTGGCAGCATATATATTGAGAATAGCAGAGGGCCTAACACCGATCCTTGCGGCACTCCATAGTCTACTGACGTTATCTTAGATTTTTCCCCATTTAAACAGACAAAATGGTAACGGTCTGATAAGTACGATCTAAACCAGCTTAATGCCTGTCCCTGAACACCAGTGTAGTTTTGTAGTCGATCCAAGAGTATTTTATGATCTATAGTGTCGAACGCAGCGCTAAGATCGAGTAGAACTAGTATTGAGATACAGCCTTGGTCAGAAGCTAAAAGTAAATCATTTGTAATTTTAACTAGCGCAGTTTCTGTGCTATGATGCGGTCTGAATCCTGACTGAAATTTTTCATAGATATCATTTTCTTGCAAGAAAGAGCACAATTGAGCGGACACAATTTTTTCTAGTATTTTAGACATAAATGGAAGATTTGAAATGGGTCTGTAATTTGCTAGGTTATTTGGATCTAATTGCGGTTTCTTAATGAGAGGTTTTATTACTGCCAGCTTGAATATTTTTGGAACATGACCTAAAGATAAAGACGAGTTAATAATATTGAGAAGAGGCTCTTCCACTACAGGTAACACTTCTTTCAGTAGTTTAGTGGGTATTGGATCTAATAAACATGTTGTTGGTTTAGATGCAATAAGTTTATTTAGCTCTTCCTGTCCTATAGTTGTAAAGCGGTGTAGTTGTTCTTGAGGGGCGATAATTGAGGCTAAATCATAAGACACCATAAAAGATTGTACATTTACAATTGTGTTTCTGATGCTTTCTATTTTCTCAGTGAAGAAATTCATAAAATCATTACTACTATACTGTAACGGAATATTTTGCTCTGGTGATGTCTGTTTATTTGTTAGTCTAGCCACGGTGTTAAATAAGAACCTTGGATTATTTTGGTTATTTTCTATTAGTTTGCGGAGATGCTCAGCCCTGGCTGCTTTTAGAGCCTTTTTATAACGTGACATACTGTCTTTCCACGCGATTCTAAAGACCTCTAAATTAGTTTGTTTCCATTTACGCTCTAAGTTACGAGTTTCTCTCTTGATAACATGCGTAGCACTGTTGTACCATGGTGCTTTAGTTTTCTCGCTAACCTTTTTTAATCTAATTGGTGCAACACATTTCTAATGTACTAGAGAAAATGGTGCTCAAACTTCTAGTCATTTCCTCTAGTTCATCTGTTTGTTTGGGTTCACTGAGCAGCTGAGATAGATCAGGTAAGCTATTTGAGAATCTATCTATAGTGGTTGGAAGGATTGTTCTGCCTGGTCGATAACGTGGCGCAACATGACAAATTTCAGCAGTACGTATTATGCAAGTTACCATGTAATGATCAGTGACATCATCACTTTGCGGTACAATATCTATATCAGTTGGATTGGTTCCATATGATATAATTAAATCTAGTGTAAATCTGATTTAGACGATGGGTGGGACCGCTGAAGTTTTGCTTGACCCCAAAGGAGTTTAATAAATCTGTAAACGCAGCCCCTAACGCATCATTTGTGTTATCTACGTGTATGTTAAAATCTCCAACAATTATTGCTTTATCGACATTGACCAATAGATCTGAGAGAAGGTCTGCAAACTCTTTTAGGAAATCAGCATAGGGCCCTGGAGGTCTATATACAGTAGCCAAGGCTAGAGATAATAGGGATTTCTTTCTTACATCTAGGAGCGTAACATTTAGCACAAGTACTTCAAATGAATTAAACCTGTGACCTGTTTTCTGAGTAACATTTAGAATATCTCTATAGATTGTTGCAACAGTCGCCGCCACGACCGATCAGACGGGGCTCATGCTTATAACAGTATCCTGGTGGAGTAGACTCATTTAGACCGAAATACTCATTTGGTTTAAGCCAGGTTTCAGTAAGGCAAAATACATCGAAACTATTATCTGTGACCATTTCATTTACAATAACCGCCTTAGGTGTGAGCGATCTAATGTTTAGAAGACCTAGCTTTAGAAATTGTTTTTGTTCACTGATATTGAGATTTTCTGGTTTAATTACAATAAGATTTTTCCTAGATCCTACAGTAGATTTATTATTTGGCCTCACTAAACGAGGAATAGACACAGTTTCTATACAATGTTCTACACTACTTGTATCAATTAAGTTGGGACAGCAAAGATTGTGATTTGGACTTTGACTTACTAGTCAGATGGTGTGCAACGTCTTGGAGATGTTGTCCGACAGAACAGCCGCTCCGATTCTGCTGGGGTGCAGGCCATCAGCACGGTAGAGCCTAGGTCGCTCCCAGAACAGATTCCAATTATTTACAAAGAGCAGTTTCTGTTCCTTACACAATGACATTAACCATTAGAGCAAATAATCTACTGAACCTTTCCTGTCCTTGTCGGTACGTGGGAAGCGGTCCAGACACGATGATCGTTGCTTCAGGCGATGTGCTGCGTACCGTCTCGATCAGGCTCCTGTAGTCCTTCTTCAGAACCTCCGTCTGCCGCAGCCTGATGTCGTTCACTCCCGCGTGCAGCACAACAGCTCCGACGCGCTCATCACCGTTCAGGATCTCGGGAACATGTGCAGCGACATCTAGAACACGAGCACCAGGAAAGCAGTGAGTGCGCACATTACCCTTACCTGAGGTAGCATGGACATGACGGACGATGGAACTGCCGATGATCACGGCGTCGTCGCGTTCCGACTCGCGAAGAGGGGAGAAGCGGTTCCGGGTGGAGATCTCGAAGACCGGGAGGGGTGGAGAGGTTCTTGGTCTGGTCCTGGCTCGTGTCTTCCGCTGAGGGATCACCCAGGGTCCATGGTGTTGTGTCGGTGCCGGAGTGAATGAAGCCAGGGATGATCGCGTCCTGGGTGCTTGCGTCCTGTGCAGAGAAGCACACGGAGTAGACGAGGTCGGAGTCAAAAAGTTACTAACCACTGACTTGTGAGCATCGGCGCGTGATGTTTCAAGCGCTGATCGCCGATCTCGCAGCTCGGCTTGCCTCTCTAGCAGACCACGGATCTGCTTCTCCACGGACTCCAGCTCCAACAGCACCGAATGCAGCTCAAATGTGTCCTCACCTGCACTCAGAGGTAACGTTAGACACACATCCGATATATTCGCCATTATAACAGATGAACAGTAAATTAGTAGTGATACTACCAATATCACTACTAATTTAGGACTGAAATCCTGGATATAACCCGTATCCTTTCAGTGAAACGGGTGTAAATGAGACGATCGATAGGCGAGAGGCCACGCGTGCAATGCTAGCGGGCTAAAGGCTAGTAGCGGAGATTCGGAAAGTTGGATCTAAGTAGCGATATAAAAAACAATTGGATTGCTTTGATAAGGAATAGTATCGAAGATAATTTCACATGCTGTAAAAATAGAAAGTGCTTGTTTATAAATGAGTGGTAAAGAAGAAAATCAAGGATTTATGAATCAATTCGACGGAGCTTCAAACACAAACACAAACCGCACGCGCATGCGCAGAAAAGATTAAATGATGACAGAAAGTTCATTTGTTGGTTGAAGTATCCCTTTAATGAAATCATATTTGTGTGTGTGTGTGTGTGCCTAGAATCAGCAGCAGGGGTTGTCAGTGATAAATGGAAGACAAAATCAGTCATGTAAGTAATGTATAAATGGATAATCCACCTAAAAATAAAAAATTGCCTCATTTACTCCTCCTGTCTCAGATGTTTTTCTTTCTTTTGTAGTACACAAACAGAAATCTTTAGAAAAAAAATAATCTTTAGAAAAAACGTTTAAAAGTTTTACATAATTAAAATAAAGTATTTTTCTCTTACACGCATCATTTTGCTTCAGAAGATACTGATTCATCAGCTGGGGTCATGCGAATTACCGTTAGGGTAAAATTGAGTGTTTTTTGAAGCGTCACCTGTCCTGTACATTGGCATTATATGGACTCACAGAGGATTTTTTTTTTTTAAATCTTAGTTTGAGTTCATCTGAAAAAAGGAAAAGCATATCTTGGGACAGCATGAGGCTGAGGGTCACTATTTGGTCTTGTCTCTGTCACGTTTTGGTTTGTTCATGTCATGTTCCATGTCTGTCATGTGATTCCCTGTTTGTCATGTGATCCTGCCATGTGTCTTGTCATTGGTTAATCATCTGTTCATTGTTCACAGGTGTCTCTTGTCATTAGTCTGTGTATTTAAGCCCTCACGTTTGCCATGTGTCTTTGTCGTGGAAACAGTTGTTTGGATAGGAGACGTAGGTGGAAAATTTGAACGCCGACGGTAAAATCAAATAAACTACTCACAGTGAATGTAATTTGGACAATGGCTGAGACATCTGGTGGATCTTTTATATCGTTAAACCTAGATAACATGCTTGATGAAGGTAAAATGTTTTGGGATGAGGTTGTTAATGGCAACAAGCAGAATGTACGACAAAGATCAGAGAGTGAAGGGGATTCCATAGAATCAGTAGTTATGGCGAAAAAGACCAAAACAGATGGTAACAGGGCCTTGAGGCCTCAGGTTGATGTTTGGAAAGTTATTTTGGTGTTTGATCAAAAGGGAGGACCAGATTTACATCCAATACATATCACGAAAGCAATAGAGAAGGAAATAGGCAAGATTAATCACGCACGTTTCATGGGTAATGGGAGAATACTGATCTTTGCAAATTCCAAGGAACAACAAAGTAATATTCTCAAGAAAACCCCACTCAACAAACTCAAGGTAACGTCACATATTCCGGGTGCAGCATCTAAGGTCAGAGGAGTAATATCTGGAATCCCAACTTCAGTTTCAATAGAGGAGATCATGGAAAGTTTAAAAGATTATGATTTAGGTGAAGCTAAGCGGTTGACAAAAGGTAAAGATAAAATAGAAAGCCTGTCTATTTTATTAGGCTTCAAGAAAGAACTACCCAGTAGGGTTCAAATGGGATACATGTCATACTCAGTGAGAGAATATATCCCGCCACCGTTAAGATGTTTTAATTGCCAACGGTATGGTCATGCTGCTAGCCAATGTCGAGGAAAAATTAGATGTGCGAAATGTGGAGGAGAACATACAGGTCCTTCTCAAAAAATTAGCATATTGTGATAAAGTTCATTATTTTCCATAATGTAATGATAAAAATTAAACTTTCATATATTTTAGATTCATTGCACACCAACTGAAATATTTCAGGTCTTTTATTGTTTTAATACTGATGATTTTGGCATACAGCTCATGAAAACCCAAAATTCCTATCTCAAAAAATTAGCATATCATGAAAAGGTTCTCTAAACGAGCTATTAACCTAATCATCTGAATCAACTAATTAACTCTAAACACCTGCAAAATATTCCTGAGGCTTTTAAAAACTCCCAGCCTGTTTCATTACTCAAAACCGCAATCATGGGTAAGACTGCCGACCTGACTGGTGTCCAGAAGGCCATCACTGACACCCTCAAGCAAGAGGGTACGACACAGAAAGAAATTTCTGAACAAATAGGCTGTTCCCAGAGTGCTGTATCAAGGCACCTCAGTGGGAAGTCTGTGGGAAGGAAAAAGTGTGGCAAAAAACGCTGCACAACGAGAAGAGGTGACCGGACCCTGAGGAAGATTGTGGAGAAGGACCGATTCCAGACCTTGGGGGACCTGCGGAAGCAGTGGACTGAGTCTGGAGTAGAAACATCCAGAGCCACCGTGCACAGGCGTGTGCAGGAAATGGGCTACAGGTGCCGCATTCCCCAGGTCAAGCCACTTTTGAACCAGAAACAGCGGCAGAAGCGCCTGACCTGGGCTACAGAGAAGCAGCACTGGACTGTTGCTCAGTGGTCCAAAGTACTTTTTTCAGATGAAAGCAAATTTTGCATGTCATTCGGAAATCAAGGTGCCAGATTCTGGAGGAAGACTGGGGAGAAGGAAATGCCAAAATGCCTGAAGTCCAGTGTCAAGTACCCACAGTCAGTGATGGTCTGGGGTGCCATGTCAGCTGCTGGTGTTGGTCCACTGTGTTTTATCAAGGGCAGGGTCAATGCAGCTAGCTATCAGGAGATTTTGGAGCACTTCATGCTTCCATCGGATTTCATTTTTCAGCACGACCTGGCACCTGCTCACAGTGCCAAAACCACTGGTAAATGGTTTACTGACCATGGTATTACTGTGCTCAATTGGCCTGCCAACTCTCCTGACCTGAACCCCATAGAGAATCTGTGGGATATTGTGAAGAGAAAGTTGAGAGACGCAAGACCCAACACTCTGGATGAGCTTAAGGCCGCTATCGAAGCATCCTGGGCCTCCATAACACCTCAGCAGTGCCACAGGCTGATAGCATGCCACGCCGCATTGAAGCAGTCATTTCTGCAAAAGGATTCCCGACCAAGTATTGAGTGCATAACTGAACATAATTATTTGAAGGTTGACTTTTCTTTATATTAAAAACACTTCTTTTATTGGTCGGATGAAATATGCTATTTTTTTGAGATAGGAATTTTGGGTTTTCATGAGCTGTATGCCAAAATCATCAGTTTTAAAACAATAAAAGACCTGAAATATTTCAGTTGGTGTGCAATGAATCTAAAATATATGAAAGTTTAATTTTTATCATTACATTATGGAAAATAATGAACTATCACAATATGCTAATTTTTTGAGAAGGACCTGTAAGTATGGCAAATGTGAACAAGATGCTGTATTAAAATGTTGTAATTGTGGTGGCAATCATAGTGCAGCTTATGGAGGTTGTGAGAAGCACAAAGAGGCAAAATAAGTCCAGAAATGCAAAATGATTCATAAAGTTTCCTATGCTGAGGCGGTTAAGAAAATTGAAATGAAAAAGAAAGGTGCTAGCCTAATTGTTCCCCAGTATACACCAGAGCAAGGTCGGGAAACAAATGCTAGCAACCCAATAAGCAGAGTAAACCACAGGAGCCATCCTAACGAGAGAGTCCAACAGGTCAGTAGGCCTAAACGTAATTCTCAACAGTCAGAATACTGTGAATTCAAAAAGAAAATGTCAGAAGAAATAATGTTGGTCAAGAAAAATGACTTCCTTGCCTTCATTTGAGCAGTGATCAGTAAAGCAACTGAACCTCATCAGGGAAGTAATGAGGTAAAATCAATTGTGGATATTGCAAATGACTTTTTAGGATTTAGCTCACAAGCTAGTAAAATTCAAGAGATACTGAATTGTAAATATGCCTTATGGTATTTTTCATTCTTCAATGGAATGCCAGAAGTCTAATAACAAATGGTCAAAAATTTAAGAGATATATACACAATCTGAAAGAAAAACCTGAGGTCATATGCATTCAAGAAACATGGTTAAAACCACACCTTGATTTTGTATTGAAAGGATATAATGGTATTAGATGTGATAGAGAAAAAGGCAGAGGAGGAGGGTGTATGACATTTATTAAATTATGAATACCGTATAGGTCTATTAATTCCAAGGACCATGAATGTGTGGTAACTGAAATATTTAATAAAGGTAGTGGTAATTTTACTATCATTAACTATTATAATCCATGTAAAGCATTAAATAGTGAGTTATTGAAAAGTATTGTTAAGAGAAGCCACAGAGAGATTTGGGGTGGGGACTTCAATGCTCACAACAGTTTATGGGGTAGTAAACAAACAGATTTGAATGGTGAGGCAGTGGAAGAAATGATGAATGATAGAATGTTAGTGTGTATAAATAATGGTTATGGTACTAGAATTAATGTTTATAAAAATGAAACTTCTTGTATAGATTTAACTCTAGTTGATAGGAAAATTGCCAGTAGATGTGAATGGGAAATAGATCAAAGCACAAGCATGGGTAGTGATCACTTCCCAATTACATGTGCAGTTGATATTGAATTTATGATTGAACAGAGTTATGTGCCCCAAAGATGGAATTTTAAAAAAGCAGATTGGGAGAAATTTGTAGAAAGCTGTGGGAATGGGGAAAGTATATCAATTAATAATGATCAGACAGTTGATGAAATGAATAGTATTGTCAGTTCTTTTATATTGGTTGCTGCCAGCCAAAGCATTCCTGTTAGTCAAAACCAAAAGAAGCAAATCAATGTTCCATGGTGGAATGATAAGTGTTCTGAGGCTATCAAGGACAGGAATAGAGCTTTTAAGAATCTGCGTAGAACATTAACAATGGACAATCTTATTAACTACCAAAGGAAGAAGGCATTAGCCAGGAAGGTTATTAAAGAGGCTAAGAGAGATTCATGGAGACAGTTTTGCTCAACAATAGGAAGAGAGACCACTTTAAATAAAGTATGGATGATGATTAAGAAGATGATGGGCAAATTTAAGCCTCCTCAGGTTTCTGTCTTAATTAAAGATGGGACCCATGCAATCTCAGATATGGAAAAAGCCAATATGCTTGCTAGAGATTTTGCAGACATACACAAGGGTAGCCACCTGGAGGAGCAGTATATGAAAAGGAAAAAAGAGGTATTGAAAATAAATAGGAATATCTTAAATACCAAAGAGTCAAATATGTCTATTATGGATGCTGAAATTAATATGTCAGAACTTAAAAGGGCATTGAGTAATACTGCATACTCTGCACCAGGGACGGACAACCTGTGTTATGCTATGTTTAGAAAATTACCTGATAATATATTGGAGAAAGTTCT
This sequence comes from Gila robusta, assembly GCA_030770095.1. NCBI lineage: Eukaryota > Metazoa > Chordata > Actinopteri > Cypriniformes > Leuciscidae > Gila > Gila robusta. The sequence goes on along the minus strand of JAVALU010000126.1, from coordinate 185,541 downwards.
TAAGCTGTTTAACAAAGTATGGAATGAAGGTAAATTACCAAGCATGTGGAAATGGGCAAGAATTCTTCCATTTCCTAAACCAGGTAAAGATTCAAGTGACCCAGGAAACTATAGGCCTATAATGGAAAAAATTATAGTTGGACGTTTAAATTATTTTCTAGAATACATAAATCCAATTAAAGGGTATCAAACTGGATTTAGGAGGTGTAAGTCAACAACTGATGCTCTGGTTAAAGTATGCAATGAAATTGAAAAGTCTTTAATAATGAAAGAAGTAATGGCGGCAGTTTTCCTGGATATTGAGAAAGCCTGTGATACTATGTGGAGAGAAGGTTTGTTGATTAAATTAGGAAAATTGGGAATTAATGGGAAAATGTATAATTATATACTTGACTTTCTCTCTCAACGTTCCATCAGGGTCAAAGTGGGTGATGTAGTGTCTGATGAGTTTATTGTTGAAAATGGAATTCCTCAGGGGAGTGTTATATCAGTCCTATCTTGTTCAACATAATGATTAATGACATATATGAAACACTGGGAGATAGTAACGAAGGTCTATTATATGCAGATGATGCTGTCATTTGGAGAAGAGGACGTAACATTTCATATGTTAATGATAAGATTCAAAAGGACATTCATGTACTTGAACAGTGGGGAATTGATTGGGGTTTTAAATTTTCTATCTCAAAGTCACAGGTTGTTTATTTTACTAGGAAAAAAGTCCCTGAAACTTATAAAATTATGCTTTATAATAAGAAACTTGAAAGAAGTGAAAAATCTAAGTACCTAGGAATATGGTTAGATGCCAAACTTACATGGAAATATCACATTGATTATGTTGAAACAAAGTGTGAAAAGGTAATTAACCTTATGAGAATGGTCACTGGGCATAATTGGGGAGCTGACAGGCTGTCTCTGATGAACATATATAAAGCATTGATAAGATCAAATATTGATTATGGCTGTATAATGTATAGCTCAGCTTGTAAGACATCCCTCAAGAAAATTGAAAGAATGCAGTTTAAGGCTTTGAGGATTGCCCTTGGTGCTTTTAAAACAACTCATACAAGTGCTTTATTAGTTGAATCTAATGAAACCCCTATTAATTTAAGGTATGAGAAATTGTCACTAACTTATTGGGTAAGGTTAAAAGGAAGTTTCAACAACCCAGCTCTGTCAGTACTTAGTTATTGTTGGGAATATTGTAAAAAGTCCAGTGGGTTTGGTTGGAATATTGACAATTTAGTAAATCATTATGGATTAAAAGAGTTGAAGTATGGCCCAGCATTAGCTTTAAGTTGTGTTCCTCCATGGCTGCTTCCTGTTCCAGAGGTAAATATTGATTTATTAGCGGGAAAAGGTGAGCATCACACTAAGCAAAGTTTTACTGAAGCCTGCTTAAGTTATTTAAATACTTCATATTATGGATATTTACAGATGGCTCTAAAGAATCCAAGGGTCATTGTGGTATTGGAATTTATATTCCAGAATTTGGAAAAAGATATGGGTATAGAGTGAGTGACCATTTATCAGTATATTCAATAGAGATGACTGCAATAATTACTGCCCTTAGGTGGGTTGAAGAGACTAAACCTCTGAGATCTGTTATATGTACTGACTCTATGGCAGTATTACAAAGTTTTATAACAGATAATGCAATACGTGAAGATTTGGTATTAGAAGTAAAGCATCTTCTTTTAAATCTTATAAGCCTTGGATTAGTGGTACAGTTCTGTTGGATTCCAGGCCATTATGGAATTGATGGCAATGAAATTGCTGATAAGTTAGCTAAAAAAGCTCTGGAATTAGACCAAGTACAAATTCACATTCCATTGGGTAAAGGAGATGCTAAAGCTTTAATTAAATCACAGATTATACTAAGGTGGCAAGATGAATGGGAGTTAGAGAGTAATGCCAGACATTATCATAGGAACCAGAACTGTGTTGGAGGGAAAAGAATCACCTCATTGGGTCTTAATAGGCACGAAGAAGGTATGATAACCAGATTGAGGTTGGGCCACACAGGCCTTAATTCCACTTTATCCTTAATAGGTAAAAGTAATGGCATATGCTCTGAATGTAAAGTCTTGGAGGATGTCACCCATGTTTTATTTAAATGTAAGAAATTTGACAAACTCAGACAGAAATGGAAAGACGCTGATGCAGAAAATGATATTCATAATATTTTACAGGAGCAAGGAATGCAGGGACAAAGAAGCAAATATTTAATTATATATCTTAATGATACTGGTTTAAGTAGAAGAATTTTTTAAAAATAAATTTTTAATTTTTTTTTAATGATTTTATGATTTGATGTATCATTTGCCAACGTCCTTTTTACACACTCCTGTGTAGTAGTCCAGTAGGTGGCGGTATATATTGTAAAGATATGATCTGCCATTAATCAGAAGAAGAAGAAGAAGATGTGTCTATGGCCCTGTCCCAAATGGCACACTCCGGACTTGTGGACTTCCTCAGAGTCCACACTTCGGTGACGTCATGTAGTGCAGACCTATAGGGCCCTTAGCGCGAGTCCGCGAGGGCGCATTGAGAGGTATTTTTGGGACAGACTCGATCGTCACGCCGGAAACAGGAAGAAGGTCTCAGCTCAGAAGCTGAATAAACTTAAAGGTCATCTCATCAGTCCCTTTATTAGAAAAATATCACAAATATCATAAAAAAAAATTACAGTCTTTAGCATCGAGAACAGGATTTATTTTATTTTACCAAATCTTATGTCCATGTGAACTACACAGCCTGCTTTTACAGTTCTATAATTGTATATGCCACCTGGGCATTAGAATAGATGTCATGGTTATGTAAATGATCAATACAGTTGTACATAATACATAATGTTCAATTTTAACACAAAATTAAAATGTAAATGAGTTTAAGAAAAATGTATAGGTTTCAATATTCATACTACGTTTATATGACTCAGTAAAGCCATGACATTCGGTTCTATTTATGTAATGAATCATAATGCGATCGTATTATTTAACACGCTATTATTATGTTTGAGATATCAACCACTGGTCGATAATGTTTGTATAAACTGTAAGTAACAACTGGTAAAATGTACGCCTATGTCATAAAGCCATGTTAACAGTCCGTGAGCGAAATCTCCTCCCATCCGTTTTCTGATTGGCATTTCGCAAGGATTCCTGGGTAGTTAAAGTGCGTGGAGCCTGCATCTATGCGGGCTTCGCGGAAGACCGCTTCAAGGGTACAAAGGGGGCGCTGCTGAGCACACTTCAGAGCGTTAAAATGATAAATGGGACGGCCTACGGACTCGTAGACTCGGCGAGCACGCGCAATTTAAGTCCACGAGACCGAAAGTCCGCATGAAGTGCGCCATTTGGGACAGGGCCTTTGTCAAGTTTTGTTTTCACTGTAACCACTGTTTGGGTAAGCTTCATGTTTTGGTTCATGTTTTGGTTCATGGTTTTGTTCTAAGTTCATGCCACGCTTTTGTTTTATGTTTGATCTTGATATTTTGTAAATAAACTGCACTTGGGTTCTCTACAACTTGCCTCCGGTGGATCCTTTTTACACTGCCCAAAAATGAAAACTCTCTCTCATCATTTACTCAGATATCCTTTTTAAAGGGGTCATATAATGCCATTTTTGTACAAGTTAATATGAATCTTTAGGGTCTAAATAAAAACTTTGTAATATACTTTTATTAAAAATTCTCATTAGTATTTTAAGAAAACACTCATTTTACCTGCTCAAAAACAGCTCTGTTTTCAGCACGCCGTTTCAGTGCATATGCCTTTAAATGATAATGAGCTTTGCTCACTCCGCCCCTCTGTTCTGTGCGTACAGTTTTTAATAACACAATAACCATAACGCGTTGTTCATTATAAACGTGGGATTATTAATTATATTGAGAACGTCGTAACGTTACATAGAATACATGCCGTAATGTACCCGTGTAAACATTAGCCACATTCATCGTGAAGCGTGCAAGGAGCAAGCGATATGCAAAGATTAATATTTAAAGGTTAATAAAACGTTACACTCACTTCTTCTGAAGGTGCAGCAGGGACACGAATAGTTGGTACCGATTCCTTTTTCAGGAGCAGCTTCTTAGCAAAACCAGCTTTATGACCCTCCTCGTTTATAAAGCAATCTGGTGTGAAATGATTCGCGCAAACATGAACGCATTGACGTTGCTCGTGGGGAATATTCCCATCGTAAACAAAACTCAGCCACTGCGTCTTCAGCGGTTCCGATTTAGGAACATCAAAATGACTGCTGTGTTCGTTATTACACCCAAGAACAGAACACCACAATCGCTTAGACGCCATTCTGCTCCAGTGTAAAGGAAACAATGACGGACTATGAGGACAGCTCGCTCAGGGCGGGGCTGTGCTGAAACGCTGCTGTCAATCAACAATCGTGGGAGGGGCGTCCGTTTTATCTACGTCACAAAAACGAACGGCTCAATTTGAGGCAGGGAAAAACATATAAGGAGATTAAAACAAAAACACTGGATGGATTTTTATCATTATATGATGGTTGTGTACAGGCACTGTCAACACACATTTCAATACAATCAACTTGTAAAAGTGCATGTACCATTATATGACCCCTTTAAATAAATATTTTTGTGTTTTTTATTCATATAAAAAAATTTGCTTTCCTTTCAGGTGACTTTAATGCAAAAGGGCAAAACTGTACTTCAAATAACAGTAAGTAATATTGTGTCATATTTTAAATCGATCTTATCAGCAGATGTTCTTACAAACTAAAATTACATAACAGATTTCCAGTTAAATCTCCTCATGATGCTAGATAAAATAATCGCAAAACAGGAAGAGCAGTCTCTACTATTTAGCCAACTACTGCCGGCAAGAGAGGAAGATACACAGGGGCGTATCTAGAAGGGGGGCACGGGGTGGCACTGGCCCCCCTGGAATATGATTGGCCCCCCTGGTGCCCCCCCAACATCAATGGGCTAGATTTACTGTCAACCTGACAATGCCCAACGCCATTGGATCAGAGTGCTGTCAATCACTACTTGATTTGCGATTCGCAAAGCGGAATCACAGGTCCGCGTTATTCAAACAGTAGAAGAGACACCTCGACACGTCACTGTTTGTTATATATGCACTCAATTACAGTATATATTTTGAAATATCGCACAGTATGTTAGTCTGATTACTTTCCTGTGTAACGTTGAAACGATCAGGCCAGTAACGTTAGATTAGCTAACGTAATTTCGGCAGACTGTATAGAGATGACTTGTCAGTGTTGTTCAGCGGCAGCGCACACGACCACATAAATATAAAATAGATAAATATTACTTTATCTGTTGTTTTAAAGACTAAAGGCTCAATCTTTTTCCAAAAAAGCTGTGCCGTGGTAAACATTAAAAAGTGAGAACGTTAACTAACACCATAGCTATGCAACTCTGTGTAATTTAGATAATGGGTTTTTGTTTATTTTTACACAGCAACAGGACATCCAAGGTTCCTTTAAGACGAAACCATGTCAGAGACAGATTTCATGCAGAGAACGTTCACTCACTCAAAGTTTGTGTTGAGAATAAAAGCATGTTAAATTGTAACATACCATCTTGAATTACAAAAGATAGAATGAAATCATTGTAAAGAGGTAGGGTACCATCCGTTGAGTTTTGCAGTGATTATATTTAAGTGCCAAACAAGTAACATCAAACGTGTTCACCCTCCACGCAAACACATACCATATTTACATATCAGTTCAATCATTTGTATGATAGAAAAACCTGAGTTTCCAACGCAGTTTGTCACAAGTCCAACATTCTCAAAGTCAATGATGGCACGATGATTTCAGTCAATAAACATCCACAGGAAGTTCCACAGGAAGTTCCACAGGTTTAAGCAATTCGAAGATGACAGCCTCAGTCAATAATCCATTGATAATTCCCACGCGCACTAAGCGGTCGAATTTAGCATAAAACAGTCCAATAGAGAAACTTGTCTCAAGACGTATTTACCATGTGCTTAATTAGAACATTAGGCTTAAATGAGTAGCAAAGAAAATAACAATTTCTCCTCAAAAACCCAAACCACAGATGAATACCTCGAGCTACAGCTCACATCCATGTTTTTGTCACCCCTCCCTAACTTCTTCTTCTTCTTCTTCTTTGGGCTTATTGGCGGCTCGCATTCTTAAAAAGAGCATTACCGCCATCTACTGTAGGTAATAGATCAGAGACAATATATCACAACTCCCAGAACAATCAGGACTCATGCTTTCAATGTTGCTGCGTGTTCAGCTCCTCCATCTACAGCCAAAGTCCTTCATCTTCCAGAGAGGGATACTGATACTAAAAATACTAATAACCTATCTATATTCTAAAGATCAAATTTGTTCTACTTAAAAACTTTATTATTAACCTACCCCCCTCTACTGAGTTTAAAACCATCTTTAATGTTAATTGTTGATTATCTTTCATCTCAAATTCTTCAATTATACCCCTCCCTAACTTCACTTCTTCTCTGCTTATATCCGCATCCTCCCCCCTCAGAACTGAGGACACCGCCCCCTAGTGTAGCGGCAAAGCACTAGTAACAGTGAACTCAACCTAGAACTGTTACAAAATTACTAATTAATGCCTAGGTGTTGTTTTCTATTTATTAGAAAAAAAAAACTTTGTGGTCCAATCCATGTAAAATACAAAATGATTTTCAGGCTGTTGTTCAGTGCCACATTTAATACCATCTATATACTTTGCACTGGGCATTGCAGAGATTTTTTAAATCGAGCTTAATATTTTCTAAACAAGTATTTATTTCCATTTGAATTTTCTGATTTCCCATGTGTTCCCCTGACTGGTTCTTGGTCCCCCCTGTGCCCCCCCCCCCCCCCCCCCATTTATAAAATCCTGGAATCTCCCCCTGGATACAGGGCCAGAGAACCCTATTCCAGCTATTGGTCAGTTATCTGACTTTCTCTCATTTGAGAAGCTGAGGGTGGATGAGTTAAAAAAAAAAAAAAACGGTTGAGAATCTGACATGTTTTATTTTACAAAATACAGCTGATCTGTAATGTGGATATGCATATTATTTGACTAGAGCATTTAATTTAAATTAAGTAAAATTATTTTACTTAAGTTAAATATCTTTCTGCACTTTGAGGACCAAACTATGGGGAAACGGTGCAGTGAATGATTCGAAAAATTGCTCCTTCTGAAGTGTGGGTACATTAGTGTCAAAGGAAGGGGAAGAGGAAACTTGAAGAACTTTCTGTTTATCGAGTTCTACTAAATAAATAACAGTATTTGCATATATTACTGTAATTATAATTATCTTAGATTTAATATCAGGAAGCAATAAAGTGACAGAATTCTACATGATGAATACCTTGTTTGTTGAAATATACTTGTTCATCTCTAAAAACTTTACTTGTATTGTAAACATTTTATGGGCAATAATGAAATCACAGCCTGGGTCCACCAGTATGGATGCTGAAACCCATATTGCAGAGCCCCTTAACACGCACCAGGCCTGGTTAGGAGAAGAGTATAGGCAAAGTATTATGTGATTGTTTCAAAACATGTGGCCTCTAGGCCAGTTAGATTTGAGGCACTAAATTACATTTTACAATGACCAGCTATAAATGAATACTTTATACATTTATATAGCAATACATTTTAATATTGCTTTATTGTTCTGTATAGCTGGTATTTATATGACACTAAGTTCAACATTTCGTTTTACAGCGACAAGTTACCCCACATTTACAGGATGGTTCATTGAATCTTTTCTCATTATAATGTGAAGTAAGTATTCAGGGTGTATTCAAGTATAAATGTCTCAAGCTTAAACAAACTGCACTTTGGTTAGTCACTCCCTGTATAGTCCTGTCATGTGAAGCTCCGATTTGCTTTGTTCTCTGCCAAGTTTACCTGTGCCTGCAGTGCCACCTTCTCTGGTTCCGGATTGCCTAATTATCTAACATCTGAATTATTAAAAATTAACATCAAAACATAAAATGCTAAATGGGAGATATCTATATCTAGCATAAAAAAACAGAACATTGTCTCTCAGTTGCTGAATGTTGCGCTCAGTAGGAAACATTCTATGCCGAATGATGGGAGACCCTAATTATCCACTGATTTCCAAGAATGGAGACATAACAATTGGAGCACTTTTTCCTGTCCACAGGATGAAACACTCTATCCCAACAACGTTGCTACAACCCTGTCGTGTCTTACAATTCTACGTTGTTACAATGTTGTGAGCACTTTGACAGCGACGTTGCCATAGCAGAAATGCAACGTGCCACAATGTAAATGTGTTTGCTGGGACAGAACTAGTGATGGCAATTTCAAAACACTGTTTCATGAAGCTTCGAAGCCTTTACGAATCTTTTGTTCTGAATCAATGGTTCGGAGCGTGTATCAAACTGCCAGAGTCACGTGATTTCAGTAAACGAGGCTTCATTACGTCATAACTGTTTCGAAACACTTCGAAATGTCAATGGTTTACCGCTGGGAGCGATGAACTCTGTCAACCCATGAATCATGAGGAGTCACTGAGAACCAATGAACAAGTGTCTGTGGGTTTTACCTGATCTCTGATCAGTTTTATACATTTGTAGACATTTTAATTACACATTAGTATAATTAAAATGAGGTAGTTGTAGCGACAATGAGTCTTACATTGAATTAGCTCAAATTATATATAGGGAATTTTAATAATTAATCATGAATATGATTAATATACTGCATATTACAGTTAAATTATCGAAGTTGAAAATAGATCGATTGTATATATGAATGATCAATCACAACGAATTATAATTCTTCATTCATATATCAATGGTCCCTTTCCAGATCGATTATATGAGATAACCTTTAATGGAATTAATTTAGTTATCGAACAATCTGTTTGTCCAGCAAACGGCCGTAAGATTAACTTATCAACTTCTCAACAAGGTTATCCCTTCCTTATAATTCCAAAAAGCTATTTTCTGGCCATGAAAATTCACCTTCTTGTTATTATAAAATTTAGGTTACTGAAATAGTAACGAATTGTAAAGCTTTGTAGCTAGGATCAAACACTTCATTGACTTTGTACAAATGAGCAAGATTGGACAATTAGCAATCAAGAATATAATGGTTTTAATAAAATGAAACTACGGATACAGAATTCTACATTTCACACGGAATATATGTGTATACACTCGAAACAAACAAACGAAAAACATTACAAACACGAATTAAAATGGGATGAGAGAGGGAGAGAAAACGATATATATATATATATATATATATATAGAGAGAGAGAGAGAGAGAGAGAGAGAGGATGAGAAAGTGAAACTAAAGGATTAGAGAGATCACCGGGGTGATCGCAGCATGGCAAAAATCACAGACACAAAACCCTTAGAGAGACAACAAGGAATCACAAAGATCAAATCCCCTGAATGGGGTAAACAGATCTTAAAGCATTTAGATCGATAGGAATTACGATACTTGCATGATTCTTCGTGTGGCTGAGAACCAAAGCGTGTGTGTGTGTGTGTCTCTGTCCTCGTGTCACGCGTTCACGTGGTCTTTCAGAGCGAGGGAGCGCGTTAGTTTGAATGTCCTTTGAGGTGCAGTTGCTGGTTGGTTCAAAGAGTCTCTTTAAAGTCGAAGTTGCCGATTACGTTCATTTCGCTGAAAGTGAACGTAGGAAAGTCCGAAGACGAAAATAAAGAAAGATTAAAGAAAAAGGAGAAACACTGCGTAAAGCTCCCTAAGGAGCCATGGCACCGGAAACCTCTCACAGGGAAAAAGCTTTTCTAGAAACTTCTGTGTCAGTCTCTTATGGAGAGGAGGGGTTCACGCCTGCTTCGCGTACGTGAACCAATCATCTTAGAGCATCTCGAGCGGGAAAAGTTTTTCTTTGTCCTGTCAGGATAATTTGTGACGGTATGAAATTTTGTCATTTCTACCCAGAAAGATTGTACACACAGAACAATACATTTTACTGTAATATCCTATGTATGACTTGTTTAGTCAAAACAAGACGGTCAAACAGGTACCAAGAATGGCCGGAAAGAGTAGAAGAAACATAAAGTTACATTCATATGCAGAATTACACACATTTAATGTTCACTCACACGACTATAAAGTCATAATACCGGCTACCATGACCTAGGAAAGATCAAATTCATGTTTATACATTTCTTAAGTGGTTATACTTATAGAAAATATAAGATTGCAGAGTCTATTCCTCTTTCTTTATCAGAATTCAAGTGGGAGCTATGGTTCCCTTGGAATTCCTTTGGGGGTCATAAAGTTTTATGACCTAGCAAGAGGGAGAGGCACAGAATTTGATCCTGTTAGGTATTCTTTCTTTAGAAATACACTTAAGATTCAAAGTTACAGAACAGTCTCAAATTTAATCTATAGAATAAGACAAAACTAATTAGATATGCATGCATACAGGAAGGTCAGATACAATTCTGTGTTATATACATTAAGGATATTTCTATCCTAAGTTGCACACAAAGGACGTTTGTGTATAAGTTCATCCCGTGGTTGGCGGGTGGTGAACTTTTTTGCTCATCCCCTGCGGGCGATTGTGTGTGCGTTTTTGAATGGACAATGTGGAAGTGACAATGTTCGTCTTGTTATCGTCTTGTTATCGAAGGGAAACCCTGGGGAGTTCTCCGCGTGATCTTGAGCCAAAGCGGCCTTTTGGTCATATGCCTTTTGGTCACATGTGGTAAAACCGGACACTGCTTTGTCCATTAGTAATTTAATCAACTGGCAGAACTGGCCATCTGCTTGCGGCTACATAGTTAATAGTCTTATTTGCCTGTTTAGCTGAGCCATTCATAGGACAAACAAAACAAACCCTGACAATTGATAAAATAACACGTTTACACATGATAATCTTATTAGATGATTAGGTAATTGCATTTGAAAGATTTTACTTTCAGTAAAAAATTTGCAAAAGATTGTAAAAGGTGTTTTTATACATGTTTGGCCTGGATTTTTGTTGCATTTACACTGTTCTGATGACTAGGGGTCACCGTGGAGACGGGTGTCGGATTGTTTCGAAGCCTCGGCACAATATGGCACATTTGATTCAACTGTGTCAGTGTTTCACGAAGCCTCGATTTGCCCACCAGTAGACAGAACTGAACTTAAGTAAACATGATAACGAGGTAGATAATGAGTGCAAAGCTGAACATAATGAGTGACCAAGACAACAAACGACTAACTCAGGCAGAAGGTGTGAAACACAAAAAGTCCAAACTAACAGAACCGTGACAAATAGATTACATTTTAAAATATTTTAAAATAGAAGGTAGTTATTTTATTGTAATAATATTTCTCAATATTACTGTTCCTATTGTATTTTTGATTAAATAAATGCAGTCTTTGTGAGCATAAGAGACTTCTTTCCAAAGCATTAAAAAAATTTAATGTTTCCAAACTTTTGACAGGTACTGTACAACAAAATACAAACTGTGCAAAATTGCAAAAATGTACAACAAATATGCAAACACATATTTGAGAGTATCTGGGTAAGTCATAGCCTTATGCTCAAATAGAACTGAATATTCCAATATTCTGAGTTTTGCAATTTAATACCAATATAAAAGTTTTAAAACATGATTTTACTTCCACTCCTACTTGACCTGACTCGTCTCCTGCCCTCATTGGCTACACTCTCAATCATTCATGCATATTAATTTTGTCTATAAAATGGCAAATACACTATCAGGTCATTTGCATTTGGTAGTGGCAGTGGAGCTTAATCTTTGGGATGCTTCTCTTTCTTTACACACTCCTGCTTTTACATAAGCTTCATACAAAGGCGGGAAACACCCTATGCCGAATGATGGGAGACCCTAATTATCCACTGATTTCCAAGAATGGAGACATAACAATTGGAGCACTTTTTCCTGTCCACAGCACAGAGACACTGCCTTCATTTGAGTTTACAAATAAACCTCAACCTCTATCATGCTCCAGGTTTGTTATTAGTGCAGAATATGCATTTTTAAGTAGAATTAAAATGCATTATAACCATACATTTATTTTATAACAGCAAATATCGTAATATTATGGTATTTCAAGCATGAATATGTGAAATAAAAAAAAGCTTAATACAATTAATATTGTTCCCTTCTCCACCTTATCTTTTTGAAAATTGAGTTACTACTTAGTCTACTTTTTAACGTTTATTTTCACAGTGTGAATCTGAGAGATTTTCGACTGGCGCAAATCATGATCTTTGCCATTGAAGAGATTAACAGAAGTGAAAATTTGCTCCCAAATGTGTCTATTGGTTATCGAATCTATGATACCTGTGGTTCAAGACTGTCTACCATGAGTGCAATTATGGGACTGATGAATGGTCAAGAATGTGGAACAGGAGACAGGACATGGAATGGACACTCACCTATACATGCTATCATAGGAGATTCAGAGTCTTCTGCCACAGTGGTTCTGTCCAGAACTACAGGACCTTTTAAAATTCCAGTGGTAAAGAGCAATAACATCATTGTTTGACACAATCAGTATTGACTATTTCACTGTGTCCTGTGCTTTCTTTTTCAGATAAGTCACTCTGCTTCATGTGAATGCCTCAGTAATAGGAAAGATTATGCTTCATTCTTCAGGACTACGGCTAGTGATTACCACCAGAGCAGAGCACTTGCATACATAGTCAAGCATTTAGGCTGGACTTGGGTGGGAGCTGTGAACAGTGACAATGACTATGGAAACTATGGAATGGCTATATTTCTTAAAATGGCCCAGCAAGAGGGGATTTGTGTGGACTACTCTGTGAAATTCTACCGAACTGAGACAGAAAAACTACAGAAAATGGTGCATACAATTAAAAAAAGCTCTGCGAAAGTGATTGTTGCATTTGTTTCATTTCTTGAGATGGGCTTACTTATTGATCAGCTAAGTATTCAGAACATTACAGGCCTCCAAATGATTGGTGTCAAGTCATGGATAACTTCAGAAAATTACATCACTTCAAACAGTTTTCGTGTACTTGGAGGGTCACTGGGATTTGCATTGAGAAAAATCAATATTGAAGGGTTTTCAGATTATGTTAGAAAACCATTCTGGGACACAGCCTTCCCATGCTCACAAATTTAGGGGAATTCTACTCAATATGCATTAAGATGCAGGAGATATGAGGATCTACTTGTGCTGAAAAATTATAATGAAGATGTTTCTGAATACAGACATGCAAGCAATGTCTACAATGCAGTTTTTGCAGTGGCTCATTCACTACACAGTTTGCTCAAGTGCAAGGAACAAGAAGGTTGTGAGAAAGGCCTGACAATACAACCATAGCAGGTAAAGATAAAACACAGATGAATAGAAAGGGAGAAAAGAGTGTAACAATATTTATAGTGAGCAGTGTTAAAACAATAATGTACAAAACTTTCTTTTTTCATTAGGTGGTTGATGCTCTGAAAAAAGTAAATTTCACAGTAAAATTTGGAGATAATGTGTGGTTTGACAACACTGGTGCGACAGTAGCTCAATATGAAGTTGTGAACTGGCAGCAGGGCTCAGATGGATCATTCCAGTTTAAACCAGTGAGATACTATGACACTTCACTACCTCCTCACCAGCGCTTTGTGCTCAACACTGCAAACATAATCTGGGCTGGAGGAAAGTTGGAGGTAAATAATTTGTAAAATAGTGTTTGTTTAAATTGAGAGAACACTGAATATCAAATACTAAAAAAAGTAAATACTTGTATTGACCTTGATGAAAGACATAAAGATACTGACAAAATTAAACATACTGTTATATAGGTCAATTTATTATAAAAAACAAAAAACAAAAACCTTTGCCTATTCTGAAAGCTCTGCAACTAGTCAAAGTTTGGAAGCAAAAACAGTATAGCTAATTTTTTTTCCCAATGTAGAAGCCAAGGTCGGTGTGCAGTGAGAGCTGTCCTCCAGGCACTAGGAAGGCTGCACAGAAAGGAAGACCTGTCTGCTGTTATGACTGTATTCCATGTGCAGAAGGAGAAATCAGTAATGAGACAGGTAAACTTCAGCCCATCTCACACTTTCAAAGAATATTGCTTCTTTTTGTGTTTTCCCTCTAATTTAGCTGTTTCTTAGCAAACAAAGTTCAATTCAAAACTTTTGTCTCTAACTAGTCATCACAATTTCCTTCCCAGATTCAATTAACTGCAAGCAGTGTCCAGAAGAACACTGGTCCAATGCTGAGAAAAATTAATGTGTGTTAAAGACTGTAGAGTTTCTGTCATTCACAGAAGTTATGGGTATAGTGCTAGTCTTTTTCTCACTGTTTGGAGTAGGATTAACTGCACTGATGGCCATCCTGTTTTACTGCAAGAAGGACACCCCCATAGTAAAAGCCAACAATTCAGAGCTGAGCTTCCTGCTACTCTTCTCATTGACTCTGTGTTTCCTCTGTTCACTTACTTTCATTGGTCGGCCCACTGAGTGGTCCTGTATGTTGCGTCATGTTGCGATCTTTGGGATCACCTTTGTCCTCTGTATCTCCTGTGTTCTGGGGAAAACAATAGTGGTGTTAATGGCCTTCAAGGCTACACTCCCAGGAAGCAATATAATGAAATTGTTTGGGCCTTCACAACAACGACTCAGTGTTCTTGCCTTTACACTTATACAGGTTCTTATCTGTGTACTTCGGCTAACAATATCCCCTCCATTTCCCTACAAAAATATGAAATATTATAAGGAAAAGATCATTCTTGAGTGCAGCTTGGGTTCTGCTATAGGATTCTGGGCAGTGCTGGGTTATATTGGCCTACTGGCTGTCTTTTGCTTCATTCTGGCCTTTCTGGCTCGTACACTGCCTGATAACTTCAATGAAGCGAAATTCATCACATTCAGTATGCTCATATTCTGTGCTGTTTGGATCACGTTTATTCCAGCTTATATCAGTTCTCCTGGAAAATTCACTGTAGCTGTGGAGATATTTGCCATTTTAGCCTCAAGCTTTGGTTTACTATTCTGCATATTTACAACTAAATGTTATATTATCCTGTATAAGCCTGAACAAAATACAAAGCAACATGTCATGCGAAAAATACCACCTAAGTCCTGTTGAGAATTAAACTATTCTTATGTTAGTGTAACTTGTTGTTGTTGTTGTTGCTTTTTTATAGTATTTTGTAAAGGATAAATATGAATAAATTACATTTTTCATCAACTGTATTGAACAAACCCATTTAATCCCATTGGTCACCGTGAAGTGACCGAAAAGAAGGTTTTCATTTATAAGGCTCTAAAAATGTTACTGACTGGTATTTTAGTGCATTTCATTTTTATGTATCTCAATTAAATATGTGCAGTGTCACATGGTTAGTGCAATTTGTCACATGACCAGAGCAGTTTACTTCCTGTTTGCACCATGTGAAGATGATGGCTGCATCAAAGCTCCAAAACAAAAGGTTTGTAAAGTATGTTAACTTAAATATATGACAAAGATTTTTGGTACACATTATCTTTAAGGTGTCTAATATTAATATATGAATTTACAATTATTCAGTTCCCTTTCAAGGGAACTCACGCTGCGTCAAAACGCTGTGGGAACGCCCCTGCTCCCGAGGGAGCTGAATGTGAGCAGCTAACGTTAAGAACGCTGCGCTCCCGCCGACCGCTCTTTGAGGAGTCCCGCTGTTGCCGAGGCAGAACGGCGGCTCCATTCATGGGGTTCACAAATGGATCTGACAGAGTAGTTAGAGACGAGCCTGCCCCTTTCTCTGCCTTCACCTGCCAGTTCCAGTGCCTCAGCTCAGGGTTTGGAAGCACGCATTGTGGTTACTTCCACACAGACTGAGGCACCAGTACTGCAATTATCCAGTTGTGAGGAGCTGGATGTTGTCAGTATCAAGACAGGAGATACTGAAGACTCGTCACTTCAGTCTTCGGCATGTGAGGAGCTAGTGGAGGTTATCACTCGAGCTGTTGCCAAATTAAGCATGGACCACGGACAAACAAGAGACCAGGCAGAAAAGCAAGTTCTACCAGAAAGACTCGGGAGATATAATGATGTAACAAAGCATTAATTTATTGACAGCCCAGCAAGCAATTTTTTATAAAGTTCTTTGGCGTAGGCCCCGTCCGTAGTTTATAATCCGAGGGTAGCGGATCTGCATTTCCTGCCTGAAGACGAAGGCAGGGGCGCAGCCGACCCCCAAAAGTAGGTGGATTATGGATCCACCGGGACGGGGCCAGCCCACCCCCAAAAAATGGTAACGGAAGGTATACCCACCGGTCGTGAATCCTGTGGTTCCTGAAAAATAGGAAAGGGAGTTACCATAAAATAGCATGATGGACGTTGGATGTGGATACCTCGTAGGCCTATAGCTTAATTAGGCAAGGTAGTCCAAATAGGTGGTTCGTGGAAAAACGCCCATACAAATAAGCTGCCATTGGACGCATAATGCCCGGAGGGACCGTAGGGTGAATTGGGATGACAAATGCCCATTATCTTAATGGCAAATGGGCCTTTTGCAATTACCCCCGTGTCCGCGGATCCCTACCCACTTGCCCCGGAATAGGGGGTACTCGGACACCTTTAGGGGGCGACACTGAGCTGAACCCACTATAGTGGCCAAATGTCCCGTTGACCCCCCCGACCTCTAAGCCATGCGATTTCCGTCGTCTAGTGCACCTGAGTCGGGCCCCAGAGTTTAAGGGCCCTAGCTGCTTTTTAAGCGTTTCCTAACCCTCGTTCATGATGAGACCAGAGATTGTGGATTGTGACTGAAGAATGTGGATGGTGACTGAAGATTTTTTTTTTATCTTGTTGATTAAACCACCTCTACTGTACTAAACACACTCAACTGAACACATTCATCTAACTTTCAAGTCATTTCAGTGTTTAATTTGCATTAAAATGCTGTGTCCGCGAAACCACTATTTGGAGGCCACTAAATAGGTTGGCTCTGGGGCATTGTTGTGTTTTTGCTCTCCCGTCATTTGTGATGTCGATTCTCGTTAATTAAACCACCTCTACTGTACTAAGCACACTCAACTGAACACATCACACTAATTTTCAAGTCATTTCAGTGCTTAATTTGCATAAAAATGCAGTGTCCGAGCAACCACTATTTGGCGGTCAAAATAGTCAAGTCAAGTCAAGTCACCTTTATTTATATAGCGCTTTTTACAATACAGATTGTTTCAAAGCAGCTTTACAGAGATAACAGGAAAATAATGTTGTAATAGTATTGTTATATACAAAATGAAATGTCCCCAAATGTCCCCAACTAAGCAAGCCAAAAGCCAATGGCGACAAAGGCGAAGAAAGGCGAAAAGGCAACAGTGGCAAAGAACCAAAACTCCATCAGGTGACAGAATGGAGAAAAAACCCTAGGGAGAACCCAGGCTCAATCGGGGTGCCAGTCCTCCTTTGGCCAATGAACGAA
Source organism: Gila robusta (assembly GCA_030770095.1). NCBI lineage: Eukaryota > Metazoa > Chordata > Actinopteri > Cypriniformes > Leuciscidae > Gila > Gila robusta. The sequence continues at coordinate 168,145 of JAVALU010000126.1, read as the reverse complement.
CAGTGTATGATTATGATTCAAGCAGCATTATAGGTCAGAAGTCAGATGGGATCAGAACTTTCACAATATTTATCCAGTTCCATCTGGTTGAGGTCGGAGTCATCACGCCGGTATGGAGACGAGTTTGTTGAGGTGTCCTTGAGGCCTTCACAGGGTTGATGAGGCTGGCATTTCAGGGATGTGTTGTCGTCGTGTCAATGCGATGGTCCTTCATCAGATCTGGATATGGCCTGGATCCGGCGGTTTGCGGTAAACCTCGGGATAAACAGATAGACTAATATTAGCGTAGACGCCATCCTTCTTATGATGTACAAAGTACATCAGGATTTATGGGAAGTGTTCCCGGTTCCGGCTGATCTAAACTATGGAGCCTAACATTGAATTATAGAAGTCTATAATGTGTTATGTGTATGCTAAGCCAAAGAGATGTGTTTTTAGTCTAGATTTGAACTGACAGACTGTGTCTGCTTCCCGGACCATGTTAGGAAGATTGTTCCAAAGTTTTGGTGCTAAATGGGAAAAGGATCTACTACCAGCAGTCGATTTAGATATTCTAGGTATTATCAACTGGCCAAAATTTTGAGATCGCAATAGACGTGAAGGACTATAATGCGTTAAGAGCTCGCTCAAGTACAGGGGAGCTAAACCATTTAGTGCTTTGTAAGTAACCAGCAATATTTTAAAATTTATTCAATGTTTAATAGGGAGCCAATGCAGTGTTGACAAAACTGGGCTAATATGGTCATACTTCCTGGTTCTGGTAAGAACTCTAGTGGCTGCATTTTGGACCAACTGTAGTTTATGTATTAAACGTGCAGGGCAACCACCCAGTAGAGCATTACAATAATCTAGCATTGATGTCATGAACGAATGAACCGATTGTTCTGCATTTTTCATTGAGAGCATATGACGTAATTTAGATATATTTTTAAGATGAAAAAATGCAGTTTTACAGATACTATACACGTGACTTTCAAATGAAAGATTGGTATCAAAGAGCACACCCAGGTTCCTAACCGACGACGAAGACTTGACAGAGCAGCCATCAAGTGTCAGACAGTATTCTAGGTTATTACGTGAGGAAGTTTTTTGTCCAATAATTAGAATCTCTGTTTTTTCAGAATTAAGTAGTAGGAAATTACTACTCATCCAGTTTTTTATATCAGCTATGCATTCCGTTAATTTTGTGGATTGGTAAGTTTCGTCAGGGCGTGAAGAAATATAGAGCTGAGTATCATCAGCATAACAGTGAAAACTAATGCCATGCTTCCTAATGATATATCTTAAGGGTAGCATGTACAGAGTGAACAGCAACGGTCCTAGTACTGAGCCTTGTGGTACACCATACTGAACTTTTGATCGATAAGACATCTCTTCATTTACTACTACAAACTGATAACGGTCAGATAAGTATGATTTAAACCATGCTAGTGCAATTCCACTAATGCCAACATAATTTTCGAGTCTATTTAAAAGAATGTTGAAAAGGAACAAAAAGGAAACTAAAAAGGAACATAGTTGTGAAGATACTGCCTTTTCTAGTATCTTTGACAGAAAAGGTAGATTTGAGATCGGCCTGTAATTGACTAATTCTGTAGGATCAAGTTGCGTTTTTTTAACAAGCGGTTTAATCATAGCCAGCTTATGTACGTATCCTAATGACAAAGATGAATTAATGATATTAAGAAGAGGATCTATGACCTCTGGAAGCATCTCTTTCAATAGTTTAGTCGGTATAGGGTCTAACATACATGTTGTTTAGATGATTTAATGAGTTTAGAAGATTCTTCCTCTCCTATAGCAATAAATGAATCGAATTTTTCATCAGTGAGACTACACTGCACTGTCTGATGCGATACTGTACATACTGTAGTAGACGGTTGCATATGTAGCGGGACCTTAAGAGGAGTAAACTACCTCTACATATGCACGACTACGCCACCCTGTTTAACAGGGAAATATTAATACTCATGAATTTAATAACCCACAAAAAGGGCACACAGGAACGTTATTATCGAGGAAGGGCCAGAGACGTGGATACAAAAATACAAAAGATTTTATTATAGTCAGCAACAATCTTAAGACAACATTAAAAAAAACTGGATCACCATGCAACACTCAAGAAGTCAAGGAGGAAGCCGAGGCTTAACAATGGCAGGTACACTACTTTAGTGAGCACAAGGCCCCTACAATCACTCTTACCACACTGTGCACAGGTATCACACACACACTCCAATATGGTCAAGCATGAACGCACAGCACTCAGTGACAAACCCTCCACCACAGCACGTGAGGGCCTAATAGCGGCCTGACTTGAAGCCTGGACTCCTGTAATGAGAGCAGAAATTACTGCACTGATCTCAACATACAACAAGGACACTTAACTACAAAAGAAAACACACAAGTAATAAACAGACACAAGCAAACCAAAACATTCATAAATAAATACACAGAATATATATACACAACAAATCACACAATTTGAAAGACTAGTTGGAGAAACAACCCAGCGATCACAAGGACGAGTGCTGTAGAGCAGGCGTCACACAAGACGCATTAAATCGAGCGTACGTGTTGATGCGAAATGTTATTGCCGGGAAAGGTCCGGACATACAAAGCAGCAGGAATCCGAGTGTATAAAGCAGCAGGAATCCGAGTGTATAAAGCAGCAGGAATCCGAGTGTATAAAGCAGCAGGAATCCGAGTGTATAGAGCAGCAGGAATCCGAGTGTATAAAGCAGCAGCGTCAAACAGCGTTGCCCCGCAGGTGTCACTGACCAGTCTATTCCTCCTTAAATATAAACATACCACATATAATTGCAGTCTAAAAAGGGAGCGCCACTCAATAGTGAAAGTTTTACATACCTTCATTTCATAACAGTCGCGCGTCCACGTCACGCGCACACAAGACCACACCATGAGGAACGCCAAAGGAGTGTAACAACTGCCAACAGCCCACAGTTGCGATTTATCCTCAAAGCTAAAACGGAATAGTTGTTTACATGAAATCACGCATCTCTGTTTAACTAATCAGCCAAACACATACCTCCAAGCGAGAACGGATGAGCAACCAGGAGGGGCGGTGCCCGGGCAATGACGCACCACGCAGACGACACCGACACGTAAACAGTGACTCGAAACCCTTTTTATATGGTCCCGCATCATTATGATTGAACTCACGCCCGAACGCATTAGGTTAATTGGACGCAGCAGTACGTCCCGCTACACATAGTTATAATTTTCTCCCTGATATTATCAATCTTATAAGTGAAGAAGGTCATAAAGTCATTACTGTTGTGCTGCTTGCAAACTTCTGGGCTTGAAACTTTATTTTTCGTCAGTTTAGCAACTGTTTTGAATAAGTACCTTGGGTTTTGTTTATTTTCTTCTAATAGGGTTGAAAAATAAGCAGATCTAGCAGTTTTTAAGGCCTCTCTGTATGCAATCGAGCTCTCCTTCCATGAAATGCGGAAAACCTCTAGTTTTGTTTTCTTCCAGTTTCTCTCCATTTTCCTGGCTGCTCTCTTTAGGGCCTGAGTGTGTTCGTTGTACCATGGCGTTGGACTATTTTCTTTGATCTTCTTTAAGCGCAACGGAGCAACTGTGTCTAAAGTGCTGGAAAAGAGAGAGTTAAACGTTTCTGTCGCAATATTGAGTTCTTCTAAGCTATCTGGGATGCTGAGATGATGAAACTGATCAGGAAGATTATTAATAAAGGATTCTTTAGTGGCAGAAGTGATAGGTCTAACATATTTGTTACACGGAGTCGGCTTTGCAGCCTTGGCTAAATGAAGTTTACACAAGACTAGATAATGATCTGAGATGTCATCGCTCTGCTGCAGAATTTCAACTGCATCAACATTGATTCCATGTGATAATATTAGATCTAGAGTATGATTACGACAATGAGTAGGTCCTGACACGTGTTGTCTAACTCCAATAGAGTTAAGAATGTCTTTAAATGCCAATCCCAATGCATCTTTTTCATTATCTACATGTATATCAAAATCACCAACAATTTGGACTTTATCTGCAGCCAGTACTAACTCTGATAGAAAGTCAGCAAATTCTTTGATAAAGTCTGTATGGTGCCCTGGTGGCCTGTATACAGTAGCCAGCAGAAATCTTAAACGTGACTTATCATTTGCACTATATATTGTTACATTAAGCACCAACACTTCAAAAGAATTATATTTGAAACTAGACTTCTTAGTAATTTTGAAAACATTACTATAAATTACGGCAACACCTCCCCCTTTGCCTTTCAGACGAGGTTCATGTTTATAACAGTAATCTTGCGGGGTGCACTTATTTAAAATAATGTAATTGTTTGGTTTTAGCCAGGTTTCTGTCATACACAGCACATCTAGGTTATAGTATGTAATCATATCATTAACAATAAGTGCTTTTGAAGTAAGGGATCGTATTATTCAGCAACCTAAGCTTTATCATTTGTTCATTTGTATTATTTCTGTTTTTTATTTGTTGAACATCAATTCATTTTTTACCCTTAGATGTGTTTGGAAGTTTTTTGTATTTCCTAATTCGGGGAACAGACACAGTCTCTATATGATGATATCTAGGTGAAAGAGCCTCTATGTGATGGGATTTATCTGACCTTGGTGACGTGAAACAGCTAGCAGACGGTCGGTTTAGCCAGTTTGTCTGCTTCCTGACCTGAGCCCCAGATTGTCATGTTTGAGCTCTAAGACTATGTGCCATATTACTAGAGAGAAGAGCAGCACCATCCCAGGAGGGATGAATACCATCTCTTTTCAACAGGTCAGGTCTGCCCCAAAAACTTTTCCAATTGTCTATGAATTCTATATTATTTTGCGGACACCACTTAGACAACCAGCCATTGAGAGCCATCTCATCACTCCTTCGAACAGGAAGGGGGCCAGAGCAAATTACAGTGCCTGACATCGTACTTGCGAGTTCACACACCTCTTTAACATTAATTTTAGTGATCTCCGATTGGCAAAGTCGAACATCATTAGTGACGTGAATAATAATCTTAGAGAATTTACAATTAGCATTAGCCAGCACTTTTAAATTTGCTTTGACGTCAGGCGGTCTGGTTCCCGGCAAACATGTGACTATGGTGGCTGGTGTCTCTATTTTCACGTTCCGTGTAATAGAATCGCCAATAACTAGGGCACATTCAACAGGATTCTCAGTGGGTGTTTCACTGAGAGGGGAGAATCTGTTTAATGTTGTAATCGGAACGGAAGAGCGGTGTTTTGTCCCGCAACTACAGCGCCTCACCGTCACCCAATTGCCCTGCTGCACGGGCTCTACTTCAGCCGGAACCGAACAATGTACAGTGTTCTCTAAGCTAATCCAAAGTAGTATCTAAAGCCCTTGCACTCTTACAATTAACCTCAATTAAAGTTTGGATGCGTGTATCTAGTTCTGAAATCTTCTCCGTCAGCCTGACTATCTCCCTGCATTTATCACATGTAAATCCTGTGCAGACGGAGAAGGCTATACTATACATGTTACATGAAGTGCAAGTGACAATAAGAGGAGAAGATGACATGACTCACCGTGTTTGTTGACTGATTCTACTTACCACAGCTTTGATGGATTTGTGAAAGGCGCGAGCTAAATAAATAAATAAAGAGCGCACGGATGGCACGCTAACAGGCTAGCGAATTAGTAGCTTGTTGTGCTTGCAACGATTTAGATTGAAGCTAGCGATGTCGGGTTAATATGTGATGTTGAGTAAATTGTATTTCAAAATAGTGTCTTCGCGGACAAGGTGGTTTTTAAGCTTAAGCTTTGGAAATATTTTGATGAAACGCATTTATCAAGACTCAATGGGCTCCCCTGGTGCGGGTGGAAAAGTTTGGTGGCCCTTGGACCTCGTTCAGGGGTCGCAAGGTCAAAAATGGGACCGAGCGTCTGCCATGTGGCAGAGATTAGGGTTAGAGGCTGAAAATGTTTTGCCTTTGCTCAAGAGCCCGGCGCTTTCGGTATGTCGATTGGGCCGGGCCCAGGGGCCACCGTGCCGAATTCGGGGCCCCTGGGACCTTTCTATAAAAATCCGACTCGCCGATTAAATGAATGCGTTTGCAATAGTGGTTTCGCGGACACCGCTTTGAAAGGGCCGATCGACTAGGGGGCGCCATTTTCCATCTTGGTGTGGGCAGAAAAGTTTGGTGGACCCACGACCTCGTTCAGGGGTCGAAAGGTCGAAAAAGGGACGCTTGTCAGCCAAACCGCTATGCTGTTAAATGGCCCGTGGGACGGCCCCCGTACGTAGACGGAGGGTCGTGGTACCTTGAGATTTGAGATTGTGACTCTCAAGGGGCCCCCGATGCACGGCCCCGAATTGTGAAAATCTAGGGCCTTCCCGAAAGAAATGCCCCTCTTAAAACCAAAAATCACTCAAAAGGCTCTTAGGGTATATGAGTCAAAGAGACATGAGACAGAGATTAGGGTTAGAGGCTGAAAATGTTTTGCCTTCGCTCAAGAGCCCGGCGCTTTCGGTATGTTGCACAGGGCGGGCCCAGGGGTCAGCTTGCCGAATTCGGGGCCCCTGGGACCTTTCTATAATAATCCCACTCGCCCATTAAATTAATGTATATGCCGTAGTGATTTCGCGGACACCGCTTCGAAAGGGCCGATCGACTAGGGGGCGCCATTTTCCATCTCGCCACGGCCCCCTGGAGCGGACGGAAAAGTTTGGTGGCCCTACCAGTTAGTTTAAGGACCGAAAGGCCAAAAAAGAGAAAGCCCGTCCGTGAAACCGTTATTCCTGTAAATGGCATGGAACGGAGTAATATAGTACTCATACTTCCTTTATAAACACATTACTTGCATGCTTATGTTAATTTAGGGTCTTCTGAATCCATAGATACCAAACACATAGTGTTCCATGTCCATTACATATGGTTTATAAGCCCAAATGTAAAAATAGAGAAAACGGACCAAAAATGGCTTAGTCCCCAGAGGGTTAAACCACGTCTACTGTACTAAGCACACTCAACTGAACACATTCATCTAACTTTCAAGTAATTTCAGTGCTTAATTTGCATAAAAATGAGTATCCGCAAAACCACTATTTGGCGGCCACTAAATATGTTGGATCTGGGACATTTTTGTGTTTTTGCTCTCCCGTCATTTGTGATGTCGATTATCGTTGATTAAACCACCTCTACTGTACTAAGCACACTCAACTGAACACATTCATCTAAATATCTAGTCATTTCAGTGCTTAATTTGCACAAAAAAGGGCCCGGGCGTCCGCCATGAGAAAGAGATTAATGTTAGAGGCTGAAAATGTTTTGCCTTCGCTCAAGAGTCCGGCGCTTTCGGTATGTCGCTCGGGGCGGGCCCATGGTTCACCGTGCCGAATTCGGGGCCCCTGGGACCTTTCTATAAAAATCCCACTCGCCCATTAAATGCATGTGTTTGCCGTAGTGGTTTCGCGGACATCGCTTTGCAATGGCCGATCGACTAGGGGGCGCCATTTACCGTCTCGCCACAGCCCCCTGGTGTGGGCGGAAAGCTTTGGTGGACCCACGGCCCCGTTCAGGGGTCGGAAGGTCGAAAAAAGGACGCGTGTCCGCGAAACCGCTACGCCATTAAATGGCCCGCGGGGCGGCCCCCGTACGTAGACGGAGGGTCGTGGTACCTTGAGATTTGAAATTTTGACTCTCTAGGGGCCCCTGATGCACGGCCCCGAAGCGTGAAACTCTAGGACCTTTGCGAAAAACGCCCCTCCCCCGCCATCAAATCATTTAAAGGCCTGAAAGGCTCTTTCGGTGTGAGAGTGAAATAGAGGGAGAGATTATGCATAGAGGCTAAACAAATTTTGCCTTTGCTCTAGTGCCCGGCGCTTTTGATATGACGCTCGGGACGGGCCCCGGGGCCATTTCAGTGTTTAATTTACATAAAAATGCAGTGTCTGCGGAACCACTATTTGGCGGCAAAATAGTGGCTTCGTGGACATGGTGGTTTTTAAAGCTTTGCTGTCCAAATATTTTGATGAAACCCATTTATCAGGACTCAGCGGGCTCCCCTGGTGCGGGCGGAAAAGTTTGGTGGCCGTACGACCTCGTTCAGGGGTCGAAAAGTCAAAAAAGGGACCGGGCGTCCACCATGAGACAGAGATTAATGTTAGAGGCTGAAAATGTTTTGCCTTTGCTCAAGAGCCCGGCGCTTTCGGTATGTCGCTCGGGGCGAGCCCATGGTTCACCGTGCCGAATTCGGGGCCCCTGGGACCTTTCTATAAAAATCCCACTAGCCCATTAAATAAATGCGTTTGCAATAGTGGTTTCGCGGACAGCGCTTCGAAAGGGCCGATCGACTAGGGGTCGCCCCTAGCCGCTTGCCAAGCATTTCAAGTCCGGTCGAGTGTCTGGCTGAAAGCGGGCCTGTTTCTCAGTGTCTGCCATTGACCTCAATGGCAGACAGAAAGATGGATCAAAAATGATAAAAAAATACTTTTTCAGGCCATAGGCCCGGGCGTTTTCGGTACGTCGATCGATTGAGCCATTTCGGGGCCCTGGGGCCATTTCAGTGCTTAATTTGCATAAAAATGAGTGTCCGCAAAGCCACTATTTGGCGGCAAAATAGTGGCTTCGCGGACATGGTGGTTTTTAAAGCTTTACTGTCCAAATATTTTGATGAAACCCATTTATCAGGACTCAATCCCACCTGAATGGGGCTTCAAACAGTTTCTTCGGTAGACATTTTTTTTTAAAGTTCCTGTCATGATAAAAACTATTTTACTGCACTCTTTTACTGCAGGCTCCCCTGAGTCCGTAGCACCAAAGTAGTAATACCATTTGGCTTGTGTCAAGATGATTTATGACCCTATGATTGACAGGTGGGCGGGGCTAACCTTTGACCTTCCGGGGTCCTCCGGAGGTCCCTTTGATGTAGGGATTAACCTTTGACCTATCGATCGATCAAGTTGACAGGTGGGCAGGGTAACCTTTGACCTTCCGGGGTCCTCCGGAGGTCCTTTGATGTAGGGATTAACCTTTGACCTATCGATCGATCAAGTTGACAGTTGTCTTTGCCCTATTGACCTTTGTATTATACGTCAAGTTGCCAGTTGTTAGGGTTGATCTGGGTTTGACAGTTGTCTTTGATCCGGATTATGATGGATAATTTTGCCATTTAGTTTTACCCCATTGATTTTGGCCTATTGACCCCAGGGGGAAATAACTTCTTGCTGTGGGAAATTCCCTCCATGCCAGCCGTGCCGGGGTTAGTGAGAAAATAATTTTTCTAATGTCGCATATAGATTAGAGTTATCTTTTCAAAACAAAAATAAAATCATCTTACCGTTTCAGAGTTGAGGATCTTTTGAAAAAGTTGAAAAGAGTTCCTCTTTTGGAAAGAGTGCCTTTTGCATCTGACAGTCTCCGCACTGTGTGTGTGTGTGTGTGTGTGTGTGTGTGTGTTACATGATACCCCCTACATTCCTGAGCATGCTATATAAATGGGGGCCCTGTGTTGCCTTACGACCAGAAAGAGAAACATGAGCTACGAGAGCATGGACGGTTCATCCTCCCCTAAAACCCCAGAGATGGGGCTGACCAGCAAGATGATGGAAAGTCTGACTATGGCGCCGAGAAAGTCCATCGGGCACGTCCGTTTGACAAACTTTCTCCATGAAACTTCGGAATGGACTCAAGCTGAATTTATGATGTGTAGTAACCGTGTATTCGGGTACAAATTTCATAAACCCTCGCGAATTGTTATACTCTACACCACTGACGGTGTGGGTGAGTTTCAGCCTGGGGAAGACGCATGCGTTGTATTTCCTGAAAAAGACTGGACTCTATTTTACACGTTTGTCTGGAAGGATCTGCACGACATCGGCGAAGAGCCTTTGTACACTGCCGAGTGGGATGGGGTAAGCCCGAACAGCCGGTACCGTGTGGTAGGTGACCATACTAAAAAGAAGCCGAATGATTCCGTCTACATATTCTGCTGTAAAGACAAGACAAAGCTCAACAGCACCCGATCAGGAGTCATCCGGCCTAACGAGCATCACGATCAGTACGAAATGCAATTTGTGTTCAATTGGTGCGATCTGATTCTGCTGAGTACTGTTTTTTCAACCATCGACAAGATGTTCAAATGGTGTGACATGCATGACGGATACAACAAAATCAAAGTGCAGCTGTTCCACCCCGAGAGATGCGCGCGGAGCAGTTCGTTTGATAGGCCGTCCACGCCCATTCACTACAGTCATCGTAAAGCTCAACTGTCAGACCCTCCCAAGCGTCTTTATAAACCGTGGTTGAAAGTCTAGAACGTCCCGCCCTCTTCTACACCCCATAAATTCCGGCGAGCAGACCCACCCAAGCAAACACATATAAACCATGGCTGAAGACGGAGGTCCAGAACCCGCGCACGTGTGCAGCTGCGGTATCTCTTTCGGCAGTTTTCTCGACCCTGACGACAACGCTATCGACCATATTCTGACCAACGACGCCGGACCATCGGACCTCCACAAAGACTGGGGTGCTGATTTGTGCACAGACTACGAACCTTACAACCCGACTTACTCGTTTGATGAACGTGACGACCCAGTTGCTAAACCATGTTTCGACACTACAGACGGATGTTTCAGCGACGTCGGCTTCAAAATCATAAAAGCAGCGGTCGTGGTGTTGCTGCAACATCTCATCGGTGACAAGCTCAAGGACGAATGTGAGGGGTGTGCGGTCGATCATCCTAGCCAGCTGCAACATTCGTGCCTGTTTGACCCGTCTACCTACTTCTTCGACACACACTTTGACGAACTGTCAGGCAAGCTGTTTAAACCCAATTTTCATTCCATCATCACTATTATCCTCAACCGGTGCGGGTTAAAATCTCGACCCCACCGTATTCAAGGAACAGTCGGAGCTATTCTGCGTGAATTAAAAGACGAACCATTCATCACTGGCAAGCTAGAAGAAATCAGGGGGAGACTTCTGGACAAACCCTGCAAGGAGATCATCTACGACGTCGTTGATCTCTGGGAAGGTCTCTCAATCGTCAATGACCAGTGATCAAACCTCCCCCGACATGGGTGTTGCGGGCAGTATAACGCACTTTATCGCATCCATGTTTAAAGATCATTACAAAGACCAGATCATCGGTCTTATGAACAAGATTATTGAGGAGGCACCCGATCCCCCGTTTGAAATTCCACGTGATGATGATGACGACACTACACGTGAGACCAATCTCAAGAAAATTATAATAAATGTAAGAAGTCTGGGTCGTAACAATACATGGTACTCTATGACCTCCGCATGTCTTGACGATAACGAACCAGTATGCAATGTGATAAAACAGGTTCTCGATTGGCTGTACGGCTCACAGCCCAACATCGGTGTCTTTGATACGTTGTGCATGTTCACGTTTGTAGTCGATGTATGTATCCATTTGGTCAAAAAGTCAAAAGGGTTAGACACTGACGATGAGGAGGAGATGGTCGAATGTCGTCAACTGATTAACAACGTCGACCAAATTATTGAACTGTTTACCGATTATGTCCTAGACAGAAACATGTTTGTGTTCCGTGACTTTTTATTATGGCTAGATTGTGATTAGACCGTTGTATTATATTCATTTTACTTTGAGCATGTAGACATGTCATTATATTCATTTTTACTTTGATCATGCATGTCATTATAACCATTTTACTTTGTGTGTCGTATTATATTCATTTTACTTAGATTGTAGTTGTATTATATTCATTATAACCATTTTTACTTAGCGTGTGTATCCTGTAACCTCATTATTTTTTTAATAAAAGATTGATTCAAATCATCCGTACCTCTCATTCTTTCACAGCGGCTGAAACATCATCATGTCCGAGCTCATGAAAAAGGCTTATTATACACCGTCCAACCCAGGTTCTTTAGGGGGTAAAAAACGATTAAAAGATGCCGTCTTAAAAGATAGCGGAGTCCGTCTAAGCGATAAACAGGTTTCAGAATGGCTGGCTGGGGAGGATGCTTACACATTACACAAAACAGCGCCGATAAAATACAAACGAAATAGGGTGGTTGTATACGGAATCGATAGTCAATTCCAGGCCGATCTGGTCGACATGACCGCTTATGCCCGGGATAATGACGGTCATAAATATCTGTTGACCTGCGTAGACGTTTTCAGCAAACACGCCTGGACCAAGGTGTTGAAGAATAAGAGCGGGGTTGAGGTTACTAAAGCGTTCGAGTCTATACTCGAAAAGGGGCGTGTCCCACAGAAATTGCAGACGGATCAGGGAAAGGAATTTTTTAACAAACATCTACAGCTATGTAGATAAAAAAACTGTGGTGGACTTGCAATCTCCTTAAAACGCATCAACCATAACGGATGAGATCATACGAGTCGAGGACCGTCATGGACGAGCATGGGTTCTACGTCACGCTACCGTGCAACGCATCGTCGTGGGTTTATCCCCAAAATCGAATATCCAGCTATACAACCAGACTACCAAAAGCTATAAGCTTGAAAGGACCCTGGCAAGTCGGACTAGCCGAAATCGAATATCCTAGAAGTTGGTATAGCTTTAACGACAAAGAAGGATATTTCACCCTAAACATTGAGCCGGATGGTGATACGATTAAAAAAAACAGAGCGATGCAATTAAACATAGCCGGAGGGTACTACCCAAATATTCGCGCCATCATTCGTGTTATAAATCAACTCATCCTAAATCATGGGGTATTGACTCACGATGAAATAAAAAACAAATTGTTTCTGGTGGCAAAACCCAACGTTTCACTCTACTTCCGAGGGAGACTCGGCATTATTTTAGGAGCAGCGAGGGGGGGCTATCTCGGACAATCGAGCTATGATAAAGAAGCAGATTTGACGAAAACCATTATGATGTACGCTCCTCATCAATGCGACATCAACGCTGGGTTCTACACATTCTACGTCTACACGGACATTATCCAATATCAAGTGGTCGGCGATTCTCACGTACCCCTTTTGAGATGCGTACATATATCGGGTAAAACCAATGACACGGTCATTGCTAGATACGACAAGCCGCATTACGCATCGATCGCCAAGGATCACATCACCGACATCACCATAGAGGTTAAGGACGATCAAAACAAGCCAGTACCCTTCACTTACGGGAAAGTCATCGTAAAACTGCACTTTAAACCAAAAAATGAATTATCATTATAGACCTAGAGAGAGTCCGGACTATGTTGCCTACTACCAAAACCAAGCCGGCGGAGCTTTACCCGGTTATGCCGGGGGAGGGGTTATGTACGGTAGCGGCTTAGGGGGTATTTTTAGAGGTCTGTTCCGGATGGCCGTACCTCTGTTAAAAAGAGGCTTCAGCATAGCAAAGCCCCACCTAAAATCAGCTGCTAAAAATATAGCATCCGACGTCTTCTCAAACGTATTGATGCGTTCGCACGACAATGATGCTAAAGCTCAAGGGGGATCCGGTCTGATGGTCATGGCCCGTAAGAGAACGTCCAAACCTCCCGGTGTGAGAAGGCGTGGTCAATCGGGGGTGAAAAGGAAGAAAACAACACGTGTATCAAACAAGCGCTCACTCGTAAGTAGAAAGCGTAAGAAGACTGTTAGGCGAAACGCGTCGGTCAAGAGAGGGGTAAAAACCATATTCTAACATGGCGTTACTGCATCGTATGTCGGGGGAGTGCATCAAGTCCGAGCTGGACTTATTTACGGTACCTCTGACACAGACCATCATCGAGAAAAACAGCTATTTAGAAGTAGCTCCGTTATCGGCCCTTTCGGCCTCTGCCCCGATAGAGTTTTTTATCGCGGGAAACGGGGATGATTATGTGGATCTCAATAACACCATGCTCTATCTACGGGTGAAAATCACGGACCCTGATGGGGAGGATATCGCGCATCCGGCTAGGGTCGGGCTGATTAACTACCCGGGAGCTACTATATTTTCACAAGTCGACATAACCCTGGGTGATCGTCTGATATCTCAAAGCTCAAGCACCTATCCTTATCGGTGTATCATAGAGAGTCTGCTCAACTACGGTAAGGATACGCTGGAATCTCTGTTCTCCACATCGTTGTTTCACAAAGATTCGGCGGGTCAGATGGACATTCATGACCCCCCTGGCAATAACGCTGGATTGACAAAGAGGGCGACCTATACCAGTCGGAGCAGGGAGGTGGAACTGTTTACCCCCATACACGCCGATATATTCTTCCAGGAGAAACTTTTACTGAATGGGGTGGATGTTAAGCTGCGATTTATTCGAGCAAAAGATGAATTCTGCCTGATGAGGGCCGACGACATTGCTTACAAATTAAATATAACGGCAGCATCCCTATTTGTCAAGAAAGTGTCTGTTTCACCCCCGGTGAGACTGGCTCACGCGCAGGCGTTACTGTCAACAACGGCCAAGTATGCCGTCGACAGGGTCTGTCTAAAAACGTTCTCAATCCCTAACGGGTCTCGTGTTCTGAATCAAGAAAATCTGTTTTTAGGAACATTACCAAAGTCTATCATCATCGCCATGGTCGACAACGACGCATTCACCGGATCCTACACAAAAAATCCATTCGCGTTCAAACATTACAATCTGGAGTTCTTAGCCGTCTACGTCGACTCTCAGCAATTCCCCGCTAAACCTCTACAACCTAATTTCGAAGCCGGTCTGGCAGCGCGTGAATTTTATCAGCTATCGATGGCGACCGGTAGACACCTTAAAGACCGTGCGCTCTGTATCAACAGTGACGATTTCATGAACGGATACACGCTTTATGCGTTTAACCTCACCCCTGATGAAGAGTGTGGCCAACACATTTCGCTCATCAAGTCCGGAAATATCAGAGTCGAAGCACGTTTCAGACAACCGCTGCCGAATACCGTTAACTTAATCATTTACGCCGTTTTTGATTCTCTCATTGAAGTGTCTAACCGCAGACAGGTGCTGATCGATTACTATTGAGAGATGAACACGCATCAACTCACAGCTATCGTGGATAAAATGACGTGCAGAACACATTTTCTTGGGGTTCTACCGAGCGATCAACTACCCAAAAAACCTGTGAGGACCTTACCGGCGATGGGGATCATTAACACCGACCCTGCTCGGCTACCCGGTGAACATTGGATCGCCGTTTATTTACCCGAAGAGGGGCCCGCTTGTTTTTTCGACAGCTTTGGCAATCCACCCAACAGCCCCCGCTTCCCAACCAGCATCGATCACTTTCTAGCGACCAACCACCCCCAAGTATTATATTCCGACAGACAAGTCCAGGATTATTCATCCAATACATGCGGGGAGCACTGTTTGTTTTTTCTATATCATTTAGCTAAAGGTTGTGACTATGCCCATGTGATGAAACTATACACTGACCATTATATTAAAAATGATAAAATGGTATCCCTGTTTGTGAAGAGATTAAGACGTATGTGTGTAATGATAAAATGTCATCCTGTGTGCAAACGTGTTTGATCTATAAATAAAAAAAAAAAATCTTAAAAGCATTTATATTTTTATCGTCTTTATTTAATCGTAAGATACATTCGTTAAAATTCCAACCATTGCCTCGGATCACCGGTCGATATTTTAAACACAGAGTCTTTCGGAGTCCTGTAGCGTGAATATTTTCGTGCCTTTTTATAAGGTCTAACATCGGGTGTGGTGGCGGGGGTGATGGGGTTACTCTTTAGAGATTTAATCACGCTCCTGACCTGTTGATTCGGTACGGTAGAAAAAGGGATGTTTAACTCGCCAAAAGCCTGTAGAAACTCCGACCATCCTAGAGGTCTCCGGTCATCCCGAACCTTTTGGGGGGCCGTCACATTTTTTAACAAATCAACCATGTGTGAACCTGGTACGACTTTACCCTTGAACACAAACTCCCCCGATTCGTTCCAACCGCTTAGTCCTTTAGCTTTAGACATCTTGTCTAATATGTATCTACTGTTTTTCACGCTTCTCGAAGGGACATTCTTCAGCACTTCGTCCACCACAGCCCCCTCAGCAATACCGTCTTCAACATTAGCAGTGGGGGGAGCGGTAGGCGTTTGCGCATCTTTATGATCGACATCCGTATGGGGTAACGAGAGGGTTAAAACCCCGCTCTCACGATCCCCTTGTCTAACGATGGTCAAAAACCTGCTTAGGGTATTGGTGTAAAGTTTGGCTTTTTCGTACGGATTCAAATCGGTGCGATGTAGAATATTTCTTATGGCACCGTCCAATTCGTTTTCCACAGTCTGTTGAATGTTCTCGCGCACATTTTCAGCTTTCATCTTATCCAGCTGATGCTGCGGAACTAAATACATCTTCTCAGCGTACTCCATCCTATCGATTGGCTATCAAGCTCGTCAGGAACGGGACGGCGACGCTTAATAAAGGTAAAAGGAAGCCGCCCTTTTGGTTGATGACTCGTTTCTTGGCCTCTATGCCAATTTTTTTATCGGCCACAAATTTGATTTCCGCTTTTCTCTTTTTCAGTTTTTGGTACTGCTGACGATTGACCGGGATCGTGCCGTACAGGATGTTTAGCGCCAATTCGCACAGCGATAAAATGAATTCGTCGGACACCGATTGTAAAATAACGCGTCGTTGTTTAGGAGACGCTTTATGTAGCAGTTTTAACACCGGCAGATGTTTACAAAGTCTGGCGGACATGACGATTTATCAGGTTCTTCTTTTTTTCGGGATATAAACCACTTGACGGTCGGACAGCAATCCTGTTCTGAGACGGTACTGCTCTGGAGTTTTCGCTTTATAGTCTATCAATAGGTATCTGAAAGATCGGTTGACCGCGTCGTGATAACATTCCATAAAGTATTTTGTGTTTCCCGGGTACATTTGTCGTCCTAGCATCGCTACCTGATTGACGTCCCTGGGGTTTTTAAACAAAATCATATAATTGGCGTTTAAGCTGATGTTTCGACTGGACTTACCCTGTGCAAATAAATTTTGCACTATATAGATGGCACTGAGGTTCCGATGGTGACAATATTGCGTAAATACGCGCTGGAGTTCCAGGTTGGTGCTAGCTTGCTGCATCAAATCATCCACGATGAGAAGATTTGTTTTATGAACGGGGAGTAAATCATCATCATTCAGACTCTCGGGTATTCCATGCACAAATTTAATGTCGTACAATTTCAGTACATCGTCGTACAAAGGCTGCCAGCAATCATACAACCATACAATGTTTTCAATTTTCTTGGAGATTATAGTCAAACCCTTTTCCAACAAAAGTTTTACAAAATAAGACTTTCCAGAATTGGACGGTCCACTTATAACACAACTAAATGGATGTTGAAGTCTGAAATCAAAATCGGAAACACCCTGCGACCCTCTGTGCATTATCTGATCAGTAGCCATAAGGAAGGGTGGTGAAATCGGGTAAAAGTCTGCGTTTATTATACACCACCTTGAACCTTTTAACGACTGATTTGTTGTGCAATGTGAGAGTCTTTTTATTCCTCACAATATTATCGGTGTGAGCCAGGATGTGTTTGGCGCTATCGTGTGACGTCACATAGCCGTCAACCAGACCAATCAAGGATTCCAGACAGATGGCTCGGGAGTTTTTTGCATTCAACGTTATACCCTTAGCTTTCATGCACGTCTTACCTTCGGCCGTCTTGTACCCGTAAGATTTAGGCCCACTCGCGCAAAAACACGTTATGAAGTCACCGTCGTCTAGCTCGCTCGTCAACTCCCCCAAATGATCCCCTAGAGGCGGTTCCCAGTCTCCCTCCCTAGACACAAAGACGACGGAGTCCGTATCTGAGTAAAGAAGCCGGTCGCCGAGTCTGTCCATCAATTCGTACAATTCCAGTCGGGCGTGTGCCGTTGTAAACGCTCCTAGAAACACGTTAACGTTGCGCGCCTTACAAACATCGTCTTTGTCAGGTTTATGCTGAACGAGAGCTACGTCGTCCGAGACGAATGTGAAATAGGACAGTGCGTCGGTATTGCCAAAAACGATTCTGGTGAAATCTTCGGGGTCGTTCACCAGGATCGTTTGAGGTAGGTTCTGTCTTAACGAGAACCGCCCCCAAAGCGAATTGAGAATCAATTTCGTGATTGCCCTCTGGGCAGCATTGTACTTGATGTTTTCGGGGTCGAGTTGAACCCCCTCTTTTTCAAAATACTCACGGATGTAAGTCTCTTTCTCAGTGTCCGTGACCACATTCGACGGATACCCTGACGCTTGTTGTTTCAAACGCAGAAACGTTTTGACATAATCACCAAACAACGTGTCTGACCGCTGAGGAAAATGCCAAACCTCGTCTATCTTGGCTACCACATAACCCTTGTCGACGGCTTTTAAAAGCTCGATGCTGACCCAACAGCCCGACAGCGATCTTTCCTGATTCGTGTGGGTACAACTAGTGATCTGGTTTTGCTCGTGAGCGCAAGTTCTACATAACGGGAACATGAGTTTTCCTTCACATCTGTAAGGGAGAACCGGGTGCAGTAATTTGCGGGGAGGGTACACAGTCGCTTTGATAAGGCCGAAATAATTTTCAATCGGTTCAAAATCTTTGAAAATGATTTGTGGATGATCGATCGGATAGCTTTTCCTAGCCTGGCAAAAGGGGTATAGGCTGGTGAAATCGAGATACCTTATTTTTTCATCTTCGGTCACCTTGTGATAGAGTTTATAAGCGTTAGTGCGACCTCCAAACAGAGCCTCTCGCGGTTTCAATCTCTCGGGGGCCGAATAATTGGCCATAAATTCTATCACGGAGGGTTCGGTCTTTTTCATTTTGTTCCATTCGCATTCCCACAGAACCTCGATTTGCAAACCGTACGCGTTCTGTAGAATTTCGACCTTATCGTCAAACTGTCTCCTGAGAACCCCGTAAGGTACTCCCGACAAGGGGTGTGTCTGATGGGGTTCAAAGCGACAGCAGTGTCCATGGTGGACACAACCATTGTACTCTAAGCCGAACCTCAACCCGTCCTGTTCGTAGTAACCGTCTAAAAAGTACTTACCGAAGGATACTTCCCCGTGGTTTAAGGCATGGTGTAGGTCGACGTTTCGAGTCTTTTTGACATACTCCAACCATTCTATTGAGCTAGATGAATAGCATTTGCTCTGTCGGATGTACGCTTTGTTATGCGTGAGAGCCAGCGTATTTTTCTCAAGGAAATGTGTTTTGAAGATCCCCATCGCACAACTAGCGATTGTCGTAAAACTGAAAGGGTCAAGTTTGGTGCATTCGATGAACGACTGGCGGTATTTCATACAACCTTCGCGTAATAACACAACGTCGTTAACGCCGTACTCGTACAGTTCTTTCTTAAAGTCAAAGAACTTACCCTCAACCGTGCTGTACCAGGCATCGAACTTTTGTTGGTCTTTATCCGACATGTTATCGTAGTTGTAGAACTTTTTGTCGGGGTATGGTCCGAAATACTTCGCATTTTCCACTCTGTTAAAAAGATGGGGAAAGTAACCTTTTTCAGTCGTCGTTAAGTCTAACGCAGCTGGCATTTTGGCTAGCGCTAGCGGAAAAAATGAATAACTGTCGAGGTATCGCTCGATAACCTCGATCGCAACCCCGACCCTGCAGAAATACTCCAGAATGAGAAAGGAGTCAAATCTGGAGGCGTAATGAGCTATGAAGCAGTAGCCTTCATATCGAGGCTGTCTGAAGCGCTTGATTAGCTTAGCTATACAGCCTGTACCGCGAGCTACAAATTTCTCCCCTTGGAACGTGATCGCACAAACAAAATTAGCCACATGCCTACCATTTTCATAACGCGTTTCAAAATCGTAGAAAATGTATTTTTCGCAAAATTCCTTAGGCGCTAGGGGCTGTATGAAACATTGGTGTTCTCCCTCGTCCACCAGAATTTCATGACAATGTACGCATTTGTCCGGTGCGCATACATGTCGGGTTTTCTTGTTTCCCGGTTTAACGTAGTAACGTCTGTTGCATAGTTTACAGTATTTTATAAGATCACAGGCGGGGTTTTCCTGACCAGGAGGAGTTTTTTTATGCATTTCGAAGCAATAGCTCGAATTACAGTAGCGCAAGCAATCGGGACAATGTATGGTTCTTTTAGGGTAGATGTAACATTCTGAGTCGAAGCATATGTTGCATACGTGCTTGCATCGATGGTCTCTTCGACTGGTGTAACTTTTGTAACAAAATTTGCATACGTATTCCGAACCGATGAACCCTGTCAAACTCGTTATCATGTAGTAATGATCGATATGGTGATACAGGAACACCGTTTTCGGATGGGGTTCATCACAAGTTTTGTACGTTTCTAAGACAGCGGCGTTAGATCTGTGAAATACAACAATTTTAATGCCTAGAGCTCGTTCAAACGAGGCTATGTCGCTAAGAGCAATCGGATCTTGGATTGAGAAGCCTGCACTGTTTTGGATGGTGGTAGCCAGTTTTTCTAACTCGGTCTCGGGTTGTTGAGGGTTAAGAAAACGCGCGAGACAGATGGAGAAACACAAATTATTCGAAATATTCGTGGGGCAAAATAAACTCGTCTTTTTTCTTTTGATCACCTCATCAATGGCCAGATCCGTAAGTTTACGACGTTGACCCCCGCCGCGGGTGTTCATAACAACGGTAGCTTCTATCTCAACGGCCTGGTCCGATAATAACTGATCGTTGCTCTGTAAAACTTTTTCAATTTGGTCGTAAAGCAAATTTGGGTCATAATTATTTCCATCGGTTAAAACAGCGCTGATGGGTATTTGTAGACTGGAGGCTGACACGGTCAAATTGATCACGGGTGCGCCCCCGCCAAAATCTCTAGCGAAAGTAACAACCCCGCTCAGCGTGTCGTGTAAGTGACGATGATAATCGGCCAGATCTGTAGAGTTGATTACTCTCAGATTCGTGGTCCTTCTCAACGATACGGTATTGAAACGAGGTCGTGGTAAAATGTGATATCCGTTAATGAACCCACCCTGGCGAATCAACGCGTCAATGTCGAGGGGACTTAATCGATCATGTGTAGGCGGATCACCTTCGCACAAAGTATTATCATTGTCAGTAGGATGTTCTACACTATCGCCATCAGGATCTGGGGGTGGTTTGGTGGTAGTGGGCGGGGTATTTAACCCTGCACCGTGTTGTACGGGTGGGTCATAGAGATTCATATTTGGATTTACGGCTAATTCAAAAAGATCCAAATCAGCAGGTGGGTGTGACGATTCTACATTAAGATACTGTTCTAAAGAATCTGGAAGCATACTTATCGTTTCAAGCTCATCCGGAGACAGCTCTGTGTCAGATTGGTCTGATTGACGAGCGTCTGTAAAGAAGTATTTTGATCCATCCATTTTTGAAATTCAGACTAACATCACAGAGTATAAAACAATCACAGAGTATAAAACATGAGATATTACAAAATCATAGAGCATATCAAAGCATACATAAAATAGCATAACGTATACATGCAATATAATAAGAGTATATAAAATGAATATAAAATCAAAGAGTGTATATAACAATCAATACATGATCTAATGGAATACAAAATGGATCGTGAGTAAAACTATTAAATGTACTCTGACATCTCATCTATGAGGGTGTGGATAAGACGAAGCCTGAGCAGCGTTTCACTTTGGTATTGCGTTAACATATGCTCGTTTCTATCAGAATTCTCATCCATGATTAATTGGATAATATGGATGCGGTGAAATATTTCATCGCTCACATTCTGAAAAAAACGATCTTGGACATCGAATCTGCTATGTATCTCTAGGTGAAATGACCGTAGCTCACAGCGCAATGCGTCTATTCTGCTACGGTTTTCGTCCTCCCTTGCAGCAATTGCATCAAATTTCCTGTTTATATCAGCATACGCCTCACGAAACTCACTGCGAAATGCATCTATTGAATTAATGACCCCCCGAATCAGAGGGTTATCATTGGATGGTTCATCGACCGGTTGAGGGCTCAGCGCTACTTCTTCAACATCGATCTCTTCCTCTTCCGACGATTGGTGAAAATGAAATGGCGTCTGACCGGCGTTCGAGGTCGATGCTTCGTCACGCTCGCTCGTCCAAGAGCTCTGATCCCAAGCGTCGAGTTGAGTCACACCCCAGCCAGTCACGTCGTCATCATGGTTTCTATCCGAACCTGCTGTGTGGAAATATAACAATCAAACATAATGGTGTGATAAATTTGCGTTTAAATGTTAATACATGCAGATAGCCTCACCATAAAACACCTCAGGACTGTTTTGGGGTACAGAATAATTCGTTTTTCTAGTCTTTTTCTTTGGTTGGTCTAAAGCTGTGGGGGTAGGAACTATTTGATCCCCGACTACGTCTCGCCTATCTGTTACGACGACGGTGCGTTGTTCATTCTCGTCTTGAGTAAGGTCGACCACTGGGAATCCAGGCTGTGTGACGAAATGAATGAAATCTATAAAATAAATAAAACGTTAGATTTCCGTAAACATAAAACATTACGTTGAAGGTGGATCTTGTTCTTACCATCGGCAGCGCTGTCTGCATCAAACCCGTGAGTACCCACTGTGAATTAAAAAATAAGTGAAACTTAAAATAAATTAAAATTAATAAATAAAGATGCATAAAAATAGGTAGATTTTAATTTATAAAGAATAGAAAATAAGTTATCACATAAATTAATGCCATCAAAAGCGTTCCGCTCGACGTTTGAATCTGAGGGGGAAAAACATATTATGATTCGAAGCCGTCTGGTGGATCGTTTTATATGGTTGATGACGCATACACAAACACACACATACACACACACACAGACACACACACACACACACACACACACACACACACACACACACACACACACACAGCTATAATTTTAAAATGAATAACATTTATGAATCACATCAACATTTAAATAGGTAGATTAAAACAATTTACTCTAAACAAAACCATCTCCAACCATAGGAGTGACATGGTATATCATTTCAGGACACTAGGGGATGCTATTTGCCTGTGAACTGGATGTTGTTTGAACTCCCGGATGCTGGGGGCGCTATTTGTCTGTGAACTGGATGTCATTTATACTCCCGGATGCTGGGGGCGCTATTTGTCTGTGAACTGGATGTCATTTATACTCCTGG
This sequence comes from Gila robusta, assembly GCA_030770095.1. Lineage (NCBI taxonomy): Eukaryota > Metazoa > Chordata > Actinopteri > Cypriniformes > Leuciscidae > Gila > Gila robusta. Next base: position 145,094 of record JAVALU010000126.1, on the reverse strand, counting down.
ATGCTGGGGTGCTATTTGTCTGTGAACTGGATGTCATTTATACTCCGACCACAAGGAGCAACCATATCCATTCCATACCTGAATGCGACGCTTCAGAAAGTGTTTAAAACGATGATTTTATGGTAAAATATCTACCAGTATACCGTCAGAAGCATCAGCAATGTTTTTCTGAAACATATACAGACAAAAGCAAAATGATATAGCGCCCATAACAATGTGTGAGACCCGTTAGCAGCGTAGCACGAGATGCTAACCAACACAATGTTCTAACAGCATGCCACATGGTTAGCACGAGATCGGTTTACTAAATTATAACGCTATATATATATATATATATATATATATATATATATATATACCACCGTCTTTTCACATTAAAAGATGTTGAGATAGCGCTGCATTATAACACACATAAAAGCATTCGTAGAAGAGTGAAGTATGCGTCGGTAAGCCGACGGCTGATCCATGATTTTCATAATAAAAGCCTTTTTTTCTCTCACATACACAGTTTCACATAAGCAGTTTTGCACTAGGTTTTTGCAGTACATTCGATGAAAATCCACATTAATGCACATAGGCATGGATATGCATTGCAGACTGATGTGTTTTAAAAACACCAATGGTCCATATTTTTAAAATTCAAACTTTTATGATAAATGAATACAATGTTACATATTAAAAATCATATCTATTGTTTTACACCCTATGTGAAAACCCCCTTTGTGAAAGCAATATTTAAAACACCGTAGCACATGAGTATGGAAATACAGACTGATGTGATTTTAAAAAACACAGTATGTAAAACACCATAGTCTAATGCACATATGCAGACTGATATTTTTAAAAATCATAATTTATGATAAATGAATACAATGTTACATATTTAAAAAATCATATCTATTGTTTTACACCCTATGTGAAAAACACCATAGCATAAAAGAATTATAAAGAGAAAATACTTACTGTTTTGCATGTTGATGAGTTGAGCTGCACAGTCTTGAAGTTTGGACAAGATATGGTTTGCCAGGGGTTCGAGTCGTCACCTCTTTATATACATTCTGAGATGCAATGAAAATGTATGGGAAAAGCTATAACTATGTGTGTCCGCTAGATGGCGTGCGTGTTCTATGAATGGTACAGCTGAGTTCACAGAGAGGTCGTTCTCAGAGATCGTATTTCACGGATAGAAGGTCAAAACTGTCACAAAAGAGACACTCCTCTCTTGAGATACAATGTTTTTAATTGAAAAGCATATCGGTAGGGTGAAGTGGCACTCTTATTTACCCAGCCTGCGACGTAGAGCGGTACCGGCTCCTTTGACGCTTGCTACACAGTTGTTGTTTTTCAGGATATGCTCGCGACCGTAAATTAGTATGAATCACACACATTTAGCTCAGAGACTGTCAACTTTAATCCATTTCTTCAGTACTGTGAAACGGTAAGCTGATTTTTATTTTTTCAACACAGTGAAAAAATAAGTGATGATTTTATGTCTGATCATCCGTTCATAACTGTATAGCTTTCTTCTTCAACAGTCTTAAATGTAAGATGGTTTTTATTTTTTGTTTTTAAAAGATTTGTTATAATCATTTATATACTTTTTAAAGAACAGAATGTGTTTCAACTTTAGTTAGTATGAAAAATATTTGTGAATGACTAAATGTGCATTTTATATACTTTTAAAGATCAGTATGATTTTTCTCACTATCCCCATTTATATAGTGTGCTCAGGAATGCCAGGATATCGGGTGTCACACACACACAAAGACACACACACACACACACACACACACACACACACACACACACACACACACACACACACACACACATGCATTTAGCTCAGAGACTGTCAACTTTAATCCAATTCTTCACCATAGTGAAAAGGTAAGATGATTTTATTTTTGATTTTTATTTTATTTTAAGATATTTATTTTAAAGGAATGAATGTTGTTCAACTTTAGTTAGTGTGAGATATTTTCTCACTTTCACTCCCCAGCAGGGGATGCGGGAATTGGGGTCACGCACAAACTCACAGACAGACGCACACACTTAGCGCGGAGACCATGCCTGTCATGCGCTGGTGTTTGAGAGAGAATCACTCGGAGGAATCACACACACACACACACACACACAGTGCGGAGACTGTCAGATGCAAAAGGCACTCTTTCCAAAAGAGGAACTCTTTTCAACTTTTTCAAAAGATCCTCAACTCTGAAACGGTAAGATGATTTTATTTTTGTTTTGAAAAGATAACTCTAATCTATATGCGACATTAGAAAAATTATTTTCTCACTAACCCCGGCACGGCTGGCATGGAGGGAATTTCCCACAGCAAGAAGTTATTTCCCCCTGGGGTCAATAGGCCAAAATCAATGGGGTAAAACTAAATGGCAAAATCATCCATCATAATCCGGATCAAAGACAACTGTCAAACCCAGATCAACCCTAACAACTGGCAACTTGACGTATAATACAAAGGTCAATAGGGCAAAGACAACTGTCAACTTGATCAATCGATAGGTCAAAGGTTAATCCCTACATCAAAGGACCTCCGGAGGACCCCGGAAGGTCAAAGGTTACCCTGCCCACCTGTCAACTTGATCGATCGATAGGTCAAAGGTTAATCCCTACATCAAAGGGACCTCCGGAGGACCCCGGAAGGTCAAAGGTTAGCCCCGCCTACCTGTCAATCATAGGGTCATAAATCATCTTGACACAAGCCAAATGGTATTACTACTCACCAAGTGTCATCCCAAAATTCCACTGTCTGCGAAACCACTATTTTGTACAATGTAATAAATGCTACGTGGGATCTCCATATCTCAGCTCTGGAAGGTTCTAGAGCCTCCAATCTTGCACTCATGTCTATGTCTCAACAACCTCTATCTAAATCCATAGTTTCAAGAAGATAAGAGAAACTTTATTCTTCGACCCAAAAAATCTATCAGGCATACATACATACATAGATTTTTTGGGTTGAAAAATTAAGTTTCTTGGATCTTCTTGAAACCTTGGATTCTGATAGAGGACGATGAGACGTGGACATGAGCGCAGGTCCTGGCTCTCTACACTTCTCCTGAGCTGAAATATGGAGATCCCACATAGCATTTATTACATTGTACAAAATAGTGGCTTTGCGGACAGTGGAATTTTGTGACGAAGCTTGGTGCTACGGACTCTGGGGGGCCTGCAGTAAAAGAGTGCAGTAAAATAGTTTTTATCATGACAGGAACTTTAAAAAAAAATGTCTACCGAAGAAACTGTTTGAAGCCCCATTCAGGTGGGATTGTGTCCAATTGCAGCTTATTGAATGGCAGAAAGATCGTCACCGCTTGGCAGTGTTCAGGTAGGTTGGAACTGGGACATTTTTGTGTTTTTGCTCCCCCGTCATATGTGATGTCGATTCTTGTTGATTAAACCACCTCTACTGTACTGAGTACACTCAACTGAACACATCACACTAATCTTCAAGTCATTTCAGTGCTTAATTTTGCATAAAAATGAGTGTCCGCGAAACCACTATTCAGCAGCCACTAAATAGGTTGGATCTGGGACATTTTTGTGTTTTTGCTCTCCCGTCATACGTGATGTCGATTCTCGTTGATTGAACCACCTCTACTGTACTAAGCACACTCAACTGAACACATTCAAGTCATTTCAGCGCTTAATTTGCATAAAAATGATTGTCCGCGAAGCCACTATTTGGCGGCAAAATAGTGGCTTCGCGGACATGGTGGTTTTTAAAAGAGAGTAATAGTGTAAAGAAAAAGAAAAGTTTTAAGATCTTTTCCAGTGAAATTCTTCTTCTTGTTTCCTGTTGATGTGTACTCCTTGAGTTGACCGTGGACGAGTGAACGGCGAGCCAACAGTGCCTAGTTGATGTCACAACGCGTCTTTCTCTGGAGCGAGCTCAGTATCATTAATCTGTCATCAAACAGATAAGAGAATACAACACACCATACACTTCGGATAGCCTACTTTGAGTGAAACTGAGTTTAAAACTACCCGGGTAGTAAATCTTCCTCTGCCACGTGACTACTTCTGCTTCTATTTTTTTTCTACTTCAATATTTAGTTCCTGGAAGGATCAGACTTTATACTAACACAAGGAAAAGACTTTCTGAACTGTGTTTGGGGAACCATTTATTTTGTTGTCATGCCAAACAGGCCTGATTGTATTTTTTTAGTTCTATTTATTGAATGTTTGTAGGCTTTGAACTGATATCAATACAGTACTTTTTTTTTTCAATTTCAAAGGTTGTAGTGAAATTGCTGTCTCAAATCCTCCTTACGAACTTAGACGTTAACTATATTGTAATGCTGCTGTGCCCATTCGACATGATCAGTTAATTTGGAGCCCTACATTAGAGTGATACAACGTGTTACATCTCAAAAGTGGCGAACCCAGCCAGGAGGATTCTTATTGACAGCTTTAATTTTGATTATTATTATTATTATTTGACATTCAAAGCTCAAATTCAAGTGTTCTGAAATTCTTTTGAACCAACAAAGTTTTGTATTTTGTTTCATATTAATAATATTTCTTTTTGGAAAAAAAAAAAAAAAACATGGATCGTGAAAGTGCATTTGTAGTAGATGTGCAGAAGTCCCTTTGTGTGTTAAACCTTTCTGAGACTAATCCTAATGATGACCTAGTGGCATCCTTTGCTACTTACGGAAATGTAACTATGGTCGTACGGGTGGGTAAACTGGATAGAGCCGGTAATACCAAAGCAATTGTCGAGTTTGATTCTGATCAGCCTATAAGTATTTTGAAGCCAGATTTCCCTTGCTATGTACCAAGTGTAGCTGATGCTACAGTAACATGGCTAGTTGATAATGTAAATGTCTTGACAAAGAGAACTGACCAGACTGTGAATCCAGCAGATCTTACTTCGCCTGATGAATCAGGTTCAGATACAGAATCAAATATCTCTGACACTGACTGTAGTCAAACCCCTCTCCTTAAAGGAAAGACAAAGAGATTAGGTCAGAATCATGGCTCAGTGCAAAGAACCCCCACTGCAACAGTTGTTCGACCTAAAGTGCCAAAATCCACACCTGTACAAAAGCCTGTTACTTGCATCTCCTCTGATATGTTGAACCCATCTGAAATACAAAGAATTGTAGTCGAACATGTGATTAAGAATGACACTTCTGCAGCTTCATCCATTCAAGGGTCAAAATGGCTGAAATCTTTCTCAGGTCGCATTCCAAGACCACCTGGTGAGGCAGACTTTGAGACATGGTGTTTACACGTTCAGTTGATGTTTCAAGATCGTCTGCCAACTGATGTACAGCGCAGGAAAATTCTGGAAAGCCTTCTTCCACCAGCATCAGATGTTGTCAAACAGCTGGGTCTTTCTGCTTCCCCACAAGAATATGTTGATCTTGATTCTGCATATGGTCTTGTGGAGGATGGGGATGAGATATTCGCTAAGTTCCTCAACACTTATCAGAAATTGAGTGTCAGCGTCAGTTCTGGCAGGCCAAGTAGTCAAGATGCTGCTAACGCTATTGGCCGACAACACGGTCTCATCAGCGATCTGCTCAGCTGAGCTGCATCAGTGCATCTGCTGTTCATCTCCCCTCGCTGCTAATGACTACGCTCAAATCAGGGCACCCTATTTAAGCAGATTCAGTTCGCTCCTAACTGCTTGCTGCTCGCTCTCTGCAACCCACCACCTCCCCAGCTCCTCCTTGTCGTGTATAACGTGGCATTTGCTATTCTGTCATCGTTCTGTCATTCTGTCAATCTGTCAAAAATGTTCCTAAATAATTTTTTGTCATGTGTGTTCTTGACTTAATGGACCTGACAGAACTCAGGTGAGAAAGCCTCAGATTTCCTCCAAAGATTGCAAATTCTCCTCAGTTCTGCTGTGAAAAGAAATGGGTTGAAGAAAGCAGATTCCAACCGACAGTTACTCAAGCAGTTTACTCGAGGCTGTTGGGATCAGTCACTGCTTCTGCTGTTACAGCTAGAGTCAAAACCAGACAAACCTGAATTTGCTCAGCTTTTGCTCCAGATTAGAACTGAGGAAGACTGACGAGCTGCGAAGCTTGAAAGATTACAGCGTAACTTGGGTAGTTCCAGAGCAAAACCCTTGTTTTTTTATTTTTTTTATTTTTTTATTGGAGAAACTATAAAGAGTACAGATTAGCTTAACAGAAAATATATCCAAATATCCTCCGTCTTTTCCTTATGCATACAAACATCTAACAGGATAGTATAGTTCCTTCTGCAGTTGTTAATTATATATATATATTCATATGTAGCCTATACATACATTTGTACACACACGCATACACATATTCACTAACATGCCTATACATGTACATGCCACCTACACACAAACATTATACTTATATTCCAGCATACAGAAGCTCTTAAAACAAAACTATTACAACTCCCACCCTCCCACCTTCCCCATCCGCCTGATATGCACTGCATGGAGAGGAGTACTTAAACAGACAAACAAAATAAATAAATAATAAAACAGCTACCAACATTGAAGTGGTCTTAGGTCCAACTCAAATTGAGTCAACATCTCTTTCCTCCAAGTCTTCTCCACCTAAATACCTTATGAAGGGTTCCCAAATTTTAGCAAACTGTTGTCTTTTATTCCTTAGATGGAGCCGTATACGTTCCAGATGAAGAGTATTTGTGAGTTTGTCAAGCCAAAGCTGGAAAGAAGGCGGCAATTCGCTTTTCCAGAAAGTTAAAATAAGCTTTTTGGCTGTTAAAAGCCCATAGGAAAGAAATTGTTGTTGAGACTTGGACAAACAGAGCTCATGTCTTGAAACCCCAAACACAATTAAGAACTCATCTGGTTCAATATATTGATTTGTGATTTCAGAGATGACATTGAAAATCTTGCACCAAAAGTTTTGAAGATTAGGACATACTGCATAACCGTGAAGCAGGGTCGCATCCGCTGTCTTGCATTTATCACACTTTGGAGAGACACCTGGAAATATTCTGGATAATTTTGTTTTAGAATAGTGTAGTCTATGCAAGATTTTGAACTGGTTGAGGCAATGTCTGGAGTTTATAGAACATCTATTAACCTCTTCCAGGCTATCAGCCCATAACTCATCAGAAATCTCTGGCCCTAATTCTTCCTCCCATAGGCTCTTGATTGAAGAAGTAACAGGCAATTGGGAGGTCTGGAGGGTGTTATAAATGCAGGAAATCATTTTCCCTTTGCCAAAATAGTAATTAAGGCAGGTGTCCAGACAAGAAGGGCTAATTGTAGAGAACCTGTTTAAGATTGTACATAGTTCCTGACTTGCAAGAACCTAAAAAAATTACTTCTATGAAGTTTGCATTTCTCCCGACATTTTTCAAAGGAGACGAATGTACCATCTTGATACAGATCCCCTACTGCGTGAATTCCTGATTCTCTCCATTGCTGAAAACCTTGATCTAATATGGAGGGTATAAAAGAGGGATTGTCAGCTATGGGAATTGATAAAGGTAACGTCTCCACCCCAAAATGAATTCTAATTTGTTTCCAAATACGGATCATACTGCTAATGACAGGGCTGCATCTGTAGATTTCTTTTTTACAGCTCGTTGGTGAAAGAATCACAGCACCAAGATCGTAGGGGGTACATTCATCCTGTTCTAATCTGAGCCAGTCCAGCTGTCCACTTTTATCATTTAATATTATTGATATAATTCTGAGGTTAGCTGCCCAGTAATAGCAGCGGAAGTCCGGAAAAACAAGACCCCCTGCCTTTCTGGGTTTGGAAAGATGTATTTGTTTAATTCTATGATTTTTATAATTCCAAATAAAGGGTAAGATAGTTGAATCAAGTTGCTTAAAAAAGGATTTGGAGAGAAATAAAGGGGTGTTTTGCAACAGATATAATAGTTGCGGGAGAAAAAACATCTTGATGGCATTTATTCTACCTATTAACGAGATAGGAAGAGTTCTCCAGAACTGAATATTTCTTTTCAATTTTTCTAAAAGGGGGGCATAATTGGCTTCTCGTAAAGAGCTAAACTTCCTAGTTACAACAATTCCTAAATAAGTAAATCTGTCTTTAGCTATTTTAAACCGAACTGGGTAAATTTGCGAAAGATCTTTAAGCCCAACTGGCATGAGTTCACTTTTATTTAGATTAATTCTGTAGCCTGAGAATGAGCAAAATTGTTCTATCACTTCTAAGATTACAGGGATACTAGACGCAGGTTTAGTCACATACAGTAAGACATCGTCCGCATATAAAGAAATTTTATTTATAGTGGTTTTCGTATGGAGCCCATGAATTCTCTCATCACAGCGAATGGCTTCCACTAGTGGCTCAATGGCCAATGCAAACAGAAGGGGAGAAAGCGGGCAACCCTGTCGAGTACCCCTAAATAAAGTAAAAGATGGTGACAAAATTCTATTTGTGAGTATACGCGCTCTAGGATTTTTATATAGAATTTTAAGCCAAGTGATGAATTTATTTCCTATATGGAATTTCTGTAGCAGGGCAAAGAGGTAAGGCTACCCTACCTGATCAATCTTTTCAGCGTCTAAAGACAAAATCACCAGATCAGCCCGATTAGTCTGGGAAGAGTATAAAATATTAAACAAGCGATGAAGATTACTAAAAGAGCTACGACCTGAAAAAAAGCCGGTCTGATCAGGTTTCACTAATTTTCCTAAAATCGTATTAAGTCTGATGGCTCGTCTTTGCCCTTTTTGGGTAGGACTGTGATAACCGCTTCATTAAATGACTGGTGGGCAGTTGTCCCACCTCCAGAGCCTGGGAGAACATTTTAAGCATATAGGGCCCCAATAGATCAGTAAATGTTTTATATACCTCGCAAGGGATTCCGTCGGGGCCGGGGGATTTACCTCATTTAAGTGACTTTATAGTGCTCTTTAATTCATCTAATGTGAAATCAGCTCCAAGAAATTCTCCATCCTCCTGATCTAGCGTTGGTAGATTAAAGCTATTTAAAAAAGTCTCCATGATGGAGGGATCATTTATTGTATTACTAGCATACAATGATTCATAAAATTGTTTAAAACGTTTGTAAATTTCTGAAGGAGAAAATAAGTAAGTCCCGGATTCTGATTTGATCTGGTGAATTATACGGTCATTTTCCAGCTTTCGCAACTGTCTAGATAACAGTTTGTGTGGCTTATCACCAAACTCAAAATATTTTTGTTTCATAAACATTAAAGATCTTGAAAACTTTTCAGATATAATCTTATTGTATTGATTTCTAAGATTTAATATTTTCTTGTGCAGTTCTGAAGAGGGTGTTGTAGCGTTCTCGTTATCTAATTGACTAAGCTGTCTTTCTAAAGATTGTAAAGCAGCTGCATTTTGTTTATTTTTTGCACCCTTAAAGGAAATAAAACAGCCCCGTAAATAAGCTTTAAAGGTGTCCCATAAGAGAGAAGGGGAAGTGTCCGGCTGATCATTAGTTTAAAAAAATAACTCTAGCTGTGTACGCAAATACTCACAGAATTTTGTGTCCTTTAATAAATAGGGGTCTGCCCGCCACAATGGTTGAATTGTTACAATTTCTGATAGTTTTAGAGCAAATGTAATTGGACTATGGTCTGAGATTAGAATATTATGACAAGTGGCGTTGAACGTAAAAGGAATTAACTTAAAATCAACTAGAAAGTAATCTATACGGGTATAAACATTGTGAACTTGTGAATGAAAGGAGTAGTCCCTCCCAGTTGGATTGGCTAGCCTCCCTACATCACCAACATTAGAATTTTTACTGTACATGTTAAGAAAGTCCCTGGACTTAGAAGGGGGAAGCATGATGAGCAGATGATCTGTCTAAATATGGGTCCAGAACGCAATTAAAATCTCCCCCTATAATTAAATTAGTAGTCGATATATCGGGAATCTTTGAAAACACATTTTGAAAAAAGCGTGGATCATCAAAATTTGGTCCGTAAATGTTAACTAAGGTTATGGGTGTTGAAAATATTTCTCCCGCAAATATGATAAATCGTCCCTCCTTATCTGTAATCGTAGCCCTATGTTTAAACGGAACCCCCTTTCTTATTAAAACAGCAGTACCCCTAGCCTTAGATGAAAAAGAAGAGTGAAAAGACTGACCTATCCATCTGGCTCTCAACTTAGAGTGAGAATAATTTTTAAAGTGTGTCTCTTGTAAAAATACAATATCAGTGTTCATAGACTTTAGATGAGACAAAACTTTACTCGGTTTAACAGGATGGTTTAAGCCTTTGACGTTCCAGGAAGAAAAAGTCAACGCTCCCACTACACTATCAAGTGTCGTACTCTGAGTGGCAGCCACCCCAGTTATTGCGTTTGTTACCTCCCCTCACCGCGGTATGCACCCACAGACGGAACCCCATTAAACATCCCCTCCCACGATCCCTTATCACAACATAACTAAAAAGAGAAAACAAAAGAACAACGTACCTGAGAACACAGGCTTGCTTGAACATCAGATCAAAGTTTTACCAAGATACAATAAGCTTGACTGAAGTTAGCTGACTATCAGGAGCTCAGTGAACAGTTTCTATGAGTGTTATAGATGGTCATCTGCACACACAGGCAGCTCAGTCTTTTACAGATTCGAACCGTGAAGCATATACACAATACATATTAAACAAATCACATCAAAAAAAAAAGAAAAAGGAGAGAGCGCATAATTGTAATTGTCCGAACAGCGCACCAACCCACTCTATTAGCCTGGTTATAAAGTTTAATTCGAAGGAGAGATTATGATGTCGACACGTTACCCTCACCGAAGTGTTGCTCTGCAAATGTGAACGCCTTTACCAGGTCCGTGAAGTACATTTGTTCTCCGTTGTGTGTGACCCGTAACTTCGCTGGGTATAGAAAACCAAAGCGGACCGCGAAGCAGGTCTTTAGCCCGGTTAAAACAGGCGCGTTGCTTCAGTATGGAATATCAGAAGTTTCTCTTCGTTGTGGGTGATGGACTTGAGCTGAGCAGCTTTTCGGATGATGTCCTGCCAGTCTTGAAAGTAATGGATCCTAGCAATGAAGGCCCGGGGATATGAGGTATTGTCGGAGCATTTTCTCAAGGATCTGTGAGCGCGGTCGATCAAAGGTAGAGTTTCCAATGAGAGCGCGCTCTTCAGCAGGTGCGCAATAAAATTGGTGGACTTACGCCCAGCCTCTTCACCCTCTTTAATATTAAGAATGCGCAGGTTTTGCCTTCTACTGCGACTTTCCAGATCCGTACATTTCTCTGTGAGCTGCAAGACGCTGCTTGTTAGCTTTTCAACGTCTTTTTGTAGCTGGTAGACCGTGTCAGAAGTAAGGGAACCTAGGCTGTTCGTGGGAATTTTCCCATTCATTTAAGTTGCCACTGTCAGCGCAGGCACTCCGAGGTCCGCGTGCACGAAATGGACAACACGGGCTGCTTATTCTGATGGTGAGTGGGACGTTTTCCAAAATCGCATATTAAGTGGGCAAAATGGCCACAGGCTGCGTATGGACGCCTCTGTGGGTGCCAGTGCACTGCGGGATGGTCCACCAAGTGCTTATGGTGCCCCCTAACCACCTATTCTTCACCATAGTCCTTCTCAGTTCCACAAAGTGCCTATTAGTACCCCTAACCATCTAAAGTTCACCAATGTGCCACAAAGTGCCTATTGTGCCCCCTAACCACCTAAACTTCACCATAGTCTTCCTCAGTTCCACGAAGTGCCTATTAGTACCCCAAACCACCTAAAGTTCACCAACGTGCCACAAAGTGCCTATTAGTACCCCTAACCACCTAAAGTTCACCAATGTGCCACGAAGTGCCTATTGTGCCCCCTAACCACCTATTATTCACCATAGTCCTCTTCAGTTCCACAAAGTGCCTATTAGTACCCCTAACCAGCTAAAGTTCACCAATGTGCCACGAAGTGCCTATTGTGCCCCCTAACCACCTAAACTTCACCATAGTCTTCCTCAGTTCCACAAAGTGCCTATTAGTACCCCTAACCACCTAAAGTTCACCAATGTGCCACAAAGTGCCTATTAGTACTCCTAACCACCTAAAGTTCACCAATGTGCCACGAAGTGCCTATTGTGCCCCCTAACCACCTATTATTCACCATAGTCCTCCTCAGTTCCACAAAGTGCCTATTAGTACCCCTAACCACCTAAAGTTCACCAATGTGCCACGAAGTGCCTATTGTGCCCCCTAACCACCTAAACTTCACCATAGTCTTCCTCATTGTCGACGAAGTGCCTATTCTGACCCCTAACCACCTGTGCCTTCATCACATACACTGTGCCCAGAAGACTGTCTGGGCATGACCACAAGGTGCCTGTGGTGCCACTAAACCGCTCGTTTTTTTTCACAAGTCACCGTATCTCTAACTCGGTGCCGAAAAGTCACAGAGCCTCGAAATTCAGTATGAGGGTAGCCCAGCGGCCCCCAAAGCGAGATCCTTAGTTTTAAGGTTCTACGTTGTTCCCAAGTGTGTGTTTCAGCGGTTCGGCCTGATCCACGCGTTGTTCGGCTTTCTCTATCCACAAGGGTCTTTCTGTGCCCCAGTGACTGCCGGCAGGTCAAGTTTGGGGCCGCCAGGGCCCCCGGGGGCCAAATGGCAAAGCGTCCTACGTGCAACTTATTCCATGCGATTTCACAGGTACTTCATGGACGGTGCTCCGATCGGCCCGAAATTGACATGTGTCCCATCACGGGCCCCTGGGACGGCCCCCAGAGTTCCGTGTCCACGTCTGCTCGTTTGGACAAAAAAGGCCCCCTTGACCTGGAAGCACCTGTGAAGTTTGAACTGAATAAGTTGCACGTGGGCGGTCGGAAATACAGGGGTCAAAAGGTTGCAGCGACTCCAAATTCGGCATCGTGGTAGTCCGGGGCCCCCCGGTTCTAGATCCCGGATCGCAGGGTTCTAGATCGGTTCCGAATATGTCTCTTTGCTGTGCAAAATTCTCCTCACTTTGACTATTCAAGAGAGTATGTCTGCGAGAGGGCCACCATTAATTTGACCATGTGCTTCGCAAAGGGTGGACAGAAAGGTCTGATCGGCCCGAAATTGACACACGCGTCCCGTCACGGGCCCCTGGGATGGGCCCCAGAGTTCCGCGTCCCTTTGACCTTTTTTCAAGCTAATTGGCCACCAACAGCCTAGTAGAATAAGTTGCAGGTGGGACGTCTAAGAAACAGGGGCCAAAAGGGGTCAAAAGGTCGCAGGACCTCGAGATTCGGCATGGACGACCGTCACTTGCCCCCGAATCGGGCCCCCGAGATTCGTGGCTCTAGATGCTTGCGGAGCCTATTAGGCCCTCTAACCCTAACTGTTGCATTAACCCTAGCAGACACATGTCCCCATAGAGATAAATGTGAGACAGAGAGATGCATAAAAAATAGCAAAAAATTATTCTTGGCATCCCTCGACCTAGCCCCTTTGCTATGTCGCAGAGGGCCACGTGACGCAACTTTTAGTTGAGTTTGGGGTCCCTCGAGCCCCCGGGGGCCGAACGGGGGCCCCTGACACGTGCAACTTATACCATTCATTTTCACAGGTGCTTCGTGGACGGTGGACAGAAAGGTCCGATCGGCCCGAAATTGACACATGTGTCCCGTCACGGGCCCCTGGGATGGCCCCCAGAGTTCCGTGTCCACGTCTGCTCGTTTGGACAAAAAAGGCCCCCTTGACCTGGAAGCGCCTGTGAAGTTTGAATTGAATAAGTTGCACGTGGGCGGTCGGAAATACAGGGGTCGAAAGTTCGCAGCGACTCCAATTTCGGCATCGTGGTAGTCCGGGGGCCCCTGGTTCTAGATCCCGGATCGCAGGGTTCTAGATCGGTTCCGAGTATGTCTCTTTGCTGTGCAAAATTCTCCTCCCTTTGACCATTCAAGAGAGTATGTCTGTCTATGAGTGCGAGAGGGCCACCATTAATTTGACCACGTGCTTCGCAAAGGGTGGACAGAAAGGTCCGATTGGCCCGAAACTGAAAAAAAAGGCATCTCGTCACTGGCCCCTGGGACGGGCCCCAGAGTTCCGGGGGCCCTTTGACCTTTTTTCACGCTAATTGGCCACCAATAGCCTAGTAGAATAAGTTGCAGGTGGGACGTCTAAGAAACAGGGGCCAAAAGGGGTCAAAAGGTCGTAGGACCTCGAGATTCGTCACGGACGACCGTCACGGGCCCCCGAATCGGGCCCCCGAGTTTCGTGGCTCTAGATGCTTCTGGAGCCTATTAGGCCCTCTAACCCTAACTGCTGCATTAACCCTAGCAGACACATGTTATTCGACAGGGTCCAAATAGGCTGTTTGTGGACAGTCCATTTTTAGGCTAATAATACATAATGGCTGTAATGCACATTTCTGTGTTGTATTGTGTCCCCTGTGTGGTGTACAGTAGGTTTCACCTCATAAAACCACTGTAATTATGAAATATGACCTATTAATGCATTGACCACGGACAGCCTATTTGGACCCCGTCAAATAAGTTACAGGTGGGCCCTTACTTTGCCCACCTGTAACTTATTTGACAGGGTCCAAATAGGCTGTCTGTGGACATGTCATTTTAAGGCTAGTTATGCATAGTTATGAGCTGTAAAGTACCCCAACATGCTTGACTGTCTTTCCTGTGAACTCTACTGTGTGTTTTGAGTAATAAAACATTAATAATAATATGTTTATTTTTTATAGCGCCTTTCAAGAACCCAAGGTCGCTTCACGAAAAAAAAAAATACAAATAGTAGACAGACAAAAGAAACAGGCAGTCAGCTTATTAGGCTATATCAAGCGAACAAGCAGAGAAGCAGATGGATACAAGCAAACACTAAAAACAATGAACATAAGTCAAAGATGACAAACATATAAACCTTTTTTGCAAAATATAAATTTCGACAAAAGATGTCAAATAAAAATAGAGGTGAGAGAGTAGAGGCGAGAGAGAATAGAATTGAAGATTATTTATTGAGCATGGTAAAGATATGAGTTTTAAGTTTTGATTTGAATATTTGTAGGTTGTCGATGGCATGAAGATTGGGGGGCAGCTTATTCCATAGCTTAGGGCCTACAACACTAAAAGCCCTACCACCCACAGTAGATAGTTTAAACCTGGGGACGACAAGCAAATTGTCGTTGCTAGATCTAAGACGCCGTGCAGGAAGATATGGTTGCACTAACTCAGTGAGGTATTGAGGTGCGGGACCATTACAAGCTTTATAAACTAAGACTAATATTTTAAACTGGATGCGATTGACCACAGGAAGCCAGTGAAGTTGATGAAGGATAGGGGTAATATGTGCAGATTTTTTGTTATATGTAGGTTTTTGAAGGCCTAATCTGAACACCATCAATATCAATAAAAATGTCATGCCCGGGTAAACTCTGTGATTTGGGGCCAATTAACAGGATTTCAGTTTTCCCAGCATTAAGCTGTAAGAAGTTATCAGACATCCATGTTTTAAGTTCCTGAAGGCAGGAAGTAACAGAAGCGGGTGGACAAGGTGAGTTGGGGTTAATCATGAAATAAATTTGAATATCATCAGCGTAACTATGAAAGTTGAGACCATGCTGTCTGATGATCTGGCCCAATGGCAGCAAATAGATGAGAAACAGAAGGGGACCAAGTACAGAGCCTTGAGGTACACCATGAGATATAGTGACAGTGCGGGATCGATTCTCACCTATCCTAACAAATTGCTGTCTATCCGATAGATATGAAGTCAACCACCGAAGAGCCACACCAGTGATACCTATTGAAGACAGTCGAGAAAGAAGAGTAACCACTAAGAAGATAAAACCACTGTAATTATAAAATATGACATTAATAATTAAGTAATATGACCTGTTAATGCATTGACCACAGACAGCCTAAAGAGATCCCGTCAAATAAGTTACAGGTGGGCCCTTACTTTGCCCACCTGTAACTTATTTGACAGGGTCCAAATAGGCTGTCTGTGGACATGTCATTTTAAGGCTAGTTATGCATAGTTATGAGCTGTAAAGTACCCCAACATGCTTGACTGTCTTTCCTGTGAACTCTACTGTGTGTTTTGAGTAATAAAACATTAATAATTAAGTAATATGACCTGTTAATGCATTGACCACAGACAGCCTAAAGAGATCCCGTCAAATAAGTTACAGGTGGGCCCTTACTTTGCCCACCTGTAACTTATTTGACAGGGTCCAAATAGGCTGTCTGTGGACAGTCCATTTTTAGGCTAATAATACATAATTAATGGCTGTAATGCACATTTCTGTGTTGTATTGTGTTCCCTGCGTGATGTACAGTAGGTTTTACCTAATAAAACCACTGTGATTATGAAATATGACCTATTAATCTGTAAGCTGTAAAGTAGCCCAACATGATTGTCTGTCTTCCCTGTTCACTTTAATGCATGTTTTAAGCAATAAAACATTTTTAATTATGAATTATGACCTATTAATGCATTGACCATGGACAGCCTACAGAGGTCCCATCAAATAAGTTACAGGTGGCCGAATAAGCCGTTCGTGGTCACATAGGCGGTCAGGGGGACGAATAGGCTGTTCGTGGTCACATAGGCGGTCAGGGGGATGAATAGGCTGTCCGTGGTCAGTGGGTAGGGCCACTGGCTGTCACTTAGATTGGCGGTGGACGGATAGGCTGTTCGTGGTCACATAGGCGGCCAGGGGGATGAATAGGCTGTTCGTGGTCAGTGGGCAGGGCCACTGGCTGTCACTTAGATTTGCGGTGGACAGATAGGCCGTTCGTGGTCACATAGGCGGTCAGGGGGGCGAATAGACCATTCGTGGTCACATAGGCGGTCAGGGGGACGAATAGGCTGTTTGTGGTCAGTGGGCAAGGCCACTGGCTGTCACAGATTATAGGTGGACGCATGGTCGCATAGGTGGTCAGGGGGATGAATAGGCTGTTCGTGGTCACATAGGCGGTCAGGGGGACGAATAGGCTGTTCGTGGTCACATAGGCGGTCAGGGGGATGAATAGGCTGTTCGTGGTCAGTGGGCAGGGCCACTGGCTGTCACTTAGATTGGCGGTGGACGGATAGGCCGTTCGTGGTCACATAGGCGGTCAGGGGGGCGAATAGGCTGTTCGTGGTCACATAGGCGGTCAGGGGGATGAATAGGCTGTTCGTGGTCACATAGGCGGTCAGGGGGATGAATAGGCTGTTCGTGGTCACATAGGCAGTCAGGGGATGAATAGGCTGTTCGTGGTCAGTGGGCGGGGCCACTGGCTGTCACTTCGATTGGCGGTGGACGGATAGGCCGTTCGTGGTCACATAGGCGGTCAGGGGGACGGATAGGCTGTTCGTGGTCACATAGGCGGTCAGGGGGACGGATAGGCTGTTCGTGGTCACATAGGCGGTCAGGGGGATGAATAGGCTGTTCGTGGTCAGTGGGCGGGGCCACCGACTGTCACTTAGATTGGCGGTGGACGGATAGGCCGTTCGTGGTCACGCGGGCGGTCAGGGGGACGAACAGGCTGTTCGTGTCAGTGGGCGTGGTCAGGGGGCTTCGACAGGCGGTCAGGGGGACGAACAGGCCGTTCGTGGTCGGTGGGAGTGGTCAGGGAAGTTCGTGAAGGCGGTCCAAACGACGAACGGGCGCTCCGTGGATGCCCGTCTGCAACCTGTTCGGCGCGCGTCGAACAGGTTGCCAGTGGTCGGCAAGTCGCCCCCCTGTGGCCGCGGCCCGTATCGCGAGAGAGGGGGCCGAATTTCGTCGGGGCCCCTGGGCCTGAGAAATCACCTAGGGGGGCGGCGCACAGCGGTCCACTAACCGCCTACCACGAGGCGCCTGCCAGGCTCTCCGCGGACCCCCCTCCTCGGGCAGCGGCCTTAAGGGAGTATAAGTTGCGCTACGTTCGATCTCCGCCATTGTTTTAGTTTGGTCGTCCACCGTGCTTTTCATGGCTGAGATAGTGACATCAGTAACATTTTTGAGAGCAGTTAGTTCAGTTCTAATGATGACCGAGAACTGATCTATTCTCTTGTCGATAGCCTCAACTATCTCTGACTTAAATATTTGGAAATTTGATTGAAGAGCAGCTATCCCCTCTAGCACTGCATTGTTAGCCAGGGTGTTAGCCTCGCTTCTGCTGTCGTCCTGAGTGTCCCTCGGGGCTTCAGTCATTTGTTCTGTAGTTTTTTTGGATTTATTTGCCATCTTAAATGGGTATTATAAACTTAATGACGTGAAAATAAAATGTTGTTTAGTTTTGCTTCACAAATAAATGAAAAATTACGGAGCTGCCTTCACACGCGTCCTACTCTCACATGGCGCCTCCCGGAAGTCCATCGCAAAACCCTTCTTGAACGTTCATACGGTAAATGAAGCTTCACTACCCTATGATTCAAATGCAGCCATTCTCACTGCTTACCAGGCTGAAACTGAGGATCTGAGGAGACAGGTTGAGGAGTTGAAAATGCTGCTGAATTCTAAAAAGTCAAAGAAGGAGCAGAAAGCAGAATCCGAGAAGATTAAGAAGGGAAATGAGCACACAGTGAAAGCAGAAGTTCAGGCATATCAAACAATGTCGAAGCCCCAGCCAAAGGCTTGGTTTTGTTTCAAATGTGGTGGTGATGGCCATATAGCTAGACAGTGTGTGAATCCTCATAACAAAGATGTTATGGATCAGAAATACAAGGAGTTGAAGGCTAAGCAAAATGAGTGGAAGCTGAAGTATGGTCCACATAACTAGAAAGGGTCTCGATAGAGGGACATATTGAGTGTAGCGTATCTGGACAGTCTCACATGACTGAACCCTGAGTCTCAGAAAAGCTTGTCAAATTGTTGCTTCGTGTGATAACCGACCAGCTTAAGCGCCAGAAAGTCTGGGGAAGATGGCCTTTTCGACACTTTTTATGGGCCATCAGAGCAATACCAGTCCACACATTCCCCCAATCCTAGGTCCGAGCTTCAAAGAGATCTTAATCGGCTCTCCGAAAAGAGTGAGAGATCTCTTCGCACACACACAAACACACACATGGACCTTTTTATTTAACTTCCTCATATAAGACATTACCAAGATATATTCGATATGTTTTTATGCTTGCCTTTTTCCCACGTTATATTGGGATGACTATGATGTTATCATAGTATTAAATGAACTATAAGTGCTTGTAATTATGCATTAAGATGTATCTCTGTATTTCTAAGCCCTTTTTGTGCAGTTTTTGATACCTTCAGAATCCTCTCGGTCTGACCGAGCCAGAAATATATATGAGCATACAGTAAAATGTGTGAATATATGTTTTCCACTTTCTGTAGCAGAAATGACGAATTTTAACACTGTTGTAACTTATGCAAATGAACCGCCTGACAAGACAAAGGAACCAAATTTTCGCGCTCACAGAACTCCAAGTCGATTGGTCAGTTCACCCCCTGGGGGGGGGGGGGGGGATTGGACACCCTTTAAATCAATTGACCAGCGGTTTGTTTTCTCTCTTCTTCAAACTAGCTCTTCTAGCTCTTCAAACCTCTTCAATTTCTTCAAGACTCTTAAGCCTTCGCTTCGTTTTCTTTTGTTTGTTTCTTTAGTTAAGTTTTATTTTCATTTTCGGATTCTCCTAAGCAGGGGCGTGTCTTAGAAGGGGGGCACGGAGGTGGGCACTGGCCCCCCTGGGAATATTGATTGGCCCTGGTGCCCCCCCAAAATCATTTGGGCTAGATTTACTGTCTAACTGACAATGCCCAACGCCATTGATCAGAGCGCTGTAAATCAGGGCTTGATTTGGAATGCCAAAGCAGAATCACAGGTCAGCGTTTTTCAAAAAGTAGAAGTGAGAGGAACCTCGACACGTTCATGTTTATGGTATATACACCTAAATTACAGTATTTTATTTTGAAATATCGCACCGTTGTTAGTCTGATTACTTTAATGTGTGTCTGATCAAGCCAGTAACGTTAGATTAAAGGCTAGTACTTCGGCAGCAGACTGAATAGAGATTATTGTCAGTGTTATTCGGTTATCCGCGCAGCGCACACGATACATAAATATAAAATAGTTACATATTACTTTATCTGTGTGTTTTAAAGACTAACAGGCACTATAACTTTTTTCCAAAAAAATGCATAGCCGTGGAAAAAACATTCAAATTTGAGAACTTACATGAACTCTGTGTAATTTGTACTGAATGGGTTTTTGTTTATTTTTACACACACAGGAACATCCAAGGGTTTCTTTAAGAAGAAACCATGTCAGAGACAGATTTCATGCTGAGAACGTTCGCCGACACACAAACACACACACATACACATTCAATGTTTGTGTTGAGAATAAAGCATGTTAAATGACTAATTAATGCCTGGGTGATGTTTTTTATTTATTAGAACAAAACTGTGTGGTCCAATCCATGTAAAATACAACATGATTTTCAGGCTCTTCTTCAGTGCCACTGTTCTGACGATTCATGCTACCCATCGAGATGTGCTACTTACTGGTTATGCGCATGTGCTGACTCAGTTTTCTTCTGCGTTACCACGCCCATAAATCTATGCATCCTTGCTGTGGAGACTTGTAGGAAAGGTGTACTTTGACAGGTCAAAGATGAATATTTGATAATTTTTACTTTTCACACCGTTTTAAAAATAAAAACAGTACAGTATACAGTACTCATAACTTCAAATTTTATTATAATTGTATTTCATATAATATACAATAATGTCATTTTTACTTGTTATATCAAATGTGATAATTGCTAGTTCATTTAAAATATCAAAATATGCTCCCCATACACTTACCCTGTTTTAAATGAAATAACGATGTCATAATATTGTGAGATTTACACCATTATGGAAACAATAGAGAATGAATCGACATTCTCTGTGATCGATTCGCGCTTGGGTAGCATTTTTTGAGAAGGCAGCACAAATCGTCAGACTCTGCTATCGATTCGCGCTACGGTAGCATCTTTCGACAAGGCAGCACAAATCGTCAGAACACCACATTTAATACCATCTATATTAGGGCACTGGGCATTGCAAAGATTTTTTAAATTGTGCTTAATATTTTCTAAACAAGTATTTATTTCCAGTTTAATTTTCTGATTTCCCATGGGCCCCCCCTGATTGGTTCTTGGTCCCCCCGTACCCCCCCCATTTATAAAATCCTGGAATCGCCCCTGCTCCTAAGTTAATTTCCACCGACGAGTGAAATAAACTTAGCCTGAATTATCTGGCAAACTTTACCAGCAACGGACACCTTTCACGTGAACGCGCGCAGCTCCGAAGGATGAGAGAACGCGCGCAGCTCCAAAGGACAGCCACACACACGCGCCTCCTTGACTCCACAACACAAAAGAGCTATATGTGCAAGTATTCCTTTCCTAAGCTTTCAAAGCATTAAGATTTGTTTACCCCCATTTAGGGTGATGGTGATTTCTTGTGGTCTCTCAAAGGTTAAATGTCCAGGTAATTTGCTATTTTGTGATCCTTCGGGATAACCCCTCCTTCTCCCTCTTTCTATCACTCTTCTCTCTCTGATTCTCATTTTCTTTCATTGTTTAATTGTTTTATTGTGTTATATATACATTTTATTCCATGTAATCTTAGTCACCGATATACCTAGTATTTTCTTTATTAAAACCATATATACTCATTTATTGATTCTGGTTGTGCTCATATTGAAGTCCCTTTAATGTCTGATCAAAGCTACACGCTTTACAAATTGTTGATACTGTAAAGAGTATTTTCTTTTACAGAACAGGGAGAGCTGTTTTTCATGGCCAAGAAGAACAGTCTCTCTTGAAAGTCTATAAAAGGATAGCTCCTTTTGTGATTTGATAAAAGATCATATGGTCAGTTTGCTGGACGAACAAACCATTCGATAACAAATTAATTCCATTAAGTGTTATCCTGAAAATAGATCTATTCGAGACAATTGATATATTAATATTTAATCATAAACACGTTGTGATTGATTATTGATATAAAAATTGATCTAATTTTGCCTCCCTGTATGGATAATTGATTAT
Source organism: Gila robusta (assembly GCA_030770095.1). NCBI lineage: Eukaryota > Metazoa > Chordata > Actinopteri > Cypriniformes > Leuciscidae > Gila > Gila robusta. The sequence continues at coordinate 123,178 of JAVALU010000126.1, read as the reverse complement.
AATTCGTTGTATTGAATTGTCCATACAGATACGTTGGCGAAATCTTCCCGTTAAGGGTAATATTATAAACTGTAGTTGATTCACTGATCATATTCATGACCAGTTGTTAAAATTCCCTATATTTGAGCTAAGAATCGCTACATGAGGATCCATTGATCCATCGTCCCAATTTGAATAAAAGATCTTGCAAAGTCAAAAGTGAAACTCATACACCAATTCAGTCTTTACCAGAAGTTCCCCTAAATGGATTGGTGGGGCCCCGTTGTACCGCTTTACTTGTTATTGACGGGACCCTTTGTGAATGCCTTCTCGATTCTGGTTCACAAGTTACTACTGTGTCAGAATCTTTTTATAACTCATACTTGCAGTCACATTCAATCTTGTCCCTTGATGACTTACTTGAAATCGAAGGTGCTGGAGGGCAAGTAGTACCCTATTTGGGATATCTTCATCTCAGTATTGAGTTCCCAGAAGAAATTGCTGGAAGGACAGCAGAAGTCCGTACATTATCTCTGGTGGTTCCAGACTGCAAAACCAACAGTGAAATTCCAGCCTTAGTTGGGACAAAATACTCTGGATGCATTGTACAAAGTCTGTACTAAAGGTCTTGAGAATCACCGTGGAAGTCCCCAGAGCCATGTATGTGCAGCTCTTGTAAAGGAATTGAGTAACCGACATAAAATTGAGCTGAGGAATGGGAGGGTTGTGAATGTGAAGCTCCAAGGCAAAGTGGCCCACACAGTTTCTGCTGGTCAGAAGATGGTATTGACTGGATATGCCAGGAATGTTTCTCTGCCTTTGGGTACACCTATTCTTGTCGAGGATTATTTGATGAATAGAAAGTTCAAAAGAACAGCATTTATCTGAAATAGAATCTTTTGTAACAAACACTACCGTTCAAAAGTTTGGGGTCAGTAAGAATTTTTATTTTATTTTTTGGGGGAAATAAATAAAATAAATAAATATTTTTATTCATCAAGGAGGAATTAAATTGATCAAAAGTGACAGTAAAGACATGTTACAAAAGATTATATTTCAAATAAATGCTGTTGTTTTTAACGTTCTGTTTATCAAAGAATCCTAAAAAAAATGGTACACAACTGTTCTCAACATTGATAATAATGAGAAATGTTTCTTGAGCATCAAATCATCATATTAGAATGATTTCTGAAGGATCATGTGACACTGGAGTAATGATGCTGAAAATTCAGCTTTGATCACAGGATTAAATTACACTTTACTATACATTCACATAGAAAACAGCTGTTTTACATTGAAATAATATTTCACAATATTATTGGGTTTGTTTTGTATTTTTAATCAAATAAATGCAGCCTTGGTGAGCAGAAGAGACTTCTTTTAAAAACATGAATCTTACCGACCCCAAACTTTTGAACAGCAGTGTATATTCTATATTAGACTATAGAATTGGTTCAAAGTTAGAGTTGGAAACATCTTGGAAAAAATGTGTCTTCTTTTGTCCTCACATTCTTTGGTACCCAGTGACACACCTGTGTGAAAGGCTCATTATGCAGCTCATTATGCGGCTCATTATGCAGGTCATTGTCTTCTCAGGTGTGAATCAGACCATTATTCATGATCATTCACGATCATTGACAACCACCCGCATATTGCCTTTCCAAACAAAAAGTGTCTTACAAAATTTAAATCAGTGTATTGTTTTATGTGAATGATTAGGCAGGATGATTTTCAGATCATTTTGAAGCAAAAACTCGAGGCCACAACATCCATTAGTCAAAAGTATTGTGGACACATATTTAGTATGTGTTTTGTGGCCTTATTTCAGAAACTTTAAGTTTTATTTTTTTCAGTAACCATGCATAAACAATATTCTCTCAAAAATACAAACATGTACATACATGTTGCTCACATATTATGGTAGCCCTGTTTGTGCTAAATAGAGTGTAATGACAACTTTGCCATTAATATGTTTATAAGCAACTGAAAAAAGCACAAATGTCAGGGCATGTCAAAACATCTCAAGGACCCCAAAAACACCTTAGACCCCAGAGTGTTAAAAAAGCCGTGGAGTGAGTGACGAAGGGTAATAGTTGGCCATTAAGCGCAACTACAGAGATGGGTTGAGAGAGCGTCACCACAGGTATCATGAGTTTGTGAGCCAGATTAATGTCAAAAAAATTACCCTCTGCTCCCGAGTCCACGAGAGCCTCACAGTCAAAACTCTGAGAGGGTAACTTCAGAATGACAGCAAGGTGAGTAGCTGAAAAAGAGGATTTAGTCAGTGTAGTTCCACCCGTCAGTAACCTCTTACCTACTGGCGGGCGCTGGCTTTTACCGGACACTGCAGAGCGATGTGACCAGCGGCTCCACAATACAAACATAGTCCCCTCTCCTTCTCTGCTTCTCCTGCTGTGATAGATGGGATCTGCCCATTTGCATGGGCTCAGGATCTGGAAAAGACATAGTGGCTTCACCAGGAGAAAAAGATACATTAGTCTGTGCATTGTAAATCCACCCTTGCTGTGTCCGTGGTCCCCGTCGTCGTAATCTCGTATCCACCTGAATGGCCAAGTCTATGAGTTTATCCACCCCGCGGGTAAATCCATAGAATAAATTTCATCTTTAATAGACTCAGAGAGTTCATATAAAAACATGTCCCATTGAGCCTCTGAATTCCAGCCACACTCAGCAGCCAATGTGCGAAATTCAATAGAATAGTCTGTTACAGTATGATCTCCTTGACGAAGCTCCGCGAGAAGTCGCGCCACGTCTCTACCGGAAGCAGCGCAATCAAAGACCTTTCTGAGCTCCCGGGAAAAAGTTTCAAACGAAACGCAACAGGGAAGTCTGGTGACCATCCTGTTTTACAGCAATAAGGACACCCCAATAGTAAAAGCCAACAACTCAGAACTGAGCTTCCTGTTACTTTTCTCATTGACTCTGCGTTTCCTCTGTTCACTTACTCTCATTGGTCGGCCCACTGAGTGGTCCTGTATGTTGCGTCACACGGCTTTTGGGATCACTTTTGTCCTCTGTATCTCCTGTGTTCTGGGTAAAACAATAGTGGTATTAATGGCCTTCAAGGCTACACTTCCAGGAAGTAATGTCATGAAATGGTTTGGGCCTGCACAACAACGACTCAGTGTTCTTGGCTTTACACTTTGGCTTTACAGGTTCTAATCTGTGTGCTTTGGCTAACAATTTCTCCCCCATTTCCGTACAAAAATATGAAATATTATAAGGAAAAGATCATTCTTGAGTGCAGTCTGGGTTCTACTATAGGATTCTGGGCTGTGATGGGTTATATTAGCCTTCTGGCAGTCTTGTGTTTCATTTTAGCTTTTCTGGCTCGCACACTGCCTGATAAATTTAATGAAGCCAAATTTATCACATTTAGTATGCTCATATTCTGTGCTGTATGTCTTACATTTATTCCAGCTTATGTCAGTTCTCCTGGAAAATGTATTGTAGCTGTGGAGATATTTGCCATTTTATCCTCAAGCTTTGGTTTACTATTCTGCATTTTTGCACCTAAATGGTATATCATCCTGCTTAAGCCAGAACAAAATACAAAGCAACATATGATGGGGAAAACACTATCTACATCCTTAGGCCTAAAGCCCTATTGAGAATGTAAAACAACATTTCTATTAACATGGAAGGGGGACCCCAAGAAAGTGTGTGGGTGTTGGGAGAGGTCAAGCTGAAGTGACTGAAGCAAAACAAAAGTATCAGGTCTATAACATTGAACTGTCATACGTAACAACCTGAAAAACAAAAATAATAACCCTTTAATTAAACCCCAACTGAAAGATACACCATAATAAGTCTAATTTACATCATGGGGTCAAATGTTTCCAAATAAAAGGAAAATTAACAAAACAACACAACTAAGGGTGCTTCTCAATTCTTATTTGTGCATCCTCGTTTCCTTTCCTTTCTTCCTTTCCTCGCGTCTCAGCTCCACCCCCTGTAGGATGTGAGGGAAGGCCGCAAGCAAAAGAAAAGGAGGACGGAGGAATCGGATAAAAGCTTTTTTATACATTGGAATACTTGATCACTTGAGTGACACTTCACAGTGTCATCAGCAGCACTTTAAGGATCTGCCCTTATGTTGTTAAAGTTTGTTTATTTAAGAAATTCATAATAAATAACAATAAAGCAAGATACCCTGTTGAAATATGTGAGATGTGTGGTTTATATAAATTGCAAAGGTAAAGTATAAATTGAAATTATTGTGACTGTTGTGAAGGGGAAGGAGAATTTATAAGTGCATCACGTTTAGTCGATAAAACACTTCCGCAAAGGATATACCCGTGTATCCTCGCTCATGACTCTTCTGGAAGCCTCCTCACTCCTCGATCCTTGCCTCCTCGTGGTACAATTAGAGAATTGAGATGTCCTTCAAGATGGCTGAGCTCGATCGGTTTCCGGGTCATAGGATGGAGGACGGAGGAGCAAGGAGATGAGGAGAGATATTGAGAAGCATCCTAACTGTTGAATGGGGTGTATTTGTTAAATTGGTATTTAATTTTTGGTCTAATAAAATATTATTTAAATTATGATTTGACATATACATATATTCACATATTCAGGTTAAATTAAGTATACAATATTTTAAGAAGGGACATAATGAACTGAAAAAAATATGTTGAATGTACATGATTTAAGGCAAGACACTACAGGCAAAAACAGTTCCCTTTCAGTCGCTCACGTTCTACGTAGTCGACGTGTCGACTGATTGGGATCACGCCAGGGAGCCTGTCATCTTCGAATACTGTTAAAACGAGCCAATGCACATTGGCGTGCGTGAAATGCATCACAAACTCCGCCCCTGTGGCGCGGGAGTGAGATAAGTGTTGCACTGCACACTTAGACACCGCTTTGGGCCCCGCTCGGGCTTCTCAAGCTGCGTCCCTGTCCTCCACCTCGCTGCCCCACCTCGGGTTCGTCTGTGGTTCCCTGGCCCCTGGCCCGGTTCGTGGAAGCCAAAAATGCTTCCCGACCGGTCCAGCTGGCCCCAAACTGTACCATCAGACTCGGCTTGTGATTTATTTTTGCTCGGCTTCCGCCTAAGCTCAGTGATATTCATCATACCTAGGTGTTGAGCAGATATGCTCCTAATAAATTAGTGATATTACATCTAGGTGTTGAGCAATGCTCCTGTCTTGTGTGCGCACATCGCAGTCTACTGGCGAAGGACGCGATGCAGCCACTCCCTCCAGCCGATATGAAGCCCGGCTTCTAAAATAAGCTTGTACTTCGTTGTACCCTAGAGAGGTGGGTCACGACCATCTTGGTCCTGTGTTAATTGAGACAGGCCCTTTTTTGAAAGCCTCCGTTCAATTCATTACACAGAGATGCATTTCCAAATGCTCTGTGCCCAAGATAGGTCTGCAGCGTTCAACCTGAGAGACATGTACTTCCGATCTCTATCCTTCCGCACCACAGGCCATCCTGTGTTCATGCGTTTGAATGGTGTGAAGTATCAGTACAAAGTCCTACCCTTCAAGTGCTCATAGCCAGTTGGTTCCTCAGGTCAACTGGGAAAGATTAAACTCATCCACGGGCTTTTCTCGTCATCTCTTTTCTAGTTTGGAGCAAGGTTATTATAGTTTTGCTTTTTAAATTAGTTTTTATTTTAATATCGTTTTCAATTTTGCTTTAAATTTTAGTTTAGTTTTAGTTAGTTTCATTAATGGTTTTGTTAGTTTTAGTTTAGTTTTTATTTTGCAAACACATTTCTATTTAGTTTTTATTTTATTTAGTTTCAGTTTTAGTTTTAGTAATTATAGTTTAGCAGAGCAAACAGAACAAACTAACCAGATTACAGTTAACTCTTGTGCAGACATCTTAATAGTAAAAATAAAATAATGGTTTGAGATTGAACAAAGCACCAAATAAATGGAACTTAAATGTATACAAGAAAAAACTATGAAAAATTCAGACAAACTAATTCATATTCAAGATGAAATCTTGTTAAACATGCCTAGTTTACTTTTTTCAGCTGTAAATGTAGCAGAGTGACCACTGGTACATTAAAAAAACAAAAAACAAAACAAAAAAAACAGCTCAATTCATCTGACTACAGCCAACACAACCTGCTGTGAAGCAGGTGTGATTAAATAATTAAGTATCTATGCAGTGTGTGAGAGTGTGTACATGTTTTTCTATCCTGGTGGGGACTTAAGGCGAGACACGGCAGGCAAAAACATCGTTTTTTTTTACTGGTCAATTTTGAGATTTTGGGATATTTGTCTTCAATAGCATGTCTTCTTTCAGACTTGTGCTGAAAAAAAGTCCAAAATACACATTTAGGTCTTTATTTTACTACACTTTGTCTGTTTGCGTGTGTAGATTTCGCCTAAATTCCTCAAAAGTTGGCATTCTAAATCAACATGCTGCTCTGCGATCACGATCTGCACACTGTCATCACACACACCGATAGAAAGCTCTCTCTCTCCTGCGCAACACTGTCGGGTCCAAATATGGTCATTTCCTGTTTATCAGCAACCAATCATGGAAGTAAAACGGGCGATTTAACTCGAAATGCGCAATCTCACTGGCTGATGCCAATTTCTGACAACGTGATTCGTTCAGAGTCGTCACGTGACGCGCTCTGCCATATATACATACATCACATATACTATACTTTACACACTATATATACAAAACAATTAAATTACACAGCACATTTCAGTTTTTGTATAATATAATTACTATATAATACTAAACAAATCTGTAATTGTGGGATCCTAAAGTGGTTGTGAGTACGTCAGGCAGAGACATATTCACCTGTGTGATGTACTGGTGATATGTTGTTTTGATGTGTTGTTTTGGATGTTATGATCAGTGATGGATGAAGCAATAATGAGTTTTGCATGTTAAACAGTGTGATACATGGATTTTACTTGGACCTAAAGCATATTTTGTCTGTAATTCATGGCTTTCAATAGAAATTAGTGGAATTTTGCCATACAAATCTTTAAAGGCCGTTTTCTCAAAATGAGTTTTTTCTCACACTTCTAGTGACGATTTTCCACTTCTGTAGCACCTACATACACCAAACTTTACAGTCTTATTCCTAACTATATTGTGAAGGTTTGTTCAGAGGGATTTGTTGATATATCATTCTTGGCCTGATTTATATGACATTTTATGCCTAAAAATAGGGCGGAAATCAATTTTTTAAGGCTATTGGCAGTATTTTCTGATTTACAGGGTAACAAAAGGAGATATTCATAATCCCCTCTGAAAATGTCTTTTCATTGAATATATCAACAAAGTGCAAAAATAATTTTGAACCTTGTTTTTTTCAATGGTCAGATTTGTCACTTCAAAATATATGCAAATTAGCGCATATTTAATTAGATATAGCCTGATTAGCATATCTAAACATAAAATTACAGAAAACTTGCAATACATTTTGTTCTCCTATTTATGTGAGTAATCAACTGGTAAAGTTTCATGGTGATATCTGTAAGTAAAAAATTTTATCCTATTCACCTGCAGTGTCTCGCCTTAAACCTGAATGCACACAGACTCAAGGGGACTCGTGTCACTGTGAGGACCTAAATTGAGGTACACAAGCTTATAAATCATACAAAATTGTTTGTTTTTTTTTATGTAAAAATGCAGAATGTTGTGTGATGGGTAGGTTTAGGGGTCAGGTTAGTGTACTGTAAGGAGACAATATACCGTACAGTATAAAAACCATTACGTCAACGGAAGTTGACTTCTTGCAGGTTGGGATGTCTGCCACAAAGATAGTGGATCAGAGTGTGTGTGTCTGTCTGTCTGTTTTTGTATGCGTGCGTGTGTGTGTGTGTGTGTGTGTGTGTCGTGTCCTGGTATTCCATACATTGTGGGGAAATGTCTCCACGTGGATAATAATATTAAATGCACCTTTCACCCTGTCAACATTCATGATAACATGACATCTCAAAAATACAGTAGTAACCTAGAACATTAAAGGTTTTTTGTGCTTGACAAACTTGTTTTGCTGTTGCACCCGCGTCGAATGAAACGGCATTCTAAAAATGCTGCGCTCAAGAAGTCCAACTTGCGTCTCATTACCTTGTGTTATTTCCCATTCCACTGCAACAGATGCATCCTTTATGAACAGCCGCTTAGCACTAGCCATGTGTTCTACATTATAGTCCTTCATTGAGCGCGTCACAGCAGGACAGCGGTTAATCGCCTCAGAAACTTTACGCGTATGAAGCGCCATATCAGGCATTTCCTTAACAGCCACAGGTCAGATTTTCGCCAAAGTAATGAGCTTATTAATTACGAAAACGATTATTTATTTTTGCCAATTATTATTTTATTTCAGTTAGTTTTTCAGTAACTGTTGTTAGTTTCGTTTAGTTTTAGTCTTTCATTTATTATGAATTTTTAATTTTATTTCAGTTTACAAAAATGTTTTTTGACCAATAGTTTTAGTCTTAGTTTCAGTTTTCGTTTACGAAAATAACCTTGGTTTGGAGATGGATTCGGTCCTCCGCATCTCTGAAGAGAGTATGTGGATGGTTAGTGCTGTATAGAAGTGAGAAAGGGTCCCACTGAAACTCGCCTCTCCTGGTAGACGCAGCCGCTTGGCTTCCTCCATATGAAGACCGTTTCAGCGCTGACTTTACGGCCGAATCCCGAGGTGGCCGTGGCAGAGCGGCACGCTCCGTGTGAAAGCACCCTGGCCTGCCGCCAAACCCTCAGTCCGTAACAGACCATTCGTTTCTCTGGGCCAACGGTCCCTAGAACGAGTCTCCATCAATACCGGCTGAGGGGCCACGTACAAAGGGCATGCAGTAACGGAGGTCTGGGCGGCCCTCCGACTGCATTAGCATCCATTGCCTCGAGTTGCTTGCAGTTCACCTTGCTTTGAGACACAGCTGCTCAGCGAGCATGTACTGGTCTGAAAAGACAACATGGTGACCGTTGCGCTACGCTCCCCTCGCATGTTGCAACTCGCCCGCCACCTCCTCCTTGGAGTCAGAAGCTTCTAAGGTTGCTTCATTCCACTTATTACTTCTGGCCTGCTCAATCGTGCCGCTGACAAGCCTCACGACAGCCTCTGGCCCAGAGAGAGTGGAGACTCCATCCAGCTGTTTGGGACCACTTCGGGGCCGCACAGTTACATCTGTTGCCCCTCCGGACTCATCTCTCCGTCAGTTGTTTTTCTTCTGTCTGAGTGGACACCCCTCGACACAGAAAGACTCTGGCCACAGCTGGCCCCGGGGCCCCCGCAGAAATGCGTTCCCCAGTGAGCCTTCTTGCACACAACTGTGCTAAAGTCAAAGAAGAGATGGAGCAGGTCTTGCTAGTTGCTTCTTATTGGCCCAACCAGACCTCTCCTCTCGACAGCCCTTCCTGACTCCTTCCTCTGAGTACATTCTCAGGGATGGGGCATGATGGCACCCGCGTTTAGACCTTGGAGAGTTCCAGGTCTGGTTCTAAAAACAACAGGATGCGGAGGTTCTGGTTACTACCACAATATTCTTTATGCGCGAAGAGACCATCACTTCTGTGAGATCACCCTCTCAAAATGAGGCATGCTCCTCCTTCGAAGTGGAACCTATTCGTTGAAATGAGTCTTCTCTCCGTGAGGAGATCCCGAAGGTGTTCGATCACTTCAGTGCTTCTTTCCTGCTAATGGATTGGAGTGAGGGCTGTCTCCTCCACCTCAAAATGTTGTTGCCTCTGTATTGGCGCACACCATGATGCAGTGGATACAAATCCGTGGGAAGCACTACTTGATCGTCAGGTTCCTGAGGGGAGCAAGCAGACTGCCTTGTGTCCCCTCTTTACCCTCTTGGGACTTATCTCTGGTGCTACCGCACTGCAGAGACCTTCCTTGAGCCCTGCAGGCAGTAAATTAAAAATCCTGTTTTTAGAGAAACAGTTCTCTTGCTTGCTTGGTCTCTATCTAGAGGGTAGGGACTTGCACGCATTTTCGGTCAACGAATCGTGCCTGGAATTCGGGCCGGCTAACTCTCAAGATATTTGAGACCCCGGCCTTGATATGTGCCCAAGGTTCCTACCTCTCCTACGGGACCAGGTGGTGAACCTGCAAGCGCTGCCCCGGAGGAGGCAGACCCAGCCCTGGCTTTTCTCTGTCCGTCCGCTCCATTGTGGTAGTACGTGCTCAGAATGCATAGCCTGGACCTCAGACCAGCTCTTGTCTGTCACAGAGACCAGCAGAAGGGAAGGCTGTTTCCAAGCAGAGGTTGTCCCACTACATGTGGTTGCCTTCATCTTGGTGATTTCCCAATATCCACGTGCCCACCTGCTCCCTCCTAGGCGTTGACACAGAGTGCCTTGCTGAACAGATGTTAATAGAGTCGGGGGCTGGGCGACACCTATCACGTTCGCTAGATAACTAGCCTATGTGTAGAACCGCTGCTTCCCGTGGGCTCCCTTCACATGAAGCCAGTTTCACTGTAAGCCCGGTTCGAAGTGTCGGCTTGCTGGGCCATTCCCCTCCTATGGACTGGATACGTGCACAATTCTTGCTCCAGTGAGTTCCCCTTATTAGCCGAACCCTGTCGAGTTCCTCCATACCCTTCGGCAACGGACATGGCAGAACGTCCGAAGCCAGGCCTATCACTCGTATGCACTGTTGGAACCTGTGTTAGGCTGGGTCCATATGTTGTGATCCCTACGGCAATCCCATATGTGTATTAGGGGTGGAACGGTACATGTATTCGTATTGAACCGAAACGGTACGGGCGTCACGGTTCGGTGCGCGAATTTGCACGGAGAATACACGGTATAAAAATAAATAAAACTCTAAATAGCGATAAATTTCGCTCTATTCGCGTTTGGTGTGAACGTAGCATAATGAATGTCAAGATTGCAATGCTGGAGTGTGTGTGCGCGCGCGATCGAACTGTGTGTGTGTGTGTGTGTGTGAGAGAGAGAGAGAGAGAGAGAGAGAGAGAGAGAGAGAGTGAGGCTCGGGCGCGATCAAACTGTGTGTGTGTGAGAGAGAGAGAGAGAGAGAGAGAGAGAGAGAGAGTGAGGCGCGGGCGCGATCAAACTGTGTGTGTGTGTGTTTGTGTGTGTGAGAGAGAGAGAGAGAGTGAGGCGCGGGCAGGGCCGGTTCTAGACATTTGGAGGCCCTAGGCAATATTCATGTTGGAGGCCCCCCACCCCCAATAAAAAACTCTTGAAACAAATATGATTCCTAACCTTTTAATTTATACAACATTTAATTTTAAATGTTTTTACTTACACAGTAGCTACATAAGTTTGGACACATTACTATTTTTAATGTTTTTGAAAGAAGTCTCTTATGCTCATCAAGCCTGGATTTATTTGATCAAAAATACAGAAAAATAATATAATATAAAAATTTAAAATAATGGTTTTCCTATTTTACTATACTTTAAAATATATTTCTGTGATGCAAAGCAGAATTTAGTGTCATGTGATCCTTCAGAAAACTTTATAATATTCTGATTTATTATCAAATGTTAGAAATGGTGCTTAATATTTATTTTATAACCTGTGATACTTTTTTTCAGGATTTTTTTTTATTATTAAAAAGTTGTTTTAAAAAAGTCTTCACTATCACTTTTTATATATTTAACACATCCTTGCTGAATATTCCTGTTTTTTTTTTTTTTTTTTTTTTTTTTGATCAAATAAATGCAGGCTTGTAGAGCATAATAAAAAACTTCTTTCAAAAACATTAAAACTAATTGGTCCAGACTTTTTACCAGTAGGCTACTGTATGTGCATATTAATCAAACTTCATCTAAGGTAATCTCTTTTTTGTTTAATGAAGATGTTATTTTTATTGTTATTTTGCTGTTTTATTCAATTTATTCACAGTTCCAGAATACCACTTCAGTGATATATGCTTTTATCATTTTTTTCATAGCTGGTATGGGCAGGATTTTTCCCTCCCATTTAATCAATATTGACTGCAGATATTGTCATATTATTAATATAAGTAATATGATATTATGCATTGCATTGCTACCTTAAATATGCTATACACAAATCAAGAGGACGAGAAAGACACGATCGCTACTGATTAGAAAAAAAAATCTAAACTGATATTATTGGCGTAAGTAGGCTGATGTCAGACAGGGTATAATCTAATCATCAGCAGAATTTAGAAGATAGACCCAGAGATCCTTTATTTGAAACATTTAAAAATGTTGTAGTGTGTTGGCTTTTTAACTTTGAATACAAACGTCTTGACTTTTACTTTTGTAGCGTTTTTAGTCAGCTCCCGACGCGATGTTATTCATTGTACGCGCAAATTCAAAGCGTCGCGTCTGGGCACGTTAATGACGCTCGCGCTCTTTTAAACTCGTAATAAAGCGGTGAATGATTTTTCCAGAAATGACGCTGATCTACAGTACAAGTTTATATTTAGAATACATTGCAATCACTCCAAAATAGATGACGACAACGCACACACCTGCATTACGAGCTGTGCTTCTTTGCGTGCCTATTTAGGCTTTTGCTACGCAGCACCTGATGGGCTGGCGTTAATGTGACGTAATGTAACAGTCTATGGTTAAGATAAACATCGTCACTATTTTTAGTTAATTAATAAATATTGAAATAAATTGTAGGACATTTTTTTATTTTTTATTTTTTTATTTTTGTCCCTCTGTCTGGGCCCCATCCCGCCAATCGGGCCCTAGGCACGTGCCTAGTTTGCCTTTGCGTTAATCCGGCTCTGGGCGCGGGCGCGATCAAACTGTGTGTGTGTGTGTGTGTGAGAGAGAGAGAGAGAGTGAGGCGCGGGCGCGATCAAACTGTGTGTGTGTGTGTGTGTGAGAGAGAGAGAGAGAGAGTGAGGCGCGGGCGCGATCAAACTGTGTGTGTGTGTGTGTGAGAGTGTGTGTGTGTGTGTGTGTGTGTGAGAGAGAGAGAGAGAGAGAGAGAGAGAGAGAGAAAGGCGCGCGGGCGCGATCGAACAGTGGAAACATAAAAACATACTATGTCATTTTGTTCATACAGGGACATCATTCAAACTGCAAAGTGATTACTTATATTTGTGTACACTCGCAATAAAACACAACATTGTGCTTTTGTCACACTCTAAACTCTTGTCAAACTGTAACCTACAACTGTCACCCAACCAAAAATCTAATCTGTTTATTTTTAAAGTAACACCAGGTAACTTTTGCTCTCGGGGTCCCCCTACAGTTGGGAAACAGTATTGTCATCTACTACTGTCGTAAACTCTGTCATTGTGCATTTGTTGACAACCATGATAGCCCTGAACACTGTAGTAGGAGGTCACATGCAGGTGTTCTGCTTGTGTCGCGTGTGAAATGTCTTCATCCCAGGCATATATTTCAGCATGTCATATGAATATAATTTCATGGGTTTTATTTTTTTTCTAACGACAAATGATCGCGATGATCACGTTTACAAGCCAGTGTCATTATAGTAGCCTAGTCTATTGGTTACCGTTTTACTGAATCTATATGATACTTCAATGCAATGTTTGAGTGGTAGATAATAACCATATATCGTCAATATTATAATATCAAGCTACCATAAATAAATCTGCAAATTTTACAAATCGATTTGCATTATAGCTTGAGGCAAGACAAATAATCATTACCTGATTCATGAAGATAAACGGAGGATAAGATAGCTTCCGTAACATAGTCAGGCAGACAAAAAAACACCCCAGACTACGGGGTGTCATTGGTTGTTGCGTTAAATGTTACCCAGATACAATAGTGCTATTTTCTGATTGGCTAACAACACCAGACGAACAACACCAGAGGAGACGCGCTTGAATTCATGCCTGTTCCACAGTGAGAGCGGCGCGGCCAGAGTTTTGGGCGCTGCGGCATATTAAATATATTACAAATAGTTTTTCAGCGTGAGAAATACAATGTGTGGCGGGAGAGCGTGACAAAAGACCGAAATGAGTGACTGTCACGCTCAATGCGTGACACTTGACAGCCCTGCGATTTTAAGGAAGTGGGGGTGGTGGTGGAAGTGACGTATATGCCGTAAAGCAGTCGAGTTTTGTAGTTCTCTTGGTTCGCCGGTTACTACCCGAAACCCGAAGTTTAAAAGTACGATTAAAAACGCTACAGACCCCGTCAGGCTATGGCAGACGTGTCATTCAACCTATTGTAAGTCGATGTACCATCACAAGAGACTTGGAAATATATTATGAAGGTTGAAAAGTTACCTGGTGTTACTTTAAGTTACATTCTACATTGATTAAAAAAGAAAATCAAATGTGTTTTTAATAGTAGTATTATTTTATACGGAAATCAATTAGTTATAATTCAGATGAGAATAAAGTTAGGGTTAATTAAAATGAAGGAAAACAAATATATTGATCTGAAATATAGCAAATTAATTTTAAATTAATTCAGGTACAATTACCAAACATATCTCAAGGTCTTTTTGTCTTTTTAATAATTTAATTAATAAACAAATTATATAAAACTATTGTCAGTGCACTACAAATAAACTGGTTATATGCCTTTATTAATAAAACTTATTTAAAAAATACAAGGCTTAACACATTTATAAAAATGCCTTCTGCATTTTTGTTTTGCTTTTCACTCCATTGTACCGAAATCGTACCGAACCGTGACGTCTGAACCGAGGTATGAACCGAACCGTGACTTCTGTGTACCGTTCCACCCCTAATGTGTATTCTTCCACGGTACGGCTCCCTGCGGCGAGCATGCGTCTTCCCTCTGTCATAGGCTGGAGTCACCCCAGTGACATTCCATATGTTGTATTGCCCGGTCATCCGCCCAGTCCATATGTGTATTCTCCACATGTTACCTCCCTTCGGGCAGGATGTGGCTTCCCCAGCGTATTCCTTTCCAATGAAAGAGAACGCTTTCCCAGTGGTCTTGTGGAACAGCAGTGACTTCCCTGGCTTAAGCCCTGTCCCATCTCTGCATCAAATAATGCGGGGGGGTAAGAAGGCTTTTGTCTAGGCACTGAAAGGTGGCAGCACAAGTGGCGTTTTAATTGGGATCCCAATCAGTCGACACGTCGACTATGTCGAATGTGAGTGACTGAAAGGGAACGTCTCGGTTATGTATGTAACCTTCGTTCCCTGAAGGAGGGAACAGAGACGTAGTCCCGTTGCCACTATTGCTGGACCACCGCTGACTCCGAGTTACGCTCGGCTCCTCGCAAAAAACAACTAGTGCGTGCATCCACTTCCGTATTTATACCCGCGCCGTGGAGGTATGCCTTAATCATCTTTATCGGTACTGCATGAATCAATTACATTACATAAACATAATTTGTTCACAAAAATATCAAGTTATTAATTTGTCTTAAAATTATTTTATATTGTTCCCTGACAGCAGTAATTCAATTGATTTCAAATATTTTTTTTTATCATATTACTGAATTCTAAAACTGTATCATTTACCTAACAAACTGTTAGTGAGCATATATTAACATACTAAAAGTTAGTTAAGCAGCATAAACATACTGTGTAGCCATCCTCAGTTAGAGCAAAACCTCCACTCTTTACCACAATGGTAAACCCAGTGTAATTAAAACGGTCCAAAATCCCAACATAATTGGACATTAAACACTATCAAGTCTCTCCCTTTTCTCAACTTGTTTAAAACACACACAATAATACTTAATTTTTAATCCCCCTGTGAAGTCCCATGCAAACCATACTGGGAAGTATGCTCTTGAATATGTTTTAATAGTTCACACTTGCCTTATATAATTTAATCAAGTAGATTGAATTTTGAAGAATAACGTTGATCAAAAGCAAATGCCATTAGTGTGATGCGTAATTTATTTACAACTATTTTAAACAATATTTTATTGTATGCTGTTTTAAAAATGTTCATAATTAGCGATTATATGGAATATTTTTATATTTAAAAATGTATTCTAATTGATGGAACTGTGTTGTGGTTTCTCTCTTTTGTGAAATCGCTTCTTGGAGATCTTTGATGCCAGAAATATTAGACTTTATTTTACAACAAAGCCGAGTGCCTTCTGCAGAAGGCAGCTCCAGATCAGTGCCCAGCTTCACGCATATATATTTTGTACCATGTGACATACTGAAATAAAATTCTCTGCTGCATCAGCATTCCAGCCTTTCTTCAGCTTCCAAAGTCAAACCAAAGTCACACACAGAGGAAATAATAATGTACAAATATATAGCTAAATTAGTTATTTTCTAAATAATAACATCTTCAACATTCCCCTCTCTGGGGCTTACTTAAACCCCATTTTCACTTTCATTTTCCAGAGTGTAGTTTCAAAATCCAGCCCCCTCAGTTATGCTACCTAGTGACTAAATTCAGTCACCCATTCTTCTTTCTAATAACTAGATTATGCCACCACACTCCGGAGGAGCATAAGAACCACACATCTCTCTGTCACAGTGTCTGGTTGTGTTTCCCTTGTCTATCACTAGAGGTCCTCGTTCTCACGGTGTCCTTCACATTTGACTTCAATTCCCAGCATTCTGTCTGTCACTGTCACTCATCAGTTCATTGCACTCAGCTGTTCCCCGTATCATTGTTCCCAGCTGTTCTGTGTTAGTCTTGTTAAATATGTGTATATAACCCTGTCTGTTTCAGTGTGTGTCACGGAGTCCTTGTTTAATGTCACCACACTTCGGATGCCTGTTCTTGCCTGTTTCTTGTTTTGTTTCTTGTGTTGGATTGCCTTATTGGATTTTGACCCCTGCCTGGATGACTACGAGTTTGGATTGCCCTTCAAATAAAGACAACTGCTATTGGATCTCTCTCTCTCCTGTGTGTGTTCGTGACAGAAGGACTCCGTCATTAGAGATCCAGCGGTATGTTTTGCAACATCTCTTCCCCAGCCACCGAGCGGGAGAGAAGGGAGTTGTTTAAGGGGACCCGGTTGGTAAAGTTCCGCGGGACCCGTGGAGGTCGCCGCAGAGGAGGTGAAAGGGAGATGTATCACGTCCCGTCGGCACAGTCAGAGACTGTTCACGTCCCGTCTGCCCAGTCAGAGACTGTTCACGTCCCGTCTGCCTAGTCAGAGACTGTTCACGTTCCGTCTGTCCAGTCAGAGACTGTTCACGTTCCGTCTGCCGAGTCAGAGATTGTTCACGTCACGTCTGCCCAGCGAGAGACTGTTCACGTCACGTCTGCCCAGCGAGAGACTGTTCACGTCACGTCTGCCCAGCGAGAGACTGTTCACGTTCCGTCTGCCCAGTCAGAGATTGTTCACGTCACGTCTGCCCAGCGAGAGACTGTTCACGTCACGTCTGCCCAGCGAGAGACTGTTCACGTCACGTCTGCCCAGCGAGAGACTGTTCACGTCACGTCTGCCCAGCGAGAGACTGTTCACGTCACGTCTGCCCAGCGAGAGACTGTTCACGTCACGTCTGCCCAGCGAGAGACTGTTCACGTTCCGTCCGCCTTCCTGGACCTGGACTATCTGGAGCGTCTGGCTCGGATCCTGGACATACCCGTGTCTGCTGTTCCAAAGCCGGAACCAGTGTCTGCTGTTCCAGAGCCGGAGCCGGAGGCAGAGCCAATGGCCGTTCCAGAGCCGGAGGCAGAGCCAGTGCCCGTTCCAGAGCCGGAGGCAGAGCCAGTGCCCGTTCCAGAGCCGGAGGCAGAACCATTGCCGGTTCCAGAGCCGGAGGCAGAGCCATTGCCGGTTCCAGAGGCAGAGCCAATGCCTGTTCCAGAGCCGGAGGCAGAGCCAGTACCCGTTCCAGAGCCGGAGGCAGAGCCAGTGCCGTCTGCCTTCTTGGATCTGGACTATCTGGAGCGTCTGGTTCGGATCCTAGACATGCCCATGTCTGCTGTTCCAGAGCCGGAGCTAGTGTCTGCTGTTCCAGAGCCGGAGGCAGAGCCATTGCCCGTTCCAGAGCCGGAGGCAGAGCCAATGCCTGTTCCAGAGCCGGAGGCAGAGCCAATGCCTGTTCCAGAGCCGGAGGCAGAGCTAATGCCTGTTCCAGAGCCGGAGGCAGAGCCAATGCCTGTTCCAGAGCCGGAGGCAGAGCCAATGCCTGTTCCAGAGCCGGAGGCAGAGCCAATGCCTGTTCCAGAGCCAATGCCTGTTCCAGAGCCGGAGCCAGTGTCTGCTGTTCCAGAGCCGGAGGCAGAGCCAGTGCCTGTTCCAGAGCTGGAGCCAATGTCTGTTCCAGAGCCAGTGCCTGTTCCAGCGCCAGAGCCAGTGTTTGTTTCTATGTTTGTGTCTGTTCTTGTGGCTGTTACAGTTTTGGTGTCTGTTCCTGAGCCGGTGTCTGTTCCTGAGCCGGTGTCTGTTCCTGAGCCGGTGTCTGCTCCTGAGCCGGTTTCTGTTCCTGTGCCCTGGCCGCCCGAGTGGTCGTCTCCGCCCTGGCCGCCCGAGTGGTCGTCTCCGCCCTGGCCGCCCGAGTGGTCTTCACCGCCCTGGCCGCCCGAGGGGTCTTCACCGCCCTGGCCGCCCGAGGGGTCTTCACCGCCCTGGCCGCCCGAGGGGTCTTCACCGCCCTGGCCGCCCGAGGGGTCTTCTGCTTCACCCTGGACGCCCGATAGACTGTCTGCTTCGCCCTGGCCGCCCGAGGGGTCTTCGCCGCCCTGGCCGCCCGATGGACTGTCTGCTTCGCCCTGGCCGCCCGATGGACTGTCTACTTTGCCCTGGTTCCCGGTTAAGCCCTCACCCCTTGTTCCTGTCTCCCGTCACGGACCTGGCCCACCATCCCTCCCCCTGATCCTCCACCGTTCCACCTCCCTCCTGAACTCTTGTATCATGTTTTAGTGTTGTCGTGGAGCGTCTGGTAGCCGCTCCGTAGAGGGGGGGTTATGTCACAGTGTCTGGTTGTGTTTCCCTTGTCTATCACTAGAGGTCCTCGTTTTCACGGTGTCCTTCACATTTGACTTCAATTCCCAGCATTCTGTCTGTCACTGTCACTCATCAGTTCATTGCACTCAGCTGTTCCCCGTATCATTGTTCCCAGCTGTTCTGTGTTAGTCTTGTTAAATATGTGTATATAACCCTGTCTGTTTCAGTGTGTGTCACGGAGTCCTTGTTTAATGTCACCACACTTCGGATGCCTGTTCTTGCCTGTTTCTTGTTTTGTTTCTTGTGTTGGATTGCCTTATTGGATTTTGACCCCTGCCTGGATGACTACGAGTTTGGATTGCCCTTCAAATAAAGACAACTGCTATTGGATCTCTCTCTCTCCTGTGTGTGTTCGTGACACTCTCTCCATACATTTTTCTTTCTTTCAGTTGTTTTTGTTTTTCTTTAAATGGAGAAAGTAAAAGATTCTTTACTCCCTAATTAAAATTTAAATTGTTATAAGCGTTAGCGTATATTTTGTTCAGTCAGCCTTGCCTGTGGTTGTCACAGTTATGTAGAATACATCAAACATCAAACCATGCTTTATACTATTAAAAGTTTTTCTTGTGGTGTAGACTTCCTTTTCGACCCAGACACTTTGCACATCGAGGGTCACCCATGGGGAGGGGTTAGGCTAGCACATACACCCAGAATCATCTTCTTCGTCCTCATTTGAGGTACTTGAATCATTGTCCAATGCTTGTAAAATGCAATTTGTTTTTTCAGGGCAATCCTGATAATATATACTTTAGTTGCCCTCTAATTTTATTTTTCCATTTTCTTGACATTTTAGCACCTCCATTTGCTTAACCGTGGTTTTGACAACTAGTGATCTTAATATGGGAAGTACACAACAGAACAATAATCCTCGTGTTAATATTGCAGCACCTAAAAACATTCCTAATTTTGCAAACCAATGCTCCCAATGCTCCGAAGTTTAAATAAAACCAGTCCCACATTTGCCCATCTCTTCCTGTATGTGCTCTAACTTCTGCTCTTAAGCCTTTTATCTTAATCATAGCTTCAGTAAATTTTCCTTCTGTAGCGGTATTATTTGGTATAAAAGTACAACACTGATCTCCAAACATAACACACAACCCTCCTTTCTCTGTCAATAACCAATTAAGGGCTTGCCTATTTTGCCATGTCATTTTACTTGTTTCATGTAATTGTTCTCCTAATACAGATAATGCATCATCGGTGTAATTAATAAATCTCTGCTGATTATAGTAAATATAATTGATCCATTCGACATTTTTGTTTTGCGTGATCCACATGAATATTGCTTCAAACCCTGATTTAACTTCATCTCTAGCTTTAAATTCATAAGGTGTACCTCTAGGTTGACCTATTGAATCTAATTTTATATTAGGATCTGGTTGATAAGCTCTTTTACTGTTCTTGTCTTCCTTTATAATTTATTCTGGTTCTCATTGTGCAATAGTAATTTCTTGAAATTGTTACGAACTACTCTGAGAAGAGGGTTGAGATCCAAACGCAGCTTTATTTGAGGGCAATCCAGAGGCGTAATCCAATGTACAGGCAAGGGTCATGCACAGACAGGCAGTCCAAAACAGATAAACAAAGAAACAAACAAAACAGGCAGGGACCAGAGGCAAGAGAGTAATCCAGGGAACAGGGCAAGATATCCAAAACCAAGTGACAAGAAAACCATAAGAATGCTCAGAAATGCAGTGTAACACTTAAACAAGACTTCGCGGTGAGTGAGTGAATGAACATGGTATAAATAGACAAGGACTAACAGGGTGATGAGAAACAGGTGAATGCAATCAGAGACCAACCAGGTGATGAGACACAGGTGAATGAAATGATGAATGCTGATGAATCCGGGGAGTGAGTTATGGGAAATGTAGTTAGTGAGGAAGTGATGAAAGTCTATTGTGGAGCGCCCTCTGGTGGCTCTCGAGGGCACTCCAGCTGGTGATCGTTACATAGCCCCCCCCCAATGAGCGGCTTCCAGACGCTCCAAAACTGTCCAGGTGGGCGGTGGCATGGAGGCGGATCCGGGGGCGGGATGGAGGGCCTGGTCCGTGGAGCAGAGGAGGGCCTGGAGACTGCGGCAGGTCGGTCGTTCATGGCGGGCCTGGACCGTGGGCGGAGCAGGATGTGCAGGCGGCCCATCGGGCGGCCAGGGCGAAGCAGACGACCCCTCGGGCGGCCAGGGCGGTGAAGACCCCTCGGGCGGCCAGGGCGGTGAAGACCCCTCGGGCGGCCAGGGCGGTGAAGACCCCTCGGGCGGCCAGGGCGGTGAAGACCCCTCGGGCTCAAGAACAGATAACATGCACACTGGCTCGGGAACATACAACAAAGACTCTGGCTCGGGAACAGACAACACAGACTCTGGCTCGGGAACAGACAACACAGACTCTGGCTCGGGAACAGACAACACAGACTCTGGCTCGGGAACAGACAACACAGACTCGGGCTCGGGAACAGACAACACAGACTCGGGCTCGGGAACAGGAACAGACTCGGAGGCGGCCATCTTGTCCGTAGACACTGGCTCGGAGGCGGCCATCTTGTCCGTAGACACTGGCTCGGAGGCGGCCATCTTGTCCGTAGACACTGGCTCGGAGGAAGTGACGTGAACAGTCTCTGGATCAGCATAAGTGATGTGAACAGTCTCTGGTTCGGCCATCTTTTCCGTAGACACTGGCTCGGAGGAAGTGACGTGAACAGTCTCTGGATCAGCAGAAGTGATGTGAACAATCTCTGGTTCGGCCATCTTGTCCGTAGACACTGGCTCGGAGGAAGTGACGTGAACAGACTCTGGATCGGCCATCTTGTCCGTAGACACTGGCTCGGAGGAAGTGACGTGAACAGACTCTGGATCGGCCATCTTGTCCGTAGACACTGGCTCTGTAGAAGTGATGTGAAGCGTCTCTGGATCGGCAGACGTGACTTGGACAGTCTCTGGATCGGCAGACGTGACTTGGACAGTCTCTGGATCGGCAGACGCGACTTGAAGCTCAGGCATGTCGTGGCTGACGTGAAGCTCAGGCATGTCGTGGCTGACGTGAAGCTCTGGCTGGACGTGGCTGACGTGAAGCTCTGGCTGGACGTGGCTGACGTGAAGCTCTGGCTGGACGTGGCTGACGTGAAGCTCTGGCTGGACGGTCTCTGGCTGGACGGTCTCTGGCTGGACGGTCTCTGGCTGGACGGTCTCTGGGTCGTCGTGGCTGACATGAAACTCAGGCTGAGGGGATACTGTGGATTCACGGAGTTCCTCATCTACCACACCCACCGTATACACTGAACCGCTTAACAGAAGGGCCAGTTCAATATAGCTCTCCAATGTCCCGTGAGGCTCATGCAAGGGCATGAATGAACTGAGCGGTTCTGATAGCCCTCCTCGGAAGAAGATCATCAGGCATTCCTCGCTCATAGAGGTGAAAGGTGCCAGCTTGATAAAATCTTCTACGTACTCCTCAATCAAACGATTCCCCTGACGGAGACACAGGATTTGGACTGCTGTGTCCATGACTGGTATTGCTGCTGGATCTGGGTGTGGCGAAGTCTTCTGTTACGAACTACTCTGAGAAGAGGGTTGAGATCCAAACGCAGCTTTATTTGAGGGCAATCCAGAGGCGTAATCCAATGTACAGGCAAGGGTCATACACAGACAGGCAGTCCAAAACAGATAAACAAAGAAACAAACAAAACAGGCAGGGACCAGAGGCAAGAGAGTAATCCAGGGAACAGGGCAAGATATCCAAAACCAAGAGACAAGAAAACCATAAGAATGCTCAGAAATGCAGTGTAACACTTAAACAAGACTTCGCGGTGAGTGAGTGAATGAACATGGTATAAATAGACAAGGACTAACAGGGTGATGAGAAACAGGTGAATGCAATCAGAGACCAACCAGGTGATGAGACACAGGTGAATGAAATGATGAATGCTGATGAATCCGGGGAGTGAGTTATGGGAAATGTAGTTAGTGAGGAAGTGATGAAAGTCTATTGTGGAGCGCCCTCTGGTGGCTCTCGAGGGCACTCCAGCTGGTGATCGTTACAGAAATAGTCTTACTCTAGCACATATTCCTTTCCATTTTAATGGCATGGAGGCTAGAAGCGGTCCTTTTCCACAAGCCCAAAATAAATCTGCTACTACCATTGTTTGATCTTCATACAACTCTATTGATGGTAATGCTATAGTTTGATTTTTACATTCTTTTTTTGGATTTTTTCTGTATTAACAGTATTTCTGTATTACACAAATTTACCTTGTTCTATTAATTCCACAATTTTATGGTGCGCTTAGATAGTTACTGGGTATCCCATAGTTATTGTAGATGCTTTCTCATATGCATAGTATACTGCTGCAAGGCCTTGTAGGTAGCATGGTGGGTAGCCTTGAGCTACATTGTCCAGCTTGGTGCTATAATAAGCTATGGGCTGTTTTTACCTGCCACTGCAAGTCTCTTGCATCAGAACAGCTGATGCAAAACCATCAGTTCTATTTGCCACATATAAATACAATTGTTTAGTATAATCAGGATTTCCGAGTACAGGTGCCCTTTGTAACTCCTTTTTAACAGATTCAAATGCTATCAGAGCAACTGTATTCCATTTCAATAGATTACCTAAATTTTGTAGTCCTGCTTGTTTCATGATTTCTCTCAGTGGAGCTGTTTTTATTTTTATTATAAAAGTCATAATTTGTTTTACTGTTTATGGCAATGGTGCTTTACTTACGCATTCTAAGTGATTTGGAGCTTTTGTACCGTATGAAATCAATCTTCCCAAATATTCAACCTGTGGCTGACAATACTGTAGTTTATTTTTGGATGCTTTGTGACCTCCTTGGGCTAATTTTGTAAGCACTTTTATAGAATCTTTGTGACACTGTTCTCACGTTGTTGAACAAATCATCAAGTCATCTACATACTGTAGCAAAGTGCTGTCTATCATAAGGTCCTCCAAATCAGCCTTAAGAAGTGTTCTGGAGAATGTTTAAATCCCTGTGGCATTCGAGTGTAAGTATAAATAAATATCTACATTTTTCTTCCACAGGTATACTGAAGAAGGCATTACATAAATCAATTACCATGAAATATTTAGCATCAGGAGGTACATTTGTTAACAGCATATGTGGGTTTGGAACATCAGTTGGACAATCTTCTGCTATTTCATTAATTGAGGGCTTGAGACGAAGAACCATATAAGTCCATATTTTCAAATTTTGAATAATAACATTTTTTTAATTTGGACTCTGAATATTATATTATTATTATTTTTTTTACTTGAAGATAGACAACAAAAGCTTCACAATTCTAATGAGATAATATTTTTTAGTATCAATCTTAAAAATAAAAAGTTAGAGTAATTTACATTTCTGGAATGTGGAAGAACAGTATATGTCCAGTTAATGTGGAATAACAGTATAAGTCCAATTCATCATATCACTTTAAACCACTGGAGATTTGATTCCTTTATCTTAGTTTTAATACAGTAAAAGAACCTTAAAGAAAATATTAAGCATTTCTTTCTTTCAATTTCTTTTATTTTTTGCCAACGTAAATCACAGAACAAAAACACGGACAATACAGTACGAACAATGAACAATACATAGGCCTACTTATAGTACAGAAAACAAACGTCAGTACAAACAATAAACCGTACATACAATCAACAATACATACAAACAATAAACAACAGTAATAACTGTAAACAATACATATTTACAATACAGACATACATCATCATCATTCCATGCTATGGTTCCATATGCTAGTTTACCATTTTATAATACATTTCATAAATCACCCCATTCATTCATTTACTAAATTTACTGGATACAGAGGTTGTAGTTGGCCAGCTGCCGTTGATAGTACACGTTGGAGTGTGTCAGGTTTGGTGTGAACACTACCCCCTGCATGTCGATACAAATGACATGGCAGTCATCATTGTCTTTGGCCCACTCTGTGTCAGCCTGCAACTGGGTGTACACTTTTTCAGCTTTCCGGTGGTGAAGCTCACTCTCGGCTGCGATCTTCAACCTTTCTCCATCTGTTGTAGCAGCTGTTAATTTTGAGAACAGGGCGTCACATTTTGCACAAGTGTCACTTCTTGGCTGCCCAAAACTGAGGTTCTGCTGCTTGAAGAGGTCCCTATAGAGCCAGAACTTTGCAGTGGATGTTGGATTGTGTTCCTTGTACAGGCGGAACATGCGGAGCAGGTTTAAATCAGGGCTCAGGTACTCCCTCTCCACATCTCCCTTCATCCGTGAGTAGTGGTTCGGTTGGCGTGGGAAGCTCAAGATATGCTCTCTTATCCCCTCTCTCACTGCAGGATGAATGCTATGAGGCCTAAAAAATAAACAACACAACTCATGAACAAGGGAATTATAATAAACTATGCTGGTCTGTTTTGCACAATTGCATTGTTTCTGTGACCATAAATGTATAATTCTAAACATTCCTCTAAACTATAGGATTTTGTTTTTCACATACAGTCATTAAAGGGATACTTCAGGATTTAGCATTAAGCTTTGTATCATTAGAAAACTGAATTCTTTTTAGTATTTTCGAATTACCATGCTTTCCTCCCTCATATCCCCCTGAGATGAGAGATTTATGTATTTTTTGTCTGGAAAAAATCCTCCGATGACGCAAAAATCGTCATTGTTTACATGCACACCTTTTGTTTCAATCTAACTGAATTTATTCAGATTTGTGAATCTGAATGTAGTGTTTACATGGATGTTAAACATGTGATTGATTGATGTGTGCGTTTTAGCATTGCAATCTGGGAGTTGTTGTCTTTCATCCCCATAAATCAAAAATAAATTTTCTGGCTTTTCTCAGTCTAGAAGCAGGGCCGGCTCTAGCCCTTTGGTTGCCCTAGGCGAGATTGATTTTTGCGCCCCCCCCCTTTAAAGATAATGAGTATTTTTTTAACTAAACAAAAATGCTCTTATAGTCACTCCAAAACTTCAACAAGCAAATTATGACTTGAACTGTAATAAATTGTTTATACAAATGCTACAAAGAACGTTCAAGGATATTTCAATCATCCTACATAGTTGCATTGTACAAATACATTTTATCTGACCATGTATCTTGTAGTAGATAAAAATTTTGTGCATTTTAATGTTAAATTCATCAATCTGGTGCACTTTGAGAGTTCAAAATTAAAAGCTCCAACCCATATTCAGTGTTCAAATTAAACAAAGAAAAATTCAAACCTCTTTTAGTTAGTGTCTGTCTACATTACATAATAATAGTTATAATATTAATCCCATGATAATACTCATATATTGTAAAACAATGCACTGAAAAATAAAGGAAACTTTCATAAGTTTTGTACTAATTTCTATACTAATAGAAAGAGTATTTTTCTATACTTCACATTAAAGGTGTGATTGGGCCAGCCCAGTGTCAATCAAGAAAACAACCAATGGGCCGCTGATCTACGCGTTTCATGCGGTGTCAGAAAAAAAGCTAACGCTGACTTTTTTTTGACCAATGCATTACACCAGCACTAACCCAGCGCTGCCGATTAAGCAAAACAAAACAAAACAAAACAAAACAAAACGAATGGGCTATTTCTATTTTAGCCCCCGGCCGCTTTTTTGCTTTATCCATCTTTTTCGACGACAACTCACTACTAGTGCCTGTTCGCTCAGCGCTCACGGCACCCGCGCCCGCTCGCGATATTATTGGAGGGGGGTCCCCTGTCAAAATTCTATGATGAAATCTTATGAGGGCGCCTACTCCGCTACACATATCGGTATACCCACTTTTTGCGCCACTGGCAGGCTTATGTAATTGCTCCACTCGTTGCAGTGACACTGTTAATGAAGTACAATAAAAGCGGAAAGTTCCTTACGCGGCTCTGGCGCCCCCCCTAGGGTATAAGGCACTGGCGCCCTTAGCATTTGCCTATACTGCCTATGCCACGGGCCGGCCCTGCTAGAAGGCTCCAAATTAAAAAATAATTTCACATTTCTACTACATAAATGACCCATTTTAAATACACATTAATCTTTCCAGAGCTAAAGTATCCCTTTAAGATCCACATGTTGTAATGATACAAAGAATAATCATACATTACATTTGCATAGCACTTTACCTGATGATATCGATCTCAAAGTGCAAAAATATGTTTCCTGACTGGACAACAACAGTGAGCTGAATCCTAACCATTACGGTATGTGCACGCTGGCGTTATAGGGTGGCAAGGCACCCAACGCCCTATAATGCCAGCGTCCAGTGCACCATTAGACCAGGGAATGTTGTAGGGCAATGGATGCTGACAATGGTGCAGCTTTAAAAACTAACAGGACGAGAGCATGAGGTCCTTCAAGATTTTTTTTTTTTTTAGTTACCTGTTCTTATGTTTTCCTCTGAAGTCCTCTAATGGAGACCTGACTTTAGCTACCTGCTCTGTTCCCTCAGACTGACTGCCTAACTTTTCTTGAATAACCTTTTCAAAGATAAGTAACTTTAAATAAATATGTTATGGACAATGTATCTAATTAAAATCATGCATGTAATAAAAAGTTAACAAACGGAAAACGCTAGGCTATATAAAACTTGCCTGTAGGCGACTGTTGGTCAGTTGAAAGACTGACATAAATGTGAGCTTACAAACAGCAAGTCTTTGGCCTCCTTGTTGCACATGGTACTTGAAGGTGTACTTCCTCTTAGTAATCTCAGTGTCAGGCCCACGTGGTCGTCTGCAACTCACCTTGTGCTAGAAGTAAAAAGACATGAAGTAAAAAGACATTTACCATAGCGAAGCAGGCTAGCCGTAGTGTAGAGCTGTCAAGTTAAGGTCATTAAGTATGTGAGTAGGCTTTGGTTAGGAGAATGAATAAGCCATGTGTATGCCTTTTAGGGCACCAAAGCGCTGTGGTCTGTAATGCACTTGGTGGCCTACTTGATGCCAATCATCCTTCATCCATCCTCACAGAATTTAACATTTACAGTGATCAGGCACATGTGCAGTCTTAGTGAATTCACTAACTTAGTATTCAATTCACTGGTTATTTCATGGGCCTACATTGTGATGCATTGCATACTGTTGACATGATATGGTCATGAATTGCTTAAGTTGGCCTACCTGCTCCAAACCAGAGAGAATGATAGCCTGCTGCCTCTCATAAGAGACAGCATAAAACTCTGTGAAGAGCTGGAGTTTTCTTTGTTCTGTTAGGCTTGAACACTGCCTGGGACACGTCTCCTTGCACACATTGCCCTTAACAAAAACAAAGTCACATTAGCGTTTTTTTTTTTTTTTTAGCTATAGAACACTAGAGCTATTAACAGCTATTAAGGTTACTAGCTAGAATATATAACAGCTTACACAATCAATGCATTTTTTTATTATTACCTTTTAGTTATTTATTTATTTATTTTATTTATTAAATAATGAGTAACAAACAAACATAGCATACAATATTACAAAACAAAGTGTTGCATTAAATGGTAACAGGGGATCCAAAAAATATATCAAAATATTTTAAACACGTCAATGACTTTTTTATATATATATAGGCTATATATTTTTTTTTTTTACCAATTTCAGTGAAGACATAAAGCAATCAAAGTCTAATTTTCTCAGCTTTCATTTCGACCCATTCATGACATAATTCGCTAAACAGTCCGAGCTGTATGAACATTAGTAACGTTAGACGCCCAGTAATATGCTCCCTGACTGCTACCAGCTACCTTACAAAGTAACTGGCTAGCCAGACATCAAACGCAGCTAAAATGTTTAGATTAATTTATCCGTGGTTATAAAGAGTAGCCTACAGCATTCATTTCGACCCATTCATGAATTGATCCGTTAAACAGATTGAGCTATTTGAATGAACTGTAGTAGACGACGCCCAGTAGCCTACACGCCCCTCTGACTGTAACAGCTAACGTTAGGTACTTTGTATACGGTTCTTTCACTCACCTCTTTCGGTGGACTTTTTCCTCGTTTTTGCTCTCGTTTTTGAAGTCTTTGAGGGATGCTGGTTTCCCAGCATCCCTCAAAGACTTCCTTGCTCTGTCCTTCCATTCATTCATGTTCGTTCTCCTTTTTTTGCTGAGGTTTTGCCTTTTAATGTCCGCAGCGGACATGAAAGCACCCGGCGTCTCCATTTTTCGTTAGTGGACATAAACGGTTTTTCCGCGTGAGACTATCTTAAAATTTAAAATACAGAGTTTTGGTCGCGCGAAAACACCCCCAAAGTGATTCTGTATACAAAGTGGCACACATACATTCAAGTCACATGGTTATCTCAATTTTTGTTTTTTTGGACTTATACGGTTGTTCGTCGCATGAACACAATTGCTCGCAAGTCATGTACAAGGTGCCATTTAGATTTGTTTGCTTTAATTACAGGTAAAATTGGAGTGTTACAGTAACTATTTGTTTATTTTAACACTCCTGCTTTTACCAGACCTTCAAATGTATTTTTTATGCCTGCCTCTGGTTCAGGCCTTAAAGGGTACTGTGATTTATGAGCTTGAGTTGTATTGTTATTGGGCTAGCTGATTTATCCAATCCCACATCGGTGTCATGTTGAGACCATAACTCAGTTGGTACTTGTTGCTCAACTTCCTTAACCCTCTGGGGTCTAAGGTGTTTTTGGGGTCCTTGAGATGTTTTGACATGCCTTGACATTTGTGCTTTTTTCAGTTGCTTATAAACATATTAATGGCAAAGTTGTCATTATACTCTATTTAGCACAAACAGGGCTACCATAATATGTGAACAACATGTATGTACATGTTTGTATTTTTGAGAGAATATTGTTTATGCATGGTTATTGAAAAAACTAAAACTTAAAGTTTCTGAAATAAGGCCACAAAACACATACTAAATATGTGTCCACAAGACTTTTGACTAATGGATGTTGTCGCCTAGAGTTTTTGCTCCAAAATGATCTGAAAATCATCCTGCCTAAACATCCTGCCTGAAAATCATCCTGCCTCACATAAAACAATACATTGATTAAAATTTTTTAAGACACTTTTTGTTTGGAAAGGCAATATGGGTGGGGGGCGTGAATCATTAATAATGCTCTGATTCACACCTGAGAAGACAATGACCTGCATAATGAGCCGCATAATGAGCTGCATAATGAGCTGCATAATGAGCCTTTCACACAGGTGTGTCACTGGGTACCAAAGAATGCGAGGACAAAAGAAATTATATATATATTTTACAATTAGAAATTGTAACCAATTACAAATAGGTTACAATTACAACAACAATTACAATTTTAACAATATTTCAAGTGTAATCTTTCTTTGTAAAAAGTATACATTTTATCATACGTATTTCAAAGGTAAGGATTCATTAGTTTAAATATTGGAAAAAACACTATAATAACATCTTAGTTGATAATTCAATATACCTACTTTATTTTTGACAAAACATCCCATACTATATATTTAACATATGAGCAGAAATTGGCGAACAGGGAACAACCGAACTGACTGTTCTACGACCCTCCTCGGAGGATCGTTGGGAAATGCAGGCACCTCGGCGCCCTGAAACGGCAAACCGGCAGGGAGCAACCGAACTGACTGTTTTACGACCCTCCTTGGAGGATCGTTTGGGGACGCTGACACCTCGGTGCCCTGAAGCGTCGAACCGGCAGGGAAAACCGAACTGGCAGCACTGTGACCCTCCTCAGAGAGTCGCCCCTCAGAGGGTGCCGAGGAGACACGGATTCTCGAACCTGTCTCTCCTCGGAGGGAGCCACCCTCAGAAGCCTTATAGCCTCGGCGTCAGGACTTCTTAGTCAAAGCCTTCTTTGAGATAGCGATTGTCCTCAGATATGTCTTATCCCAAGACGACTATGGCTGAGACTACTAAAGGAACCAGCCTCTCGCTAGTTTAGCTTGAGAAGCCAATCCGGCGTCCTGAAACGGATGAACGGCAGGAAATAACCGAACTGACCCCTCTTAAACCTTCCTTCTGCGAGTCAGACACTGAGACTAGAACTCGCTGGAAGGCACCGAAGGGAGATGGGCACCATATAATGAGGTGTTATCGATTCCCCTCTGGGAATTAACCATTTATTTCCTCAGAATTAAAGGACTCCTCAAAGATCAGATGAGTAGCTACATATTTCATTTTCTCAATTAAATACAGCCAAATATCAACCAGACAAGTAACACGGTCTTAATGAAAAGGCTGAGTAGTATATTAATACAGACATCTAACTCCAAGGATAAAATGAGTACATATTTAATTTTCTCAAAAATGAAATGCAGCCAAATATTAACCGGACAAATAAACACAGTCTGGATGAAAAAGCTGATTAGTATATTAATACAGACATTTAACTCCTCAAAGATTAGATGAGTATATATTTAATTTTCTCAAAAATTAAATGCAGCCAAATAACCAGACAAGTAGAAACGGTCTAGATGAAAGGCTGAATATAGTGTATTAATATAGACCTCATATAATATAATCTCAAACAAAAAAAGAATACAAGTTAGTTTGCATACAATCATAAGAGAACGAGAGAAAGGGAAAATCCCGTCTGCTCAGTTCCCTGCGCATATTATACATTGCAGATCATTATCTACACGTTGCCTCGGCAAACGTGAGAAGAGCCACTTGTTATTGCAGATATGCAGACCCATAATCTATGCATTGCCTCGGCAAACGCGAGATCTGAGCCAATAGATTCTTATTGCAAACCCGTAATCTACGCGCTGCCTCGGCAAACGCGAGATCCGAACCACGACTCTTATGCAGCCCCGTAATCTACGCGCTGCCTCGACACACGCGAGATCCGAGATCGAGTCACAGAATCTTAATTACAGACCCGTCTTTATCGACTTTCTTCCCTCAAGAAGAAAGCCAACAAGAGCAGAGCTAAAACTCTCGATAGTGCATTTGTTACACTTCGGGAATTTATGAATGAACACTGTCAGCCCCAATTTACTAGAGCTGACCGTGCATGCTCCACTCCCAAACAAACAACACATGAATCGCGTGTGTCCCCACTCATAATGAAGCGAGGGCAGGGACGAACACACGATCCAAAGCTGTTTGCTATTATACTCCTGTCTAATATAATATATATGTGCTTGTGGACAAACAACAATAAATAGACAGAGACAGATCACACAGAGCGCTTGCTGAAGGCACAGAAGCTAGCGCTGTCTGTTTTCAGGAGTGCTTTATAGTTTCCTGGTCGATGACGTCACCCGCCTATGACGTCTCGTCTTTCCATTGGACTGATTATACACGTGCTTCACGACGCAATCACGCAGGGGTGTTCCCACCGCGTCTCGACGCAGCTCGAGTTCCCTTGAAATGGAACCAAAGACTACAGCACAATCCCAGACGTAGTACTGAAGGAAAATGAAAATTGAGTGGAAGTACGTAGGAGGGCGGAGCCAGGCTATGAGATGCGCGCTGTACAGCTGTAAACAACAGCGCACGCGCGTCTGTGCCGTTCATTCATTCACACACAGACACGCAATTCATATTTAAACAGTCTTTTTGCGGTTTACAGACACTATTCAGACACTATTCAATATCGCGATTAGAACAAAGCACTTAAGAATAAATAACTTACTACATCAGCTGGATCCGTTGCTCCTCGAAATGAAACTACCAGCACTTCTGAGGTAACTTTTCCAGGATTATTAGGATAGTATTATTCCTCACAGCGTAGCAAGACGAGGTAAAGTACAAGATTCTTAATAAACTTGATGTGTTTTATCCAGCTGATGTGGGCGTTGGCATGTTTGCATGGCTTGCCTCAGATCATTTGCGTTTGAATAGCGCACGTTCTCCGTGGGCGTGGTCTAGGGGTGGAACGGTACATGTATTCGAATTGAACCGAATCGGTACGGGCGTCACGGTTCGGTGCACGAATTTACACGGAGAATACACGGTATAAAAATAAATAAAACTATAAATAGCGATAAATTTCGCTCAATTCGCGTTTGGTCTGTACGCAGCATAATGAGCAGACTGCGATGTCAATATTGCAATGCTGAAGTGTGTGTGCGCGCGAGAGAGGGAGAGGCGCGGGCGCGATCGAACTGTGTGTGTGTGTGTGTGTGTGTGTGAGAGAGAGAGAGAGAGAGAGAGAGGCGCGGGCGCGATCGAACAGTGGAAACAAAAACATACTCCGTCATTTTGTTAATACAGGACATCATTCAAACTGCAAAATGTTTACATATATTTGTGTACACTCGCAATAAAACACAACATTGTGCTTTTGTCACACTCTAAACTCTTGTCAAACGGTAACCTACAACTGTCACCCAACCAAAATCGCACGCAAGCACGCGCACACACACACACACACACACACACACAGTTTTATTTTTAAGTTACACATTCTACATTGATTAAAAAAAGAAAATCAAATGTGTTTTTTAATGGTAGTATTATTTTATACGGAAATCAATTATTTATAATTCAGATGAGAATAAAGTTAGGCTTAATTAAAATTAAGGAAAACAAATATATTGATCTGAAATATAGCAAATTAATTTTAAATTCATTCAGGTACAATTACCAAACATATCGCAAGGTCTTTTTGTCTTTTTATTAATTGAATTAATAAACTAATTAAATAATATAAAACTATTGTCAGTGCACTACAAATAAACTGGTTCTATGCCTTTATTAATAAAACTTATTTAAAAAATACAAGGCTTAAGACATTTATAAAAATGCCTTCTGCATTTTTGTTTTGCTTTTCACTCCGTTGTACCGAAATCGCACCGAACCGTGATGTCTGAACCGAGGTATGAACCGAACCGTGACTTCCGTGTACCGTTCCACCCCTAGCGTGGTCACATTAACACTTAATAAGCTATAATGAGCTGAAAAGAAAAAGACTGACATCTCTCTCTTTTCATACAGATTACATAAACTGATAATATTTGTTTTTTATATAAATTACTTCATTTAAAAGAAGAGAATTCAAGCGTCATAAAGAAATGCATCTCTCGTGCCTGTGTGACAAGTATTCGCTGAGTTACAGTTAATTTTTGAACGAGTTTCAGAATGACTTCACTGACAAAGAGAAGGCAAAACTAGCATCATGTTAATTTTTCTTTATTTAACAAAAAGCACAACACTTTGTTTTTATTGTGAGTATACACAAAAAAATAAACACTTAACAGGATTGAATGATGTATAACACTTGCCTGTATGACAAAAATCGACAGAGTTATTTGAGTCTCTTTTGCACTGATAAGAAAAAAAGCGAGACAATCGCGCCGGCGCGATAGCCGACCCCAGAGGGTTAAATAGTTCAACATCAATAGTCTCTATTAATTTGGATGTTGTTATCATTTGTTTTTGCATTTTTGATTAATGATGATCTCCTGAGGAGACCCACAGAAAATTCTTGTCCACAGAATGAAAAATTAACGGATTCATTGTTGGCTCCCACTGGCATTGTTCTGCTTTTTTCATCATTGGCCCTAAATCTTTTATCTCCCAATTGTTTCCTACATACAAGGACACGCAGAATCCGGTATATTAAACCAAATTTTTATAAATTAATTTTCTAATATGCTCATTGCTGCTGCCTGTATACCTATAATGATATCTTTCATGTTCAGTTCAATTTCTTTGGCTTTCAGTTTTTTCTTGCCATGTTTTTTTCTATTTTTTCATCTCTCTCAGGGTCATATATCATAGTACAATGAAATTCTGACTTTGGTAACTGTGCTTCAAAAATCTGTGCTGCAATGAACTTTCCCCATGTATTAATTATTTGTCTTGCCTCCTATCCAGTATACGTTTGCTTTTGGTTCAGAGATCATAATTTGATTTCTTATTCCTTGCAGGTCTATATACACTCCTTCTGGAGAACACCAAATTTTAATCCCTAATTTACATAATGCATCTATTCCTAACAAATTAACAGGAGTCTGATTTAATACGAGGACAGGTAGTGTCACACTTTTATTTTTAGTTTGTAGGAAAACTGGAGCGGTCATAGGAATTAGCTGCATTTATCCCTAGAATCCTATTGTCTTTGCAAATTTTCCAGACATGTGAGGGAGATGTGAGGCATAATTTGAATTTACACATGTATAAACCGCTCCAGTATCGACTAACATGGGTCTAGTTTTACCTTCTATTTTAATCTTTAACATTGGTTCTTGATCATCATTATTTGTCAAAATCGGCAGCTGATTATCCCCTATAGGATTCTCTGGGCACCCCTAATATCCCTGATTTAGACCTCCCCAAGGGTTTACTGGGCCTCGACATGGTATTCGAAAGGGCCGTTGCCATCTCTCCCCCCTCCCATCCCTCGGTGACTGTTGCCATGGATTGTTGGGGCAGTTGACTTTCATATATCCAGGCTGTCCACACCCCCAGCACACTCCTAGAGGGTTATTATTAGGCTTGCCTTTTCCTCTTTGTCCCCCTTGTGGTGGATATCTTTTCCATCCCATTGGCCGTTGAGCATAGACATTGACAGTGGATGCAGGGATCTGATGTGCATTTGGAGGTATTGCTACAGGTGGGGGTAGCTGCATAGTTGATGGTGGGACATTCATAGGAGCCATTACTGTCATTTGTCCTGACTCTTCTCTTTTTACGGTAGCTTGAATCATTTTCTTATTATTGCTTGTCAGCTGTTCAAGCTGTAACTGAGTCAGTTTTCTCTGTAGCTCTTTTTCTTGGATTTTTATAATTTCTGTTCATTATTTCTGTATTGTTCTACCACATGAGTCACATGGTCACAAAACTCCTTGTGTGTTTTGGATTTTAAACCGAACACATCCTCCATCTTGCTCTTCACTGTTTGTGGCATAGCATCTACCACAGCATTTCTGAACAATGTAGCCATTAATGGGTCTCCTTCTGGATTCCCTTCAGTCTCTTGCTTCCATCTTTTTAATTGTCTCTGTATATATGCAATTGGGCTTTCTGTATCTCCCAGTTGTTTCCCCTTTAATGCCTTAGGGTCTATTCTGGTTGGATACTTATCACGCAGTGCCTGCCATACTGCTGGACGGAATGCATCAAAAACAGTCCCATCCATGTAATAAGAGTCAACAGCTCTTTCTAATTCAGACGCTTGGAGGATTTCTTCCATTTTTGACCCACCTGTGATTTTTGCCAGAAGTGCTTTAATGTCCCCCACAGATAACAATTTGCCCATTGTTTCTTCTTTAAACACTCTGATCCACTTTCCAGCTTTCCAATGTTTGGGAGGCGAGTGACCAACCCTTCAAGGTCTTGTGAGGCCCAGGGCACATATTGCCCCTCTGTACCCTAAATTAGAATTGGGAGTTGTTTTGCCCGAGATCTAAGCCTTCCTTTTTCTTTTCCCTGTGTCCACCTTTCCTCGTCAAATGATAACTCCTGTTCACTTCCTATATTTAAACTGTCCAATAGTCTGCTTCTGTTTTTGACTAATTTGTCTGTATCTTCTATAAATTGTTCTTTTTCTTTAATTATTTTATCTATCTCTTCATCAATTATTTGTGCTACTACATCAATCCCCTCTTCTTCTATTTCTACTTGTTTTCCCTCATATTGTGTTTTTATTTTTTCTAATGCTGTCCGTGCCTGTTTATAGCAATCTAAGGGCAAGCCTTTCTTAGATGTTTTATTTTGAGTCATCCCATACAAAAATGTAATATATGGCCATATATGTACTTATATTTTAAATAGCATGATATATATCTATACATATATTTGACTTATCTAAGAACACAATATATGCCTGCAACATATATGAACATTTATGTGTCCAAACATGTGAAGAAAATATTTCAGAGTTTCAGAGTTCATCCATATATTATACCATATATCTGCATATATTACAGTATAGTATTGGTTTCTCGCATATATTGACAACATTAAGTATAAATATGTGACATACATATTTGTTTCCCACATATTTAATAAATGTATGTAAACATACATGCATGTGATACTGATGCATTGAAATAAGTACATATATGCATATATACATATATGCGTCTTACATATATTTAACATTTATATATTTATATTATATCACTCTGCCTGTGATATTGTTCCGACCAAATTCTTTAAACTGATTGTTGATAGTGTTGGAGATTGGATTCTAGCAATTATAAACAAGAGCATTCGATCTGGAATTGTTCCTTCTTTTTGCAAACATGCAATAGTGAAACCTATTTTGAAAAAGCCAGGTCTGGACACATCTGTCTTAGCACATTTTAGACCAATTTCTAATCTACCTTTTATTGCCAAAATCTTAGAAAATGCTGTATCTGTACAACTGCAGAGATTTTTGGAAACTAACAGTATCTTAGAAAAATTCCAATCGGGGTTTAGGAAACATCATAGTACAGAGTCAGCACTCGTAAGAGTTTTAAATGATATTTTATTATTTGTTGACTCTGGGAACTCAGCAATTTTGGTGCTATTGGACTTGAGCGCGGCTTTTGACACGGTTGATCACGACATTCTGCTATCGCGTCTAGAAAAGTGTGTGGGGCTTCGAGGTACTGCTCTTAGCTGGTTCCGATCGTATCTTAAAGATAGAACTTTCTCAGTGGGTATCGGAGATGCTGTATCATCTGTAGCACGAGTCACTTGTGGTGTCCCCCAGGGGTCTATTTTGGCCCCCATATTGTTTTCATTGTACATGTTGCCTTTGGGCTCAATTTTTAAGAAATATGGAGTGTCCTTTCACTTTTATGCAGACGACACCCAAATCTACTTACCCTTGAAACAAAATGACAAGCAAGGCCTAGAAACCTTGCGTGATTGTTTAAATGATGTTTGAGCCTGGTTGTCTTTGAATTTTCTGCATTTAAATGAGTCTAAGACTGAAGTAATTGTTTTTGGGCCCTCCGTGGGAAAGATAAATCCCAATAATAATTATGACTCTTTAAATAACTATATCAAACCTACTGTGAGGAATTTAGGAGTTATTTTTGATGCATCCCTCAAGTTTGACAAACATATTAATTCTGTGGTCAAGTCCTGTTTTTTCCACCTTAAACTTTTATCCAAAGTTAAACCTTTTTTATCTTTCAACAATCTTAAAACTGTAACTCATGCATTTGTTTTATCTCGTTTGGACTATTGTAACTCACTGTATGTTGGTTTACCTCAATCATCCATGTTGCGGCTTCAGATGGTCCAAAATGCCGCTGCCAGGTTTTTAACTGGAGCGCGTAGACGAGAACATATCAGCCCGATATTAATCTCTCTCAACTAGTTGCCAGTGCATTTTAGAGTGGAATATAAAATTTTAATATTTGTTTTTAAGGCACTGATTGGTCAGGCTCCGTCTTATCTGTCAGACCTTGTTAACGTGAAACACTCAACAAGATGCTTGCGCTCTTCAGACAGCATCACACTTGTACACCCAAAATCCAGACTGAAGTTGCGAGGTGATCGTGCCTTCTCAGTGGCTGGTCCTAGGCTATGGAACAGTCTTCCCTTATCTGTGAGATCTGCCACATCTATGTATGAATTTAAGTCCAAACTGCAGTCATATCTTTTTAACTGCGCATTTCACTCATAACCCTGGTATAAAGAATGCAAATGTAGTGTTTTATTGCTTGTTAGTTTTGTATTATTGTTGTGTCTTTATATTTTTATTCTTCTTGTATGTACAGCACAGTGGTCAACTTCTGTTGTGTTTATTTGTGCTATATAAATAAACTAAATGAAATGAAATGAAAATGAACATTTATGTGCATATGCGGGAAAATATATGGCACTTACATGAAAACGGCCATTTTTGCTATATTTTGAAATATATGTTTCATATATGTCTATGTGTTTTATATACAGGTCCTTCTCAAAAAATTAGCATATTGTGATTGTGAGTTCATTATTTTCCATAATGTAATGATAAAAATGAAACTTTCATATATTTTAGATTCATTGCACACCAACTGAAATATTTCAGGTCTTTTATTGTTTTAATACTGATGATTTTGCCATACAGCTCATGAAAACCCAAAATTCCTATCTCAAAAAATTAGCATATTTCATCCGACCAATAAAAGAAGTGTTTTTAATACAAAAAAAGTCAACCTTCAAATAATTATGTTCAGTTATGCACTCAATACTTGGTCGGGAATCCTTTTGCAGAAATGACTGCTTCAATGCGGCGTGGCATGGAGGCAATCAGCCTGTGGCACTGCTGAGGTGTTATGGAGGCCCAGGATGCTTCGATAGCGGCCTTAAGCTCATCCAGAGTGTTGGGTCTTGCGTCGCTCAACTTTCTCTTCACAATATCCCACAGATTCTCTATGGGGTTCAGGTCAGGAGAGTTGGCAGGCCAATTGAGCACAGTAATACCATGGTCAGTAAACCATTTACCAGTGGTTTTGGCACTGTGAGCAGGTGCCAGGTCGTGCTGAAAAATGAAATCTTCATCTCCATAAAGCTTTTCAGCAGATGGAAGCATGAAGTGCTCCAAAATCTCCTGATAGCAAGCTGCATTGACCCTGCCCTTGATAAAACACAGTGGACCAACACCAGCAGCTGACATGGCACCCCAGACCATCACTGACTGTGGGTACTTGACACTGGACTTCAGGCATTTTGGCATTTCCTTCTCCCCAGTCTTCCTCCAGACTCTGGCACCTTGATTTCCGAATGACATGCAAAATTTGCTTTCATCCGAAAAAAGTACTTTGGACCACTGAGCAACAGTCCAGTGCTGCTTCTCTGTAGCCCAGGTCAGGCGCTTCTGCCGCTGTTTCTGGTTCAAAAGTGGCTTGACCTGGGGAATGCGGCACCTGTAGCCCATTTCCTGCACACGCCTGTGCACGGTGGCTCTGGATGTTTCTACTCCAGACTCAGTCCACTGCTTCCGCAGGTCCCCCAAGGTCTGGAATCGGTCCTTCTCCACAATCTTCCTCAGGGTCCGGTCACCTCTTCTCGTTGTGCAGCGTTTTTTGCCACACTTTTTCCTTCCCACAGACTTCCCACTGAGGTGCCTTGATACAGCACTCTGGGAACAGCCTATTTGTTCAGAAATTTCTTTCTGTGTCTTACCCTCTTGCTTGAGGGTGTCAATGATGGCCTTCTGGACAGCAGTCAGGTCGGCAGTCTTACCCATGATTGCGGTTTTGAGTAATGAAACAGGCTGGGAGTTTTTAAAAGCCTCAGGAATCTTTTGCAGGTGTTTAGAGTTAATTAGTTGATTCAGATGATTAGGTTAATAGCTCGTTTAGAGACCCTTTTCATGATATGCTAATTTTTTGAGATAGGAATTTTGGGTTTTCATGAGCTGTATGCCAAAATCATCAGTATTAAAACAATAAAAGACCTGAAATATTTCAGTTGGTGTGCAATGAATCTAAAATATATGAAAGTTTAATTTTTATCATTACATTATGGAAAATAATGAACTTTATCACAATATGCTAATTTTTTGAGAAGGACCTGTATATGAATTTTGCATATATTCTCATATAGGCAGCAGACATACATGGGCACTGACATTATATATGTAATTTACTTATATTGACATATATTACATTTCTGTATGGGATTTTTTGTCTTACATCTGAACCTGTTTGTTTTTCTTTTTCTAAGTCCACTTGTCCCTCCATTTTCATTTCTCCTATAACTTCTACTATTCCCTTTTTGCATTGGAAACTGACCTTCTGGTAGTACATTTGAAGGTGGTTTGTCAAATATTTCTTAGTTTTTCTTTGTTTCTTTGTCTGTCTCTTTTAATATTTTCCTTGCCTGCTTTATACTTTTTAATAATTATTCTCCCTCTTGTTTGAACAATGCCAGCACTGCACATTCTTCTTCTCGTTTAGCTTCTCTAGTTTTTCTCTTTAGGCTCTTATTCTTTATTCTATAATTTTTTATCAAAGTTTCCATTTATTCGCACAATGTTACATCAAATGTCCCTTCCTTTGGCCATTTTGTCATCATATCTTGAGTTATTTTTTTACATTTATTTGACATTTTATCAATTAATTCCCTACACAATGGGTATTTTAATCCTGGCATTTCCACCGGAGAGGCCATAATTCTCCTCTAATTAATTATTATTTTATGAAGCAATTACCTTTAGCTTAACACAGTTTTTGAATTTCTAGTTTCAAATATTATTTTGCAAAGGTAATTCAATATATTTTTTTATTTAATTTTCCTTTATCTTTTCCTATAGCTTGGATTTTTCCTCATATACAAATTTTCTCTATTTCTTTAATTACTTCATATTCAAATATTGCCAGTCATCAATAACAGACACTTTTTTAATTTAAATTATAGTATTTTTCTATTGTCTATTATACTTTGCATAAGAGGACTTTCGGGCTGGCATGTGTAGTGAGTAGCTGCATTTCGCCAGTGCTCCCACAGTTTTCATTTTAAAGTTTATTTGTTAGCCCATCAAAGACCTGATTATCCAGTTTATCAGTCAGTTTATTACTTTGAAACTTTCTGGGCGAAAATGGCTTCGAAATCTAGACAAAACACCAAGAAAGACGAACTTAAGAAAGACGAAACACAGGCTAGTGGGAACTTAGATATTGCTACTCTGACGACGCTCCTGGAAGAACACAGGGCGGCATTGTCTTCGGAATTCAAATCGGCATTTTCCACCTTGGAATCGAGACTGGACAATTTACATACAACGGTGAACGACCACGAGCAGAGACTTTGCTCACTTGAAGCAAATGCGGACACGAGCGGCCTGAGCGTCGGAACCCTGGAGTCGAAGTTCGCGACTTTAGCTGACAAACACGCTAAACTCAAAGCCAAGGTTATGGATTTAGAAGGGAGGAGCCGCAGGAATAACATACGAATCTTTGGCTTACCTGAGGCGATCGAGGGCCCTCGACCGACCACTTTCTTTTCGGAGCTCTTAGTGGAAGTTTTTGGCGCAAGCCTATTTACCTCTCCTCCTGATTTGGATCGTGCTCATCGCACCCTCACAGCGAAACCGAAGCCAGGGGAGAGACCTAGGTCTGTGATTATTCGCTTCCACAAGTTCCAGACCAAGGATTTGATGATTCGCGAAGCCCGCAAGCTAAGAGGAAAGCTTCAATATCGTGGTAACCCGATCTTCATCAATGAGGACTATAGTCCCGAAGTTTTGGAGATGCGTGCCGAATACCGAGCGGTGATGAAGGAGCTGTACCAGCTTGGTCTGAGACCATCTCTTCATTTTCCATCTAAACTTTTCATCACAACATCGGATGGTAAGAAGAGGCAGTTGTCGTCAGTTCATGAGGCCGGTGAGTTTATCAAAGCCCGCCGGCGTGAGACGACAGAGGCTACGTGAGCAGTTGACTTTTTTGTTTTGACTACTCGCGTCTACTCACCCGATGCTGTGTTTCGGATTTCATTTTTATTTTCATTTATATTATCATCTAGAATACAATATCTGAACATCTGAGTTCGTAACTAATTATAATATATAAGATGCATCGTTTGTTTACCCCTGTACTTCTTTAAGCCAAAGGATGTTCACGTTACAATTTTTTTTTTTTTTTTTTCTGGGGTACAGGGACTTACTGAATTGGTGCTGGGCATTGGTTTTTCTTTTTCTTTTTTTTCTTTTTTTTTCTTCTTGCTCATCTTGCTCCTGGATGATCATAAGACTGACAAGACCGTAATTTTGTAACGTTACATCTGCTGCCCAGGAGAACTTGAATGCAGACTGTTAACTGTCATACAACGTTGCTTTGTGTTACTTACTTATTAGTTTTTGTTTTTCATTCATGGGCTAAAATACGCATTTTCGTGGAGCCGGGGTCCTTTGTGCAATCTGATTTTGTAATTTTGAGAAATTACATTGAGATGCTGTTGTTTAGCAGGTTCTCTGCATGGTTCTTGGTTGATATGGTAGGGATGGGGTTTAGGATTTCGAAATGGGTTTTTGTTTTTCTTTGTTTGCTATGGTTTTCCACCTTGCTTTATTGTGTTTTATTTTATTTTCCTTGAAGTTTTCCTCTTTTCCTTTATTCTTTTGCGTTTTGCTCAGATATGAAACTGTCATGTGGCAGATTGATAATGGCTAAGACTAAAGAGAGTTCCAGTACTCGTTTCATATCATGGAATGTTAAAGGGGTGAATAATATTAAAATTAGCCGCATTATGTCTCATCTCCAACATCTTAGGGGTGATGTGTTCTTTCTCCAAGAAACCCATCTTAAGACAAGTGACATTCAACGGCTTAAAAGAGCATGGGTGGGCCATTTGTATCACTCAAATTTTAGTGCTCGAGCAAGAGGTGCTGCGATTCTTATTCACAGAAGTATCCCTTTTGAGTTGGCTAATGTTTTGTCTGATCCTAATGGGCGTTATGTCCTAATTACTGGCAAACTCAGAGATGTGCCTATCGTCATGGCAAGTATTTATGCCCCTAACTGGGATGATGACAAGTTTATATCTAATTTCTTCTTATCCATTCCCGATATTGATAGAAGACATGTTATAATAGGGGGTGATTTCAATTTTGTTCAAGACACTGTTCTAGATCGATCCTCGAGCAAACCTTGTGTATCAACTAACTCAGCCAAAACTTTGAATAGCTTTGCTGGGCGATTGGTCCTGTCCAATCCCTGGAGATCAAAATTTCCCACGAATAGGGCTTACTCATTTTTCTCCCATGTTCATCAATCATATTCACGAATAGATTTTTTCGTTTTAGACAACAGGCTACTTTCAAACCTATCGAGCTGTGAATATCACAGCATTGTTATTTCGGATCACGCACCCACCTCTGTTGATGTTAATCTCTCCCAGTTTACATCTTTTCCCAAACAGTGGCGCTTCCCCTCTTTCTTTCTGGCTAGAGATGATTTCAAACAATATTTGACTGAGCAAATAGCCCTATTTTTTGAGGTCAACGATATGCCAATTATTAGTAGAGGGACTCTTTGGGAAACGTTAAAGGCATATTTAAGAGGTATGATCATTTCTTATTTTTCTGGTAAAAATAAAGCTGACAAGTTTAAATTAGATACAATTCTTAAGGACCTACAAAGTTTAGACAGTCAGTATGCTGTTGATCCAAATAAAGATCTATATAAAGAACGCCTTCGTTTACAAACGGATTTTGATCTTCTGACCACGAATAAGGCTGAAGTGCAGTTGCTTAAATCTAAGCAATGTTTTTTTGAACTGGGTGATAAGGCAGGTAAATTATTAGCTCATCAAG
The DNA here is from genome assembly GCA_030770095.1 of Gila robusta. NCBI lineage: Eukaryota > Metazoa > Chordata > Actinopteri > Cypriniformes > Leuciscidae > Gila > Gila robusta. The sequence goes on along the minus strand of JAVALU010000126.1, from coordinate 79,270 downwards.
CTAGATCATCAGCAACATCAAGGCTCATTAATGGAATAAGGTCACAACAGGGAGACGTGTTTCATGATCCACATAAAATTAATAGCATTTTCCTAGAGTTTTACTCAGGCCTTTATACTTCTGAACTTCCCTTATGTTCTGACTGTGGGTAATGGCCCTTGGATAAGATCACTTTTCCCAACATTGACAGTACCATGGCTAGGACCCTTGGTGACCCAATATCAGTTTTTGAGGTGGTAGAAGCCATCAAGCTTTTACAGAATGGCAAGTCACCAGGCCCTGATGGGTTTACTACTGAGTTCTATAAAGCGTTTTCCACATCCCTAGCACCTGCACTACAGAATATGTTTAACAAGGCTTTTTCTAAAGGCTGTCTACTTCCCACCCTGTCGTTAGCGTCAATCACTTTGATTGCCTAGAAGGACAAAGACCCCTTACTGTGTAGCAGCTATAGACCCATCTCACTCTTGAATGTGGATTATAAAATTTTAACTAAGATTTTATCGTTGCGTTTACAACAAGTGTTGCCCCAAATAATTTCGGATGACCAAACAGGTTTTATGATTGGAAGACATTCTTTCTTTAATACAAGGAAACTTTTCAATATTCTTAATATGCCTAGTTCTGATGTACCAGAAGTGGTTCTGGCATTAGATGCGGAAAAGGCGTTTGATAGAATTGAGTGGGCATATCTATTTCGTGTAATGGAAAGCTTTGGTTTTGATGATTGTTTTATTTCCTGGATCAAACTATTGTATGTCTCTCCACAGGCATCTGTGTTAACTAATGGTGTGGTTTCACCACCATTTTTGCTTCAGAGGGACACTAGGCAAGGCTGCCCTTTGTCGCCTCTGCTTTTTGCCATTGCCATCGAGCCCTTAGCTATCTGGCTTCGTGAGGATGTAAATTTTAAAGGTATAAATCGGCTAGGTAGAGAGTATAAATTATCCCTATATGCAGACGATCTTTTACTCTTTATTTCTGAACCAGAGACTTCTAGTCCTATTATTCTGAACATTCTAAACCGTGTCGGTAAAATTTCAGGGTATAAGATTAACTTTCATAAGAGTGAGTTGTTCCCTGTAAATTCTTTGCGAATAACCTTGCACATTCACTCCTGCCATTTAGATGGGCAGCTGATGGATTTAAGTATTTGGGTATTATTGTGACCAAATCTTTAACTGGAATGTATCTTTCTAATTTTGTCCCCTTACTTAAAAAGGTTGAGTCTGACATGGAACGTTGGGCTAAGTTACCTCTTTCTCTTGCTGGGCATATAAGCCTAATCAAGATGACTGTTCTTCCCAAGTTTTTGTATTTATTTCAACATATTCCAATTTTCCTTAAGAAAAAGTTTTTTATGGATTTGGACAAACAAATAATTTCCTTTTTATGGGGAAATAGGCCAGCTCGAATTAAGAAATCAATTTTGGAGCTCCCTAAAAACAAGGGAGGTTTTGCACTCCCAAACTTTTTGCACTATTATTGGGCTTGCAATATCCAGAAATTTTTATACTGGAGGAACAATCTGAATTCTGAACCCCCTTCCTGGGCCTACCTAGAACAGTCCTCAGCACGCCTCTCTTTGCACTCAGTTATATGCTCCCAACTATCATTGCCTACAAACATTAGTTCAAATTTAGTAGTATCTCACTCAGTTAAGATATGGACTCAGTTTAGAAAGCACACTGGTTTGCATAGGTCCTCTATCCTCTCTCCGATTTTCAAAAACCACAGTTTTGCACCCTCTAATATGGATGAGGCGTTTCGAATATGGTCTGATAAAGGCATAAAGACCATTGATGATCTCTATGAGAGTGGAGTTTTCTCATCCTTTAATAACCTTTCCAAAAGATTTGACCTACCTAACTCCCACTTATTTCGTTTCTTCCAAGTCAGGCACTTTGTGCAAAAACTATTCCCTCACTTTCCTAATCGCCCCCCTGAATCTCCATTAGATGACTTCTTAAAGTTTGAACCACATTCAAAACATTCTATTTCTGTCATTTATAATCTGATTCACAATATTAATCGAATTTTGAGGGATGCCTTTGCCATAGAGCTTGATACAAATCCACTTCTGGCCATTTTTGGGATGACTGTTGATGTTAACCTTTCAGTAACGGTTCAAAAGGCTCTAGCCTTTACTACTTTACTAGCGAGACGTCTCATACTTTTGAAGTGGAAACATGCCTCACCCCCTTCTTTTGATACATGGCTAAAAGAAGTGTTCACTTGCATTAAATTGGAGAAAATTAGACTGTCACAGACTGGTTCTTTAAAAACCTTTGATAAACTGTGGCGCCCCTTTTTAGATTATTTACTGGCTAACTCTCAAGACACTTAAGGCGAGACACGGCAGGCAAAAACATCGTTTTTTTTTTACTGGTCAATTTTGAGATTTTGGGATATTTGTCTTCAATAGCATGTCTTCTTTCAGACTTGTGCTGAAAAAAAGTCCAAAATACACATTTAGGTCTTTATTTTACTACACTTTGTCTGTTTGCGTGTGTAGATTTCGCCTAAATTCCTCAGAAGTTGGCATTCTAAATCAACATGCTGCTCTGCGATCGCGATCTGCACACTGTAATCACACACACCGTTAGAAAGCTCTCTCTCTCTCCTGCGCAACACTGTCGGGTCCAAATATGGTCATTTCCTGTTTATCAGCAACCAATCATGGAAGTAAAACGGGCGATTTAACTCGAAATGCGCAATCTCACTGGCTGATGCCAATTTCTGACAACGTGATTCGTTCAGAGTCGTCACGTGACGCGCTCTGCCATTATATACATACATCACATATACTATACTTTACACACTATATATACAAAACAATTAAATTACACAGCACATTTCAGTTTTTGTATAATATAATTACTATATAATACTAAACAAATCTGTAATTGTGGGATCCTAAAGTGGTTGTGAGTACGTCAGGCAGAGACATATTCACCTGTGTGATGTACTGGTGATATGTTGTTTTGATGTGTTGTTTTGGATGTTATGATCAGTGATGGATGAAGCAATAATGAGTTTTGCATGTTAAACAGTGTGATACATGGATTTTACTTGGACCTAAAGCATATTTTGTCTGTAATTCATGGCTTTCAATAGAAATTAGTGGAATTTTGCCATACAAATCTTTAAAGGCCGTTTTCTCAAAATGAGTTTTTTCTCACACTTCTAGTGACGATTTTCCACTTCTGTAGCACCTACATACACCAAACTTTACAGTCTTATTCCTAACTATATTGTGAAGGTTTGTTCAGAGGGATTTGTTGATATATCATTCTTGGCCTGATTTATATGACATTTTATGCCTAAAAATAGGGCGGAAATCAATTTTTTAAGGCTATTGGCAGTATTTTCTGATTTACAGGGTAACAAAAGGAGATATTCATAATCCCCTCTGAAAATGTCTTTTCATTGAATATATCAACAAAATGCAAAAATAATTTTGAACCTTGTTTTTTTCAATGGTCAGATTTGTCACTTCAAAATATATGCAAATTAGCGCATATTTAATTAGATATAGCCTGATTAGCATATCTAAACAGAAAATTACAGAAAACTTGCAATACATTTTGTTCTCCTATTTATGTGAGTAATCAACTGGTAAAGTTTCATGGTGATATCTGTAAGTAAAAAATTTTATCCTATTCACCTGCAGTGTCTCGCCTTAAGCTGAGCATTTATTTTATTTTATTTTATTCTACAAAATGCTTTGTTTAAGATATCAATATTGTGTCGTTGTTGTTTTTTTTTTTAATTGTTTTTTTTTTATTGGAAGCTGTAGATTGTTTATTTGAGGGAGGGTTTTATTGGGGTATTAACAATGTGGAATGATAATTTCATAAATTCAGTGTTATTATCTGTTGACTTGATGTTCCAAGCAGGAAAACTAATAAAGAGATTTAAAATACTTTGCATAAACAGAATAAATAATTATTTTAGCACCATTCGTCTGGATATCTCATATACCTTAATATATTAATCTATTTTGCAAAGCTAGTTTTCTAAATTAGTTTTTCACATTCACAGTATTACAACATTCAAATCATTAACAAAAGTCCTTTATTATTAAATGGGGACAATTTTTATTCTTTCATTCTTGTTCCTGGGGCTTATAACTAGCCTGGAAATCTAGACTCCCCCTAGGGGCAGCAACATTTATTTTGCAGCCAGTGTAGTCTAGCAACTCTCCGTTGACTTTCGAGCTGGAAAAAACAAACTCTAGTCAGGCCTATCACATCGTGTATAGAGTCGACGGGCGGGCTTAACATAATGACGACAGAGTTGCGACAGTTCACTGCTACTTGAAAACAAAGAATGGCTGCTGCTGGCGAACAGCTGTCTTTCGATTTGGCTTTGGCCGCGACTCTGGAGGACTTGAAGTTAAGCTTTTCTTTGAAACAAGAACAAAGAATGGCACTTGAGTCATTTTTAATTTAGGAAGATGTGTTCGGAGTTTTGCCGACTGGATACGGTAAAAGTTTAATATACCAACTGGCTCCGCTGGTGGGAAAATGCATGGGACTCAGCCACAATCCGATTGTGACTGTTGTCTCACCATAGATAGCACTTATGGCGGACCAGGTAAAGGAGGCTACAAAATTTGGACTCAAGGCCATGCAACTTGGCAGAGGCGACCAGGAGGACATTCGAAGCGGCAGGTGCCAGTTGGTATACGGGAGTCCTGAATCCTGGCTTCTTCACAAGCAATGACGAGATATGTTGGCCAACAGGGTCTTCCAAGACAACGTTTTGGGAATTGTGGTGGATGAGGCTCATCTCACATACAAATGGTAAGTATGTTTCAGCGATAAAGTAGATACCCAGCTAGAATTTTTTTGTTCTAAAAATGTTCTGAGAACATTAGCATGCATTGTTCTATAAATGTTTTCAGCGGGTAGTTTTATTTTTGTTCCCAGAATGTTCTTTTAAAAGTCCGGATAACATTCTTTAAAAACATTATTAAAATGTTTAGTAGTAACATTCTTATAACATTATTCTCTAATGTTCTTATAAAGTTTTCAGCGGGTAGTTTTATTTTTGTTCCTAGAATGTTCTTTTTGTAACGACTGAGACAAATCAGACACAATTATTTGTTTTTAGGTAACAAATAATATTTAAAACTCACTCTGGGACCTGTGGTCCCATCCCCCAACAAGGGCAAGAAGGATCTTTGGTTACTATGACCACGATCAGATAAGTTGGTTTTATGGCTGTGAAAGAATGTGAAGACAGAAGACAGAAACAGACTTTGAAACAAACTTTGCTGCATTAATTAATGAACGAACGGATCTATAAATGAACGCACCGCCAGGAAATTGTGTGAATGATTTACTGTTTTGTGTAGTGTCTTTTAATTCTATTAACTTTTATTGTTTTGATGCTGTGGATTATTTTGGTGGAACCAACGGTCAATGTAACCTCACCTACGCGGTGTTTGATCTCTATAACTTGGTACTTTGAAGATAGAAATGACTGTGTACATGATATATCGATAACAACAACATATTAGTATTACAAGAATATTTCATAGTTCTTCATCAAGCTACCCCCCATCCAGCGTGCACATGCAAATGAGCCCTCTTGGAACAAAGACCCATAAATCAAATTCTCCCGCCTGGAAACTCCCCCTTTCTCATTGGTCGAGCCAATCCCGGGAGGCGGGACCTTTCTCAAGCTTCAAATAGCATCCTCAACAAGCCCTCCCTCTCTTGACTTCTCAGTACGTCCACGGTGTTGTGCTGTCCTGCAGGGCCCCAGCAGGCCCCCCGGGCCTTGACTCACAACCAGCCATGTGCTTATTTAGGAGAGAGAGGACTCTCTCAACCACAACAGAATCCAGGACAACCTCAGCAGTTTGGCACAACGTCTTCATTCAACACAGAAGAAGTCCATCGCAACTCCTACCATTGGCTCTCTTAGTCCTCTCTTCCTCTGGCCTTCACTGCTGCTACTTTGGGTTGATGTCTGCATGGACCCCCCACCTCCTGTGGCCCCCCACCTTCCTGTGACCACAGCCTGCTAGGCCTTCACTCTCCCAACAGAGTCGAACTAACAATGCAAGTTCATCATACCTTCTTCATCCAATGGAGAAGAAAACGATTGCAACTTCAACATTTGACACTCACAGACCAACAAATGTCAATTTTCAACAACTTCAAGAATTATGTTCTCTGCAAGGCCATGCAAGTATGTTTTTAAGAAGGTGCTTTGAAAATGATAATATTGATGGTTCTTTTCATAGTTTCTTTATATCTTTTCCATAGTTCCATTTCCTACCTCCGCTTTTCATTCTGTCACCTTAACCATCTCCCTTTGAATGCATGAATGAATGTGTAATTGTTTGTATGTTAGTTATGTTTTAGTGTTTTTGTTAATAAAACTTGTGCACAATATGTATTTGGTTCTGATTATCTGCTTGCATACAAAGTTTACCTTACGATCTAGATTGTGACTACATGCTCTTAATAGTACTGTACAGTAAGAAAGACATTTCCCTTCCCCGGAAATTAATATTTCTTAGAATTAATAAACAATTAACGCTGAGTGTCCACGGGACAAACAGGTGGGTTGAAGTAAAAATTATTTTTACTACATTAAGTTAATTATATTAACTGATCCAAATATTCATAATCAATTATAACCAGTTATTATTGATTATTCACATTTAATAGAGCTGATTTGCTACATTTTAAAAGATAGAATAACATTATTTAAAAACATAAAAAAAATGAATAAATAACATTGTTAAAACATTATTCCATAACATTCTTATACAATTTTCAGCGGGTAGTTTTATTTTTGTTCCCAAAATGTTCTTTTAAAAGTTAGGATAACATTATTTAAAAACATCATTAAAATGTTTAGTAGTAACATTCATATAACATTATTTTCTAACGTTCTTATACAGTTTTAAGCAGGTAGTTTTATTATAGTTCCTAGAATGTTCTTTTAAAAGATAGAATAACATTCTTTAAAACTATTAAAAAATATATTTATTGATAACATTGTAAAACATTATTCTTAAACATTATTGAAAGTTAGGATAACTTTATACAAATGTTTAGTAGTAATATTGTTAGAACATTATTTCCTAACGTTCTTATAAAGTTTTCTGTTGTACATTTTATTTTTGTTCTTAGAATGTTCTTTTGAAAGTTAGGATAACATTCTATAAAAACATTACATGTTTTGTGATGATATTCCTTAAATGTTTAGACATAACATTTTTAGAAAATTATCCTCTAACATTTTTATAAAGTTAAGTGGTAAGTTTTATTGTAGTTCCCAGAATGTTCTCCTAAGAGGTAGGATAACGCTCTCTAAAATATATTCTAAAACTGTTTGGTAATATCCTTGTTAAAATGTTTAGTGATAATATTTTTCAAACATTGTCTACCACAACAGCCTTAAAACGTTTCCAGAATGTTCTCCTAAAAGATACAATAATGTACTTTAAAAACACATTTTAAACATACATTTTTAGTGATAACATTGTTGGAACATTATGCCCTAACATTGTTATAAAGTTATAACGGTTGTTAAATGTTCCCAGACAGTTTTATTTAGAGTCGAACTTCATGCTTTAATAACATGCAAATGTTGTGTAGTAACATTTTAAACATTATTAGCTTTAACAGAAAGAAAATGTGCACATCATGAAACATAGGATAAATTAAATAAAAATAAAAAAATCGAATAAAACTGCTCAAGAACTATAAATAAACAAAATTCTGAACATTTTTAAACATTATGTATTCGCAAACGGTTCTTTAGTCAGAAGATTCAAACAGGCCTCTACTCTCGGGTGCTGGTGCTGCTGCATGTTTGTGACACATTAATTGACTTTCATCCATGGATGGTTCTCCATTATCCACCTGCATAGACAATAATATGAAATAAAATCAGAATAATTTCTGATTTCTTAAAAAAGTAGATGCTGTTGTCTTTCATGCATGTAAAAATAAAGGGAAATAAATACAAATTAATGCATTACAATTAAGTAAATATTCAAATAAAAAACAAAGTAAAACAAAATATAGTTATAAATACATACAGAAAAAAAAGAAAAAGAAAAAATATTTATTTATATTCATATATTTTCCTATTATTAAATGTATTGATTTATATATATTTTTTGCAAGTTTAATCTTTCATAAACAACAGGATACACAAATAACTTATTTATATTTACAACAAAAAGATGGATAAATGAACCAAACTACTAAAAACAGGTAACGGCAATCAGGTGCACCGAGGGCTAGCTAGCATGTTAGCTTAGCACACCATCAATACACAACAATTTATGAGATTAAAACCATGTTTGTGCTCCAAACTTACTTTATAGCTCAAGTCGAGTGTTTTAAATAACCTTCTGTGATCTGATTTGGCTTCAGATAAAAAAATCAGACAGAAAATATATTATTTTATAGTATTCTGCACGATGATAAAGTCTATATCGATTAGCATTACATTATAAATATAATCTATTATTCTGAAAATACCTGACATGGCTCGAAGAACACAGGTAAATCAAATATCATTGCAATCATGTTTATTGTCTTCAAAACTTCTTAATCTGCATGTTACAGCCATCTCTAGAAGCTTTGTTTGTGTCAGGGACTTCCTGGGATGTCACATGATATGGCTCTTCTTCATGTGTTCCATATATGGACTAAATGTGCACAGGGCGCCCTCAGGCTGCCAGTATGGATTGAAAACACAGAGTATCCAGCGCTCATAATGATTACATCGGCCCATTTGGGAATAAATTCAATAAATATTATTCCTGTCTATATAAATCGGATGTAAACCTATGAGAATCTATCAATATTTCTCCAAATCTGCACATTTTTGAGCTAAAAGCCCTGAGGGACGTTGTTTTGTCAATCGCTGTCATGACGACCTCACAGGAGTTTTCTTCTGAATGAGAGCGGCTGACGCTCATAATTCATATTAAAGGTATCGACTCATTTTTTGATTACATAACTCCTGACACAAATTAAGACATAACTGTCACTATAAGTTTCTCAGAATACAACAGTGGTCAAATACTAAAACTGGAGTCTTATATCTTTTTAATGATGTATAGTTTGTCAAGGTAATAACATTAAATCTGATAGTAACTTTGAACTATTTAAACAGAAAATACGCTTCAGTGTGTCGGCGCACTGGCAACGGTTAACAGAAACAACCATGTGGAAAGACACATCATGGTCATATTTCAGGATGACAATGTCAAGATTCATCAGGCTTAAATTGTGGAAGAATGGTTGGAATTCTTATTTATTTAGTTTGTTTCTTTGTTTGTTTGTTTGTTTTGTTTGGCCGGGCAGTGTAATTCATTCAAAAAAGAGGCTTTGTGTATAACAAATGCATTTTATGAATTAGCATGTTAAAAAATATCCACAAATTGTTAATTCTGTGCATGAAACAATCAATTAATATTTACCCTCGCACACCTGCAGGTAATAGATAGGTACGTTGGTTAAAAGACAAAAAAAAAAAAAAAAAAGTCCGGCACACTATCAGTACTTGCAAAAGTATCAAAATAGCTTTATTCAACATTTCGGTCCTATGACCTAGTATATGCCTGATGAAGGTCATGGGACCGAAACGCTGAAGTTATTTTGATAATTTTGCAAGTACTGCTAGTGTGTGGGACTCTCTTTTGTTCTTCTGTGCATGAGAAACATATCTCAATGAAAGAATTAGTTCAAAAATGAGTATGTGCTTCCTGTTATGTTGCTTTATAAAAAACCTCACTTAAACTGCAGGGCCTTCTTGAAAACACATATAAAAGCTAGTGTAAGTTCAATGCAGTAACATAAATATTTACTAATGAAAAAGTATACTTTCAAGCAACCAAGTGTGATTGTATATAGATAAAAAAAATACTAAAACAACATGCAAGACGTGACTCATGCCCTACCCTGTGAGGTCATTGGCTACGTTATTAATCATTCATCCATATTAATTATGTCTATAAAAGTGCAAATACTGTCAAGTAATTTGCATTTGGCAGCCACAGCTGAGCTCAATGGTTAGAATGCTTCTCTTTCTTTACATATTCCTGATTTTCCATCAACTTCATACCAAGGCGGGAAACACTTTTTGCCGAATGATAGGAGAACCTAAGTCCCCACTGCTTTCCAAGAACGGAGACGTAACAATTGGTGCACTTTTTGCAATACGCAGTAAAGAAACATTACCTTCATTTCAGTTTACACGAAAACCTCAGCTTCTGTCATGCTCCAGGTTTGTTACATTGGAAGCATTATGTCAGATAATGTTTTTAAAACAAACAGATATTTTAAATGAAATCTTAAATGCAATATATTTATAAATGTATTGTATAACAGCAAATTATTATATTATCTGGAATGTTATGATATTTCAAACATAAGTATCTGAATTTATTTTTTTAAAGCTGAAAACAAATTTTTTTCTCTCACTTTTCTAACTTTTTATTTTTATTAATTGTTAATTGATCATTATAGTTTAATGTTTTCACAGTGTGAATTTAAGAGATTTCAGGATGGCTCAAATTATGATTTTTGCAATTGAAGAGATTAACAGAAGTGAAAGTTTGCTCCCAAATGTTTCTATTGGCTATCGGATTTATGATACCTGTGGTTCAAGACTGTCTGCTATGAGTGCAACTATGGGGCTGATGAATGGGCCAGAGTTTTCTGCTGAGTATAGATGCAATGGACAGTCTCCTATACATGCTATCATTGGAGAAACTGAGTCTTCTGCCACAGTGATTCTGTCCAGAAATACAGGACCTTTTAAAATTCCAGTGGTAAGGAGTAGTGACACCAGACTTTTGACAAAATCACCACACTGATGACTGTTTCAATGTTTGTTTGTTCTTTGTTTGTTTTTTTCTAGATAAGTCACTCAGCCTCATGTGAATGCCTCAGTAATAGGAAAGATTACCCCTCATTCTTCAGAACTATTGCTAGTGATTACCACCAAGGCAGAGCACTTGCATACATAGTCAAGCAATTAGGCTGGTCTTGGGTGGGAGCTGTGAACAGTGACAATGACTATGGAAACAATGTTATGGCCATATTTCTGAATACAGCTCAGAAAGAGGGGATTTGTGTGGAGTACTCTGTGAAATTCTACCGAACAGAGACTGAAAAACTCAAAAAAGTGGTCGACACAATTAAAAAAAGCACAGCAAAAGTAATTGTTGCATTTGTTTCACTTATTGAAATGGGCTTACTTATTGATCAGCTAAGTATTCAGAATATTACAGGCTTTCAAATGATTGGAGGGGAGGGATGGATAACTGCAAAGAGTTTGATCACTCCAAAGAGTTTTCATGTGATGGGAGGGTCACTGGGGTTTGCATTTAGAAAAATCATTATTGACGAGTTTTCAGATTATGTTATTAAGGCATTCTGGGACACAGTTTTTCCATGCTCACAGATTGAGGGGAATTCTTCTCAATATGCATTAAGGTGCAGCAGATATCAAGATATACTTACACTAAAACAAAACAATGAAGATGTGCCTGAACAAAGATATGCAAGCAACGTCTACAAAGCAGTTTATGCTGTGGCTTATTCTCTACACAGTTTATTGAAATGCAAAGAACAAGAAGGGTGTGAGAAAGGTCTGACAATACAACCAAAACAGGTCAAAATAAAAAAAAATTAAAAATAAATCTTAATAGCCCATGCCTCAAAAATAATGTACCAAAACTGTCTTTTTCAATAGGTGGTTGAAGCTCTAAAAAAAGTAAATTTCACCGTAAAGTTTGGAGATCATGTGTGGTTTGACAGCACTGGTGGTACAGTAGCCCATTATGAAGTCGTGAACTGGCAGCAGGACTCAGATGAATCATTCCAGTTTAAACCAGTGGGTTACTTTGATGCCTCACTTCCCCCTGACCAGAGCTTTATACTTAACACTAAAAATATTGTTTGGGCTGGAGCTGGATGTTGCGTCACACAGCGTTTGGGATCACTTTTGTCCTCTGTATCTCCTGTGTTCTGGGGAAAACAGTAGTGGTGTTAATGGCCTTCAAGGCCACAATTCCGGGAAGTAATGTCATGAAATGGTTTGGGCCTTCACAACAACGACTCAGTGTTCTTGCCTTTACACTTATACAGGTTCTTATCTGTGTGCTTTGGCTAACAATATCTCCTCCATTTCCCTACAAAAATATGAAACATTACAAGGAAAAGATCATTCTTGAGTGCAGTCTGGGTTCTACTTTAAGTTTCTGGGCTATTCTGAGTTATTTTGGCCTACTTGGTGTCTTGTGTTTCATTTTGGCTTTTCTGGCTCGTACGCTGCCTGATAACTTCAATGAAGCCAAATTCATCACATTCAGTATGCTCATATTCTGTGCTGTATGGATCACATTTATCCCAGCTTATGTCAGTTCTCCTGGAAAATTCACTGTAGCTGTGGAGATATTTGCCATTTTAGCCTCAAGCTTTGGTTTACTATTCTGCATATTTGCACCTAAATGTTATATCATTCTGTATAAGCCTGAGCAAAATACAAAGAAACATATGATGGGGAAAACAACATCTAAGTCCTACTGACAAATAAAATTACATCTATATTAACATTGCAACATGTTGATGTTTTTCTTTTATTTTTTTTAAATTATTTATTCAAAGACAAAAGATTTAGTAAATTCACGAAAAACATTTACTTATAAACTGATAAAAACAGACTTTTATATTAAACAAAATATAATTCAGTGGTGTAAGTTATATCAAAAATAGTACCTTTCATATATCCAAAATGTTTAAAAAAAACTCTATTCTGTGGTTATACTGCACTGTAAAAGTAATTTGTTACGTTTACTCAATTGAATTAAGGCAACGAGTCTGCACAATTTAACCAAGTAATCTTAAATTTATTGTATTAAACTATGTGTTTGGTATCTATGGAGTCAGAAGACCCTAAGCTAACATAAGCATGCATGTAATGTGTTTATAAAGGAAGTATGAGTGAAAAATGTACAATAAACTAGAGAATTTCAAAAACGGAAATTAGATTTTTGTCATTTATTTCTGAAAATCACACATCACACAACAATAGTGAACAGTTTTTGAACAAAAAATATATTTGTCAAAGCCTTTGCTTGACCGACATGTGTAATTGTTAAATAAAATGTGTAAAGAACAATGAAAAATGTAACTTTATTTACAAATAGTCCCAGGCGTTTTTCTTTGGAATGCTTAGAATTTTCCAAGCAATGCTTTCTCCTCATCACTCTCCAGTAATTGTTCCAGAGCTTGTTCCACCGTAAATCGTTTACTGCTTGCCATCATAAAAGTGCTAAAACAATAAATAATGCTATAATTGTATGTGTATGTGTATATATATATATATATATATATATATATATATATTATAATTGTTCTGTCTCTCTCTCATATAAATCTCTGATAATCCGCTCCGTAAGCCTCCGTTCGCTTTCTCTCCTTCTCTCCATTCGACGCTGTTTGCGTCATATTCCTTGCTATAAAATACCACCCCTTGCAAGGCTACAGAGTCCTCTGATTTGCTAGAATACGTCATGGTAACCTTCCTCTGATTGGGTAAGAAAAATATTCCTCCATCTGCAATTTTTCCATTGGTTGTTGCTCGCGGAATCTGCCAAACAACATCGATTCAATTGGCCTTTTACATAGTGGTATTGCGCAACAAGGAAGTGTGTATATTTACAAGCCGGGTAAGTTATCACTGTTTTCAGCGGAATCTGAGGAAGACGGTAAAAAAGACCGCACCTCTCTATCATTAATAGTTTTTAAGATAATTACACATTTGTAAAAGTATGCCATTTTGGGCAGTACCGCCCAATCCGTCCCCAGAGGGTTAAGTCTTATTTACTAATGTTAAAAGCATTCCTTTCTTATATTGAGTCACATTTACTTAGTTCATTTAAGTTACCAAAATGTAAATGGTCTGTTACTTAAATTAAGTTACAGTATATAATAATAAAAATAATACTTTATTATAATTATACTTATCCTTATATAATTTTCTGTAGTTTCAAACACATGGTAACTAGCAAAAATCACAGCTCTCCATTCATAATTGTCACAACACAGAAGTAGACAGACAGGTGTTAAAGTACAAAAAGTGTTTATTAAGCAGGGTGGTGGTGAAACAGTGGGAACCAGACGATGGTCAAGTCAAGTCAAATATATTTATATAGCGCTTTTCACAATACAGATTGTATCAAAGCTGCTTCACAGTATCAATCAAAACAACTTAACAATGTTTGTTTATTACTGGAAAAAAGACATCCAAGTTTGGTAGAGCTGATCAATGGTATGATTGGTTAATTAATTTGAATATCCCCAACTGAGCAAGCCAAAGGCAACAGTGGCAAGGAACCGAAAAACTCCATTCAGTGACCTAATGGTGTCCTAACACCCCATCAGATGACCCAATGGAGAAAAAAAAACCTTGGGAGAACCCAGGCTCAGTCGGGGGCCAGTTCTCCTCTGGTGTTTATGAACTAGAGGCCGAGTTTACAGTAACTGTAAGATAAAAAATTTATATGAATGCCTGGCTAAATAGATGCGTCTTCAGTCTAGTTTTAAACTGGGAGAGCGAGTCTGAGCTACGAACAATATCAGGAAGGCTATTCCAGAGCTTCGGAGCTAAATGTGAAAATGCTCTGCCTCCTTTGGTGGATCTGGATATCCTAGGAATGACCAGAAGCCTCGAATTTAGTGATCTTAAAGAGCGCGATGGATTGTAAGGCGATAGAAGATCCGTTAAATAGACTGGAGCTAAACCATTTAGAGCTTTATAAGTCAAAAGCAATACCTTGTATTTAATACGGAACTTTATAGGTAACCAATGAATTGATGATAAAATCGGTGTTATATGATCATATTTTCTTGATCTAGTAAGAACTCTAGCGGCTGCATTTTGGACTAACTGTAGCTTGTTTATTGAAGATGCAGGACAACCAGCTAATAAAGCATTACAGTAATCTAGTCTCGAGGTCATGAATGCATGAACTAACTTTTCTGCATCAGAGACTGATAGCATATTACGTAGCTTAGCAATGTTTCTAAGGTGGAAAAAGGCTGTTTTTGTAACATATGAAATATGCTTTTCAAAAGACAGGTTGCAGTCTAATGTAACACCCAGGTCTTTTACTGTAGCGGATAAAGTAACAGGGCATCCTACTATGTTAAAGTCGTGCTGTGAAAGGTTTTGTGGACGGTTTTTAGAACCGATAAGTATTACCTCTGTCTTGTCTGGATTTAATAAAAGAAAATTACGCATCATCCAATCTTTTATATCTTTAACACAATCTGTCAATTTGGATAATTTAGCGTATTCATCTGGCCGTGATGAAATATATATTTGAGTGTCATCAGCATAACAATGGAAACTAATTCCATGTTTCCTTAGAATATTACCAAGTGGCAGCATATATATTGAGAATAATAAAGGGCCTAACACAGATCCCTGCGGCACTCCATAGTTTGCCGAAGTTATAATCGATTTTTCTCCATTTAAGTAGACGAAATGGTAGCGGTCAGATAAGTATGACCTGAACCAGCTTAATGCTTGTCCTTGAACACCAGTGTAATTTTGTAGTCGATCTAAGAGTATTGTGTGATCTATAGTATCGAACGCAGCACTAAGATCAAGTAAAACTAGTACTGAGATACAGCCTTGGTCCGAAGCTAAAAGTAAATCATTTGTGATTCTAACAAGCGCAGTTTCAGTGCTATGATGTGGCCTGAATCCAGACTGAAACTTTTCATAGATGTCGTTTTCTTGCAAGAAAGAGCCGAGTTGAGCGGACACAACTTTTTCTAATATTTTTGACATAAATGGAAGATTCGAAATGGGTCTGTAATTTGCTAGGTTATTTGGATCTAATTGTGGTTTCTTAATAAGAGGTTTTATAACTGCCAGCTTGAACGTTCTTGGAACATGACCTAAAGATAAAGATGAGTTAATAATATTGAGAAGAGGCTCTTCCACTATAGGTAACACTTCTTTCAGTAGTTCAGTAGGTATAGGATCTAATAAACATGTTGTTGTTTTAGATGAAGTGATAAGTTTATTTAACTCTTTTTGTTCTATGGTTGTAAAGCATTGTAATTGTTCTTGCGGGGTGATAATTGCGGCCGAATTATAAGGCGCGAGCAAAGATCGAACGTTTACGATTTTGATTCTGATGCTTTCAATTTTCTCGGTGAAGAAGTTCATGAAATCATTACTACTAAACTGTAACGAGGTATTTTGTTCAGACGACGTCTGTTTATTTGTTAGTCTAGCCACGGTATTAAATAAAAACCTTGGATTATTTCGGTTGTTTTCTATTAATTTGCTGAGGTGCTCAGCCCTGGCCGTTTTAAGTGCCTTTTTATAAAGTGACATACTGTCTTTCCACGCGATTCTAAAGACCTCTAAATTAGTTTTTTTCCATTTACGCTCTAAATTACGGGTTTCTCTCTTTAAAACATACGTAGTATTATTGTACCATGGTGTTATACTTTTTTCTCTGACCTTTTTTAATCTAATGGGTGCAACAATATCCAATGTTCTAGAGAGAATGGTGCTCATAGTGCTAGTTAGTTCGTCTAATTCATCTGTTTGTTTGGGTTCAGGCAGCAGCTGAGACAGATCAGATAAGCTATTTGAGAAATGATCTATGGTGGATGGACGAATTGTTCTACCTGGTCGATAACGTGGCGCAGCATGACATATTACAGCAGTGCGTAATATGCAAGTTACCAAGTAGTGGTCAGTGACATCATCACTTTGTGGAATGATATCTATATCGGTTGGATCGGTTCCATATGATATAATTAAATCGAGTGTATGATTAAGACGATGAGTTGGTCCGGTGACGTTTTGCTTGACCCCGAAGGAGTTTAATAAATCTGTAAACGCAGCCCCTAACGCATCATTTAAATTATCTACGTGTATGTTAAAATCTCCAACAATTAATGCTTTATCGACGTTGACCAAAAGATCTGATAGAAAGTCAGCAAACTCTTTTAGGAAATTGGTGTAAGGCCCTGGAGGTCTATATACGGTAGCCAATGCTAGAGATAATAGGGATTTTTTTCTTACATCTAAGAGCGTAACATTTAGCACAAGCACTTCAAACGAATTAAACCTATGACGAGTTTTCTGAGTAACATTAAGGATATCTCTGTAGATTGTTGCAACACCGCCGCCACGACCGATCAGACGGGGCTCATGCTTATAACAGTATCCTGGCGGAGTAGACTCATTTAGACCGAAATAATCATTTGGTTTAAGCCAGGTTTCAGTAAGGCACAGAACATCGAAATTATTATCTGTGACCATTTCATTTACAATAACCGCCTTAGGTGTGAGCGATCTAATGTTTAGAAGACCTAGCTTTAGAAATTGTTTTTGTTCACTAATAGCGAGATTTTTTTGTTTTAATAACAATTCGATTTTTTCTAGATCCCGCAGTAGATTTATTATTTGATCTTAGTAAACGAGGAATAGACACAGTTTCTATGCAATGTTCTACACTAGTATTAATATCAATTAAGTTGGTGCAGTAGAGACTGTGATTTGGATTTTTGGTTACTAGTCAAATGGTATTTAACATCTTGGAGATGTTATCCGACAGAAGATCTGCCCCGATTCTACTTGGGTGTAAGCCATCAGCGCGGAAGAGCCTTGGTCGCTCCCAAAACAGATTCCAATTATTTACAAAAATCAGTTTCTGCTCATTGCACCATGACAATAACCATTCATTTAGCGCGAATAATCTACTGAACTTTTCATGCCCTCGTCGGTACGTAGGAAGCGGTCCAGACACAATAATCGATGTTTCAGGCGATGTGCTGCGTACCGTATCGATAAGGCTCCTGAAGTCTTTCTTCAGAACCTCTGTCTGTCGCAGCCTAATGTCGTTAGCTCCCGCGTGCAGCACAACAGCTCCGACGCGCTCGTCACCGTTCAAGATCTCAGTTACCCGCGCAGTGATATCGAGAACACGAGCACCAGGAAAGCAGTGACTGTGCACCTTACTTTTACCTAACGTAGCGTGGACGTGTCGGACGGTGGAATCGCCGATGATCACAGCATCACGTTCCGTTTCGCGAAGAGGGGAGAAGCGGTTCTGAGTGGAGATCTCGAAAACCGGGAGGGGCGAAAAGATTCTTGTCCTGGCTCGCGGCTTCCGCGGAACCACCCAGGCTTCGTGGTGGTGTGTTGGAGCCGGAGGGAATGAAATCATGGCTGATCGTGACCTGGACGCTCGGGACCAATGCTGAGAAACGCACGGGGTAGACGAGGTCAGCGTCAGCGGGTTACTAACGTTAATCACTGATCCGTGTGCATCAGCGCGTGATGTTTCAAGAGCTAAACGCCGGTCTCTCAGCTCAGCTTGTCTCTCTAGAAGGTCACGGATCTGCTTTTCTACAGCTTCTAATTCAGACTGCACCGCGAGCAATTCAGATTTGTTCTCATCTGCACCAAAAGGTAGATAACATACACCTGATATATTCGCCATTTTAACAGATGGACAGTAAGTTAGCAATGATGCAACCAGTGATGCTATTAATATTTATACTAATTTATGACTCAAGTCTTGGGTAAAAATCGTCTTTTTAGTGGTATGGGTGTAATGTAGACGCACGATAGACGGGAAACAAACAAACTCACAGCAGGCAACGAGGCTGACAAAAGCAGTCGATCGCAGGGCGAACAGCAGTGAAGCGGTGTCTCGCTCTACGACCAACAACCAATGTTCAAACCGTATTTGCGCAAACAAACAAACTCACAGCGGGCAACGAGGCTGACAAAAGCAGTCGATCGCAGGGCGAACAGCAGTGAAGCGGTGTCTCGCTCTATGACCAACAACCAATGTTCAAACCGTACTTGCGCAAACAAACGCAAACAAACAAACTCACAGCGGGCAACGAGGCTGACAAAAGCAGTCGATCGCAGGGCGAACAGCAGTGAAGCGGTGTCTCGCTCTACGACCAACAACCAATGTTCCAACCGTATTTGCGGTTCCAGCCGTATAATGGCTTGAGACGCGTCTGGCCAACAGTCCGAGTTGTAATTATGAGTTAAATGATGGTTCAGAACAGAATATAGAGAGAAATACGGAAAAACAGAAGGAAATACGAAGCTAATACGAGGCTTAGACAGCCACGACGCAAACAAACTCACAGCTCACAGCAGGCAGCGAGGCGGACAAAAGCAATCGAGAATCGAGCAGTGACTGGTGACTTGATGAATGATGGTGGTGACTTTGCTGGCGATGACTGAAATGGATTCTCGGTGCAGGTGACAAGCGAACACGAAGACAGGAGATCTGGGTCAGGATAAAGGATGGAAGACGGACAGAAGACTGGAGACTTGGTGAGACGATCACAGGTAAGTAGAACGGTAAGGAGTCTGACGGTAAGCAGTGGTAAATGCGACGAGACCAGACACTGAGGAAGGTGAAGCGTGTAGATATAGGCTGTGTTGATGAGGGAGTGCAGGTGCAGCGAGTAAGTAATCTGGTGATTGTGAACGAGTGGGCGAGTCCTGGTGATTGGGTGATGATTGGGGCTGTGACGGTGTGGCTGACTCTTATTTTTCAAAATGCTTTACCAAACAGCAGAAACAGCTGAATCAATGGAGAACATTTTTATATGAACACACAAGAGGTTTCCTCTCCATGAAAACCTGGTTTTGGTTCAAAGTGTTCTGGATCAAAATGCATTGAACTGCCATCTCAGAATAAAGTCAAAATAACTTTATCTAGTACTATAACTTTATGAAGGCACTTACTTTAAGTGTATGTACATGGTAACTAATAAGAAACACTGCTGTACTTATCAATGGTACATACATGGTAACTAGTTTGTACTTATAGACAAGTGTTGGGTAATAACAGGCACTTACTTATAGTGTCCGTATATGGTAACTAACAGACACATTACTGTACTTACTAATGGTATATACATGGTAACTATGTTGTACTCAGAGCCATATAGAGATAGAGTTGCGACAACAGAAGTACAAAATGCTTGGTCGTCACGTGATTCGCGTAGATCTCATATAGTTCCAGGAAGTGCTTCGGCGTCAATTCAAATCGATGGAGTTAGAAAGTTAGAAATAGAAACTGTGATTTTTGGTAATTTGTAGTCAATATATTCATTGATTTACAGTATGTATATAATACACTGACATGTGAATGTAGTATACGGGAGATACGAGATTACCCCACCCAGCAAAAACTCGTTGAAAAGACGTCGAAAAGACGACATTGCCAGACGTCTAAACAACGTTAAAATTTGGTTGAAGAGTGAAAGGTGAAAAGCCATCTTTTTCAGGTCGTTAAAAAGACGCCTATAAAAGGACGTCCCACTCACGTCTAAATTAGGTTGTAAAGTGAGTTGAAAAGACGTCTTTTTCAGGCCTAATTTCAACCGTGAATTTATGATTATATTTAATATTCATAATTACTGTCAAAATAAGACAATTTACAAAAGAGTAGCAAAACATTTATTGACACGTCAAATACATCTTTCACGTAAAAAACACTTTCCTGATCACATCGTAAGCCTGCATTTGATCAAACATACCCTAAAAACAGTTATATTTTGAAATATTACTACAATAAAAATAACTTTTCTATGAATTTATAAATAAATATTCATGTAAATATGTGTGATGGTAAAGTTGAAATTTCAGCATCATTACTCCAGTCTTCAGTGTCACATGATCCTTCAGAAATCATTCTAATATGATGATTTGATTCTCAAGAAACATTTATGATTATTATCAGTTGTACTGCTTCATATTTTTGTGGAAACTATGATACAGTTTTCAGTATTCTTTTTTGAATAGAACTTTCAAAAGAGCAGCATTTATTTGAAACATTTTTTTTTTAGTTTTTAAAAGTTTTTACTGTGACTTTTCATCAAATTAATCTGTTTTATAAACATATTTTTTCAAAACAATAAATCTTTAAAATATTGAAAATGTTTATAAAACAGAACAATGACCAATTATAACCACATTAGAAAACATTAAAGGGATAGTTCACACAAAAATGTAAATTCTGTCATTACTTACCCTCATGTCACTCCAAACCCATAAGAAAAAAAAAACCTTTTGTGGAGAACACAAATGAAGATATTTTTAACAGATTACGTCTTTATTCACAAATTAGGTATCTCCGACGCATGTTGCACCATGAGATGGCCAGCTCACACGCCAACACAATACTGATGAATCGTGGTGCTCCGTAAACACGTTTCAGAGATATATATTTTGTGAATTAAGATGCAATGTTTTTTTTGCACAAACAAAGCATTCACATCGCTTCATAAAGTTGAGGTTTAACCACTGGACTCATATTGATTATTGTTACAATGGCCCTCATTTATCAAAAATGCGTACACCAAATTTCCAGCGTACACCTGGCGTACACCCAAAACCACGGTGACTTTGATATTTATCAATATGGACGTTGGTGTACGGCACGCTCAAATCCTACGCCAGGTCAGGAGGTGGTGTACATGTACGCACGTTTTGAGTTAGTGCGGAAATGCGCAGAAAAACAATTCCTAACACCACAAAACGCACTGACAAACTAAAAGATATGAGGAGCTCTTTTCCAAAACGCGATAAACGGCATTTTTAAAAATAAATTTGTATTTTATTTCTATTAATAAACTAGT
Source organism: Gila robusta (assembly GCA_030770095.1). Classification (NCBI taxonomy): domain Eukaryota; kingdom Metazoa; phylum Chordata; class Actinopteri; order Cypriniformes; family Leuciscidae; genus Gila; species Gila robusta. The sequence goes on along the minus strand of JAVALU010000126.1, from coordinate 57,569 downwards.
GTTGTGTCTGCAAAGATGAAATTGATGATCACCATCTCCGTAGTGAACGCGCCTATAGAGAGAGTAGCCTATTTCTTTTCGTTTATAATTGTTGCGTTTAAAGACATTTCAAGCTTTCTTTATAGATATATTTCTCATGTCTGTGAGGCATATACTGAGTTTCGGTTAATTTGTGATGAGATGCGCTCCAGTTCACGTGCAATGCAAGGGACCGCGCCTCCATGTCATGACTCATGATTATATTGTCTGCTATTTGCTTCTTATTTATTAAATCCAGGCAATTGATTGATGAAAAAAATATTAAAATTAAGATACAATTTATACAAAACGAAATTCACTTTAAAGAAAGGCTTTCTACAAAACAAAACTTAATTAAGTGGCCAAAATCATGTCTGAGCATGTCTCCCGATATATTGCGCATTCTATCTTAGCCTATGTTCACTTTTCATAATCAACATAGATGGGGAAAAAATAAAATTATAATTTTTTAACAAATATGAAACTAAATGCACTTAGTTAATGGCTACAACACTTAGCCTGATAGTAGGCCTGAATATTGTTATCATTACTTTTTTCAAGTTCGGCACGAATGACTATTAGCCTAAATGTGTTACTAAATGATTTGAATGTATTTTTAACATTGTTGTATTTAAGGACTGTATTTGTGTGTTATTTTTAAATTATTTGTTTTATGTGGTGGACAATATTGGAACGTGACATTGGAAATATTTATTTTATTTTTACTATTTAATTTATTTTACTATTTATTTTGTTTGGCTTTTATTTATTTCATGCAGTTGCACTTATTTAATTTATATTCATTTATAGTATGAGTCCCTGATTATATGTTGCATGTTCTCTTGTTGTTGGTTTTTGTTTTGTTTTTTTTTGACAAAAAATGGATGGATTTATAGCGTTTTGAAAAAAAAATACAATTAACTTTGAATTTATCATCAATAATATTGTTGTTTGATTTAATAATAATTTTTCATGATGGTGATGGTCTCGATCTCCACGTCGGAGAAGTGTCTCCTCTTTGCCGTCTTCCGTGTGTCCATGGCGTAAAATGAGGGCGTGGGGGAAGCGGATACTTGAATATATAGGGGTGTGTTATTCTAATGACGATCGTTTTCAGCCGCGGCATTTATCAAGGGCAGGTATTGCGTACACCTGAATTTCAAAGGTACGCACAGCTTCATAAATCAGGCGGTGAGAGGAGTGTAAGCATAATCTTACGCCAACATATACGCCCGTTTCTACGCAAGAATGATAAATGAGGGCCATTGTCTTTACTACCTTTCTGAAGCTTGAAAGTTGTAGTTGCATAAACTGTGAAATGGAGGGACAGAAAGCTCTCAGATTTCATTTAAAAGATCTACATTTGTGTTTCAAAGATGAACGAAAGTCTTACAGGTTTGCAAGGACATGAAGGTGAGTGATGAAAATATTTGGTAATTTGACACATTATGTAAATCACATTAGTTCCCTTAGGGGCACCAATACATCTCTTCCTGATCTCTGATCTTCTGCTCCTTCCACCATCTCAACCCCGGATTATTGAGCCATAACAGAATGCTTTAGCCTGGCTGTTTTTTCTCCAGCATCTAAAGTGAGAAAGAAAACAATAACCAAAATCTAAATGTAAAAAAAAAAAAATGGTTGTCCAAAATGTAAAGTATACACTTGAGTTTTCCCTCTACATATACGTGCAAGATTTCAGTCATAGATAAATTGTAAATGTTTGCTTTGTTAGACATGACCTGTCTAGTGATGTATATTTATGCTGAAATATAATATTGGTTTGTGTTTTAAAACTCTGCATGTAAGTGGACCTTGAGAGACAATGTTGAGATCTCCTGCAATATGTTCTGAACTTACAACACTGGAGTCCAGACCAAAGTCCTGCAGAGTCTCGGTGATCCTGGATCACCTGCTCAGGTCTGCTTAATTGAAGTTGGAGCTAAACTCTGTGATCAGCACTAGATGGCAAACAATACTGAAAAGAGAAAGAAGACAACCAATATTATTAAGTTATAAATAATTTGTTCTATGTTCATCTGCTTACCTGTACAAAGTATGCATCATCAATAAGCGGTATTTATTGAATTTGATCTTTTAATAACACTGTTTTACTACATTAATGCTTACTACAAACCTGATAAAAATGACTGGCGGGCAAAATGGAGGAAAGCCTTATTTTGCTCTCCAGGTGGGCGTTTCTATAATGGTGTGACGTCACGTGAAAACTATGAATTAACCATACTTTTAGGTTAAATAAATTAGCTTACTTCCATTCATCCATTGACCAATTGCCAGCAAAACCTGAACAAAACTATAAAAATCTCTCAGCTACACATAAGATGCGATTAAAAGCCCAAACTTACAGCTCAAGTCTATAGTTAACCTAACTTACCTCTAGTTAGCGGCTAGCCTAACGGTTGAGATGCTAACGGACTTTTTCAAAGACACTAAACCATTTATATAAAGTAAATATTCAACGGATGCGAGTCATTTACATGAAAGAAAGTGTCAGAAACATTTGTATGTACTATTTGTGTAATGTTGGGGACTAAACTTACCTGAAAGTAGTGAAAACAACCAGGGCCGGCGCTAGCCATTTGGGTGCCCTAAGCACAAATGCTTGGTGGTTTTCAACGTCTATGTTTGGGCTAAATTTGGACCAAATCAGACGGACCAAACAAAGTCAAATTTTCAACGTCTATGTTTGGGCTAAATTTGGACCAAATCAGACGGACCAAGCAAAGTCCAATTTTCAACGTCTATGTTTGGGCTAAATTTGGACCAAATCAGACGGACCAAACAAAGCCCAATTTTCAACGTCTATTTTTGGGCTAAATGAAGGCTATGTCGGGCCGACTTGATTTAGCCCAAAAAACAACGTCTTAATGACGTCTGGTGCTGGGTGGGACGTTGTCATTGATAAGATGGTACGGACACAGACGTCACTGCTGCCAGCAGAGTTCAAAGTCACTCGAGTGGTCTGCGGTCGCGTTGAGCCTTTTGACAAGAGACAAGGCTTTAAGAGCTAATCAAAGCTAATGATTGTGGTTACATACATCTTCCTAAACTCTAAGGTTTAAGACTATAAGTGATGTGATAAAAAAAAACTGATGAGCTGACTAGGCTGTCTAATAGGCAGAAATTAGCCTAATCTGCATGCAAATTTACCTCATTTGGCTCACGGGCGCCCTTCCTTCTGCACCAAAGCATTACAGCTATCGACTTTTAACAAAACAGGCCTACTCAAATGTATCTAACCTAACTATTTTCACTCGTTATTGTCTAAAAAACAGACAGAGTTATCCAAAGATAGGCTTACTTGGTGCCAGCAGACAGTCCTTTTTCTCCCATAAATAAAAACCTTGCTACTTACATGCACAGTGCATAGAGAGGCATAGTCTTGAAGTAGGCCTAACAGCTGAACTTCGAGTCAGTAAAATAATAATAAAAACAATAATTTAATGGTGGTATCCAAAACATTAAATTCAATTCAAGTATTATATTAGATACATTTTAAAACTTCAATGCACATGTATAATAAGCCTAGAAATAAGTAGATATTTAAAATACATCAATAACTGATATCATAGTTTAACACAGATAAAATCATAGTTAAGGCTTGCTTTACAAAGCCCATTACTGAGTGTATTTGTGTTTGGGAGTAGGGTGAGCCCTTGTCTGTGTCTGTGTCTGTGTGTGCATGTATCTGTGAGGCTCTGTGTGTGTTGTTACATTGCCATCATATTGACTGTGTTAATACTGCATCCTATATTAAGCTAGTGAAGCAAATTGTCGTAAAAGCTGTGAAAGTCCTTTGGGATGACTTCCTTTAGGTCTTGGAGGTGTTTGAATTTCAGCTCTTTGATCTTCAGGCGGTCTCAATAGAGTGGGGTGACTGTGTGGCTGTCTGAGGTGGAGTTTCGGAGTTGGTGACTCGGATGTGGATGCCAGTCATCAGAGTGGTTGATTTGGAAGTCCATCGTTCCATTGTTGTTGTACCTAATAGCACAAAATATAACACAACAACATGATCACTGTAAGATTTCATAAAACAATATGCAACATCATAATATCATGCCTACAGTATATTGGTAAGACATAAAATTTACATTGGTAATTACCTGATGGCTCTGATATCATGGACAGTTAGGTCACCAGGCCTTACTCCAGGGTGCAGAGACTTGCAGAGCCTCATCTTGGTGAAGTCCTAGAAGAAGGTGTGGTTGATGTACTTGACTTCATATGGATGAGGCTTCACACGGTTCATCAGGTTAACATACTCCGCTGGGAGATACACATCCTGGTCCCTCAGATGCCTTTCGATTCCATCTGAGTATGCCCTTTCTCAGGGTACTTCTGAATGACGACTTTGTTTTTCTTCATGGAGAACAGAAGAAGTGCATTGCTTAGAACTGCATTCCGGTTCTGAAACCCGCAGCCGTCACTCCACAGAATAAATGTGTCAGGCTCAGTGTGTGCAGAGAGGTAGTCGACAATGCATGAAACAAACTCACTGGCAGACAGGGATCCCTCACCTTCATGCCAGACATAACATGTGGCACTGTGTGTCACCATGTTGTACACAGTAAAATTGTGAACTGCAAGCTTTTTTTTGTAATACAAGGCAGAGGCTTTTAGCTTTGGGCACAAAAGGAGGGGTTGTAAGTCCATACATATGACCATGATGTTGTTGCTGGCCTTGCTTTTATCGGACAACGACGTGCGTTGCTGTGTGTTTGTCCCTCTGTGTCTGCTTGTGTGTGTCCCTCCTTTGCCCAGTTAAGGGCAGACCACTCGCCTATTCCTAGGGTAGACAAAAACATACCTTTGCAGACACGTCTTCTCTGCCCACTGACCCGTAAAAAAAAACAAGCAGGGAATTTGATCTTCGGGAATTTTCAGCCCCCCTTCTCCTTTGCATGGGGACCACATCAATTAGACCATGCACATACACCCTCTTCTCCTCCCAGGTCATATGTTGCCAAAAGTCATTGAAAATCTTATTCCTCTCGGGCTTGCCGATTGCACTGCAGTGATGTTTAGCTGACTCGGCACATGCTGCTGATGAACATCTAGGCCCCAGGTGTTTTCAGCTCTCAGTCTTTTCCTTGGAGGTGCATCTTCCTCAGAATCTGAGCACGAATTCTCTGCATCCGAGTCCTCTTCGCTTCCACCATGGAAAACTTAAAAATACACACACAAACCAAACGTGCATGAATGAGTTACATCTTTATAAACTGTCAACAGTGAGGGCTATAGTTGAAGGACCTTATCCAATTTAATGAGAAATTGTAGTAAAGCATCTAACCTACCCGTGTCAAACTGCACCTGCTCTGGAGCCAGCACCGAGGCTTCCTCTCCCTCCAGACCACCAGAGAAATCTTTTCAAACACATGGTACAATTAGTGTGAATATTTTTTTTTAACAAATGTCTATTGTTGTGAAATCCATCTGGATAAAACTCATCCATTTTGGCATGTGAAATCATGATTATCTCTCAGAAATTCACTCTACCAGAATGCACCACTGTAGCCTCCACCACTGTTGCTTCCTCTCCCTCTACACTCTCTCCATCAGAGCTCTCACTCGCCATTAGGACCCTTGCCTGATCATATGGCACATTGACCATCTGACAGAGTTCCTCTAAGGACACAGACATGGTTGCTGCAAAAAATAAAATGAATGAAGTTCATATGATCGTTTCCCTAAGTTATATGGCATGTTTACGTATGATAACGAGGCAAGAAGCCAGCTAGCTTGCTTAAAGTGATGAACATGACGGCAAAGGCAGCTACTTGTTGAACATGACGGCATGCCTTGACATAGTAAGCTACGATCCTGACATAGTACATTCAATTATTATGTTGTTCCTCAGACAAGTGCCAGAACTAGCGGAGGTCAAGGTTTTTTTTCTTTAAGCCCCACGAAAATCACGTTAGCTATCTTACCAAACATGATGACAAAACCAATGTATAGTGGCTAACTAAGTCAACGGCAGGCAATTTTTGTGCTTTAAATTCATTATCCTCGTCAGAAACAAAACCATGGAAGATTTCAATCAACAAGATAGCTACCGTCCAATGCTAGACCTAGCAGAAATAAAAAAATCTAGCATCCTCAGAAGCGATACATTACACCATAGCACTATAGAATTACTTCAAGATTGAGATAAAACTGTTATATATAATATATAAACTGTTATTATATAATTCATATAACTGAATCATGAATAACCAGTGTTTTGAAAAACATTTACCTCAGAGGACGTGTTGCTCGACGAGGATTTCTTAATCGTTGCGACTTTCAATCTTGAGGAGACAAAATGCAGAGAGTTGAAGTGTCCAATGGAGTAAAGAGATTTGCTCTCAAGCTATTTTCAACACTTTAGATTGGTTAATAATTTGTAAAAATTACAGACCCACGTGGGGACTGACCAATTGCATCGATTTGTGAAAAAATATGAAATTGACTAAATTTGGACATAGGAGGTTTCCGCCCGACAGCGATGTAATACATAATATATTAATTTCTAAAACAAAACATGATTATACACACACACACACACACACACACACACACACACACACACACACACACACACATTATTTCCGTGTCCAAGAGCATTATTTCCTTTTAACATAATTTGATAAATTCATGACATACATCACTTTAACCTATAAAACCTATTCAGTTTGAATTCATTTTTAGTACATTTAAATAATACATATTTTATGTTTTGTTATCTTAAACCCCTAAAATGTCAGGTTGTGCAACTGTCCGCACAAATGAACAGACTAACTCTGCACCATATTTTGAATTATTTAGAGAATTAGGCATATCTGAATTTAAAAGAGCGTCCTACCCACATATATTGGAGTAAATGGATAAAAATGGTCACACTCTAAGAAAACACTCTACATTTTAACACAGTTGTGGAAAATTGCATATATTTTATTGTATTTATTCACAATTGTATGATAAACACATATAAAAAGTCATATTTTGATATATTTTTAAATTATTTTTTTATTTGAAAATCTGTAATTTTGGACCTGTTTTGCCTATGTCTCTTCAGAAAGTTTCATTTGATTCCACTAGGTGGCAGTAAACAGGGGAAAAATAATTTTCTTGATATCACCTTCTAAAAAAAAGTTATTGAGATTTAACTGAAAGGAGTCACTGGTGTCTCCAAGTGTACCTTTACAGTCTCCATTTTTGATTGCTAAAAGGAATTGGACATATCTGAATTTAAAAGAGCGTCCTACCCATATACATTGGAGTAAATGGATAAAAATTGTCTCATTTTACAGAAACACAGTGGTGGAATATTACATATATTTTATTTTATTTATTCACAATTTTATGATAAATAAGGATAAAAAGTCAGATTTTGATTGATTTTTAAATTAAGTTTTTATTTGAGAGTCTGTAATTTAGGACCTGTTTGGTGTATTTCCCTTCAGAAAGTTTCTTTTGATTCCACTAGGTGGCATGAAACGGGGAAAAATAATTGTCTTGATAACCCCTTCTAAAAAAAAGTTATTGAGATTTAACTGAAAGGAATCACTGGTGTCTCCAAGTGTACTTTTAGTCTCCATTTTTCATTGCTAAAAGAATTGGGCATATCTGAATTTTAAAAAAGCGTCCTACCCATATACATTGGAGTAAATGGATAAAAACGGTCTCATTTTACAGAAAACCCTTGATATTTTAAAACACCGGTGGAATATTGCATTTTTTATTTTTTCACAATTTTATGATAAGCGAGGATAAAAAGTCAGATATTGATTAATTTTTAAATAATTTTTTTATTTGAGAGTCTGTAATTTAGGCCCTGTTTGGTGTATTTCCATGCGGAAGGTTTCTTTTGAATCCTCTATGTGGCAGAGAATAGAGAAGAAAAGAATTATCTTTCCATCACCTTCTTAACAAAAGTTATTGAGCTTTAATTGAAGGGAGGCAATGTCTTCTCTGAAGTCTCCACGTTTACTCCATAAACCCAAATTATTCAAAGTGCAAAAACAGGCTTATTATCTGTAAAATACTTTTTACCATGTTACACTTTATGTAAACACTTTATCACCTAACTTAACCCATGTCATGTAATATATTAGCAAAATGAGTGATATGAGAAATTAGCAGTTCTGTATTTTATTATACACAAACATAATAAACAGCACACCAAGACATTATCTACTAGAGTGTCCATCAGTGTGCCATTTTCTGAAACAGTTTCTAGATGGCACCAAGCACAAGGGTACATTACACTTTGTACAGTACATAGGAGTCTTTACTTTGAGGCCTGAAAGTTTGAACAAAGCACAAATTCCCCTCCCAACTGCGGCATCTGACCCAAAGTACTCCGGACAACATTGCTCACCTGCTGCTGTGGCAGATGTGGACGGCTCTGGAGCATGAGATGTGGATGCGGGCGGCTCTGGGGCATGACGTGGATGCGGATGGCTCTGGGGCATGAGATGTGGATGCGGATGGCTCTGGGGCATCTGAGGTGCTGGACTGTGTGGCCAGCTCAGACACAAGTCTCTCTCTGAATTCCTTCTGGCTGAGAGGACTTTTGTTCTGAGATTTGCAGAGGTGCTGGTAAAGAATGAAACTGTTTACCACCGCAATGTCAACAAAATGAAAAAAAAAAGTCTTGTACCATTTCTTTGTTTTGTGCAGGACATTATAGTTCCCAATGAGGGCATCTGACAGGTCCACACCTCCCATATGTTTGTTATAGTCTTTCACTGCCGCTGGAATCGGGAATCTGTGCCTTTCCCATACACCCTCGGGATTCTTGACACGCCTGAGGACCTCATCACCATTATATGCCTTGTGCCTTGCGAACACATTGTCACATCTCGTGTGTCCATCCACTTTACAAAGAGAAGCTTCCCGTCTCGGAGCCATTAACTTGGTTCCCCTTTGGGCTCTGCGGCTGATGTCATTTGCCTTGGTTTTGGGGAAACCCCGCCGGTTGGTGCGTATTGTGCCACATGCCAGAGTCTTCTTAGAGAGCAAGTCCATAAAAAGGCATGGGCTCGTGTAGAAATTGTCCATGAAAAGCTGGTAGCCTTTGCAGAGAAGTGACAGATCCAGGAACTGCATGACAGAATCATAACTGAGCCCTTTTCCAGTGGCCGGGGAAGATTTGCCTTCATAGACGAAGAAGTTCCACTTGTAACCACAGGCAGAATCAGCCATCACGTAGAGTTTGTAGCCCCACTTGGTCAGCTTATCTTTCATGTACTGCTTGATGCCGATTCGCGCCCTTGAAGCCACCATCCTCTCGTCCACTACTAGCTGTCTGTCTGGATGGAAATATGTTTTGCATGCCGAGACGATGTCGTTGTACAGGGGCTTGATCTTGAAAAGTCTGTCGTAGGCTTCAGTCCCCTTTTTTCTCGAGTTGTCTTGATCATCCTCAAGATCGCAAAGATGCAGGTTCCAAGAAATGGCCTGAAATCTGGACCTGGACATGACCGATTTTGGGAAGGGTAAGCGGTAAATTTCTTTACCAGACCAGTAATCAATAATGTTTTTTGCACCGAGGTGTCCCATGTAGATGACAAGTGTTATGTATGAATACATTTTCTGTGCATTCAAAGGCAACCAAAGGAAACGTTTTCCAGCCTCCGACCTCATTTGTGCAAAGGTGTTGGTGTTCTTCACAATGGTGTCCACCACAGAGCCTGTGAAGAAGAGCTGAAAGAGCTGCAAAGGGGAATAAATCCTGTCCATTACAAGCTGCGCTCCTGGGTTTCTTTTTGGAAGGAAATTTGGTAGCGCTGGAACCTCATCCTCCACACTGAAGTCATTCCACCTTTCTGTGCCACCATCCTCTGACATTGCACTTGCTGACCTTTTTGTCCCCCGTACAGAATGAGACCTCCCTCTGCTTTGCTTGCTAGGAGTTCCAGCTCTCTGTGGCCTCACAGAATCACCAACAGAGGGTGTGGGGGTCATGGAGAAGTGAGGTGGGCAAACAACCTCCTTGCTGCTGGTGCATGGCAGATCTGGCTGCCACTCATCACCACTGTCCAGACTGCAAAATTTATAAATCCACATTGCGATTCAGAAATGCATGCTAATATTATATGCACAAAAATAATTCACATATGCACATAACAGATACAAGAACATAATTTGCATAAAAAATTAAAAACAAAATTCCATGGCATCATTTTAGGTTTAAAACCTTTCATATAAACAAATTTTATAAATATCAGTAGTTTTAACCCTCTGGGGACCACTCATCACCACTGTCCAGACTGCAAAAAATAAAATATTTTTTTACTACAATCGAAATAAAATATTGTGCTTTTGTAAAATAAAGAATATAAACAGGGTGTGCGTTCTGCCTCTCAGTCACCGTGAACTTTTTTTCTGGAGCACGTCTCTAATCTTCAACAAAACTCAGCAAATACTATTCACCCAGCCATAAGCAATATATCTTTTAAATCATTTGAGTTTGTACTTTTAAATGATCCGATTCAAAACTAAAATAAATATTCTCCGTTTATGTCATCTATATAAAAAGAGAGACGTGTCAGCCATTCTAATTATCTTTCTCTCAGCTCATTATCTCTGGTAATATGACACGCCCACGGAGAGCACGCGCTATTCAAACGCAAATATGTGAAGCAACCCATTGAGACGCGTTAACGCCCATAAACTCTGAAAACACACTATATTTTTTAGTCAGATTAATCTACTGTCGTCTTGCGCGGCTATATGAGGAACAATCCTGGGACATTTACCTACCTCAGAACAAGTGCTGGTTTATTTTCACTTCGAGGAGGAGCAACAGATTCAGCTGACAAGTGTAAGTGTTTTATGCTTGTGCTTTGTTCTAATCGCGATATAGAATAACGTTAGTGTCTGTAAACGGAAAAATAGCATACTGTTTAAATGTGAATCATGTTTCTGTGTGTGTGTGTGTGTGTGTGAATGAATGAATGAATGAATGAATGAACGAACGCACAGATACGCACTGTTACAGACGAAATAAAAGACAACATTTCGTTGACTAGTTTTGGATAAAGTTTTTACTCTAAAATAGACATCAAATAAGCTTTTGTTAGGAGTTTCTGCTCATATGTTAAATATAGGCCTATAGTATGTTTTGTCAATAAACTAATCAACTAAGATGTTATAGTGTTTGTTCCAATGCAAGCTATATCAAAATAATGAATCCTCAACTTTGAAATATGTATGATCAAACTAAGACATTTATGGAAAAAGACTATTTTCTTTTCAAGATGTTTCCAACTCTAACTTTGAACTGAAATAAAACCATGTCTATATGGTGAAGGGTGTGTGATAGAAGTGTCCAGACGTATGCACCCTGTATTTTAAAGAAGAACATTCAATTATTTGCGATACATTATTCATTCACAAAGAATTCAAGGACATTATTCATGTCCCTAAAGGTTGGAGTTTTCCTAATTTTTTTTATTAAGGCATTAAGATTTTTTATTCCTCTTTTTAGTCAACTTTAGCATGGTGTGTTCACTTATTCTAAGCAGTGTGTGTGTGTGTGTGTGTGTGTGTGTGTGTGTGTTGTAAATAAATCCAAACAATCTAAAAGCCATTCTTTTTTAAATCTCCTCATTCTTTGTGCAAGGCTCCTCATAATGATATGGCCTGATAGCACACCTAATAGGGCCATTATGGGAGGGTCTTTGTCTTCCTCAGGTGTGAAACGCCATACATATTAATGAGAGATCACGCCTCCTCGCATAAAGCTTTCTCAAACAAAACACGTCATACACATTCTAAAAGACTTTGACTTATCTGAATGAGTAGTCAGGATGATTCTCACATAGTTTTGGAGCAAATATTCTAGACTATGTGATACAATTTTCAAAAGTCTTGTGAAGAAATAATCAATATGTGTTTTGTGGCCTTATTTCAGAAACTTTTAGTTTTAGGTTTTTCAATAACCATGCATAAATAATATTCTCTCAAAAATACAAACATGTACATACATGTTGCTCACATATTATGGTAGCCCCGTTTGTGCTATATAGAGTGAATTTACACCTTTGCCATTAACATGTTTATAAATAACTGAAAAAAGCACAAATGTCAGTGCATGTCAAAACATCCCAAGGGCCCCAAAAACCCCTTGGTCCCCAGAGGGTTAAAGCTGTTGAGATAATTGAAAAACTTTTGACCAGCAATTTGCATGTCAGGGTGGCACAATTGCAAACATCACTCTTATTATGAATTGACAAGGTAATTACAAGGAATATAATATCCGATCATCACGATCCTCCGCCAAATTTCACAGTGGGTGCGAGACACTGTGGCTTGTAGGCCTCTCCAGGTCTCCATCTAACCATTAGACGACCAGGTGTTGGACAAAGCTGAAAATTGATGATCTAGGGGTGCAAGGCTGCAATCGGGCAGATTTGTCTTTGTGAATGACACATGAATCAAGCCACGTACAAGGTTGTCCTGGAAGAAAACTTGCTTCCTTCTGCTCTGACAATGTTCCACAACTCGGGGGATTGGTTTTTCCAGCAGGACAATGCTCCATGCCACACAGCCAGGTCAATCAAGGTGTGGATGGAGGACCACCTGATCAAGACCCTGTCATGGCCAGCCCAATCGCTAGACCTGAACCCCATTGAAAACCTCTGGAATGTGATCAAGAGGAAGATGGATGGTAACAGGCCATCAAACAAAGCCGAGCTGCTTGCACCAGGAGTGGCATAAAGTCACCCAACATCAATGTGAAAGACTGGTGGAGAGCATGCCAAAGCGCATGAAAGCTGTGATTGAAAATCAGGCTTATTCCACCAAATATTGATTTTGAATATTGAAACTCTTCCTTAGTTAAAACATTAGTATTGTGTTGTTTAAAAACTTATTTTCTTTCCATTATTTGAGGTCTGACAACACTATCTTTTTTTGTTATTTTGACCAGTTGTCGTTTTCTGCAAATAAATGCTCTAAATGACAATATTTTTATTTGGAATTTGGGAGAAATGTTGTCAGTAGTTTATAGAATAAAAAAAAATTAATTTTACCCAAACACATATCTATAAATAGTAAAACCAGAGAAACGTCTCGGTTACGTATGTAACCCTCGTTCCCTGAGTAGGGAACGGAGACGTTCCGTCGTGATGACGAATGGAGTTTCGCTTAGAAAGCCTATCAACTTCGAGTATTACAAAATGAGCCAATGGCAAAGAAATGCCATGGGTCTGCGGATTTTGCATAGCGTAACTCTGCCCCACCTCGTCGTGGGTATATAAGGAAGTACGCTGGCAACATGCAGATATGTTATTTGCTGAGGAGCCGAGACTGAACTCAGGCATTTCCAGCGGTACAACGGAAGTGGCAGGGAGACGGAACGTCTCCGTTACCTACTCAGGGAACGAGGGTTACATACGTAACCGAGAAGTTCCCTTTCGTAGTCACTACGAGTTCCGTCGTGACGACAAATTCAATGGTTCCAATGTAATCACGCCACCTTCTCGGCTGTCTTCCAGTGCCCTGCGTAAGTCTGAGCTCCCTGTTGTGAGACTAGCACGGACGAAGGTGTCCTACTTAACACAGGAATGCCAAGGTACACTGGGAAGCATATCTCAGAGGAAATATGCAATTATTGCCTGCCCAAAGGGAGGACTTAGGAATACACATATGGCCCGAAGGGGGTAACATTTGGAGAAACACTGGAGTATCCAGCCCGTAGGGTGGAATGTTTCAACTCCAGGGGTGGCAAGGTGGCTTGCCAAGGGAAAGACACATGCTCAGAGAGGCTTACAGTGGAAATACACACGTGGGGGTCGCCCAGAGGGGGAACCATGCACATGGAGGCACCTAGCCAGCACTTGCAGGTTCACCACCTGATCTCGAAAGGGAGTGGTGGGAACCTTGGACACATATCCAGGCCGGGGTCTCAGGATCACGTGAGAATAGACCGACCTGAATTCCAGGCACGCTTCGTCAACGGAAAATGCGTACAGGTCCCCTACTCTCTTAATGGAGGCCAATGCAACCAGGAGCGCTGTCTTAATAGACATAAACTTAAGCTCCACTGATTGCAGAGGCTCAAGGGGAGCACTCTACAGGGCAGTTAAAATCACTGAGAGGTCCCAAGAGGGAACGAGAGGAGGGCGAGGAGGATAGAGTCTCCTCGCCCTCCTCTCAGGAATCTGATGATCAGGTCGTGCTCTCCCACGGGCTTACCTTCGACTGCGTCGTGATGTGCGGCAACAGCGGCAACATACACTTTCAGGGTGGAGGGAGACAGCCTTTGCTCCAACCCATCTTGCAGGAAGGAAAGCACAACACTGATCGGGCATTTCCTGGGGTCTTCTCGGTGAGAAGAGCACCAGTTGACGAAGAGGTTCCACTTCAACGCGTAGGCATGTCTAGTGGACGATGCTCTAGCGGAAGTGATGGTAGCCACCACGGCTGGTGGTAGAATACTCAAACCTGCCTCATCCCATCCAGGAGCCACACGTGGAGGTTCCAAAGATTGGGGCGAGGGTGCCATAGGGTGCCCCGTCTCTGAGAAAGAAGGTCCTTCCTCAGAGGAATAGGCCTGGGAGGTGCTGTGAGAGCTCGTCGGCTGCACAATTCAGGGTTCCCGGAATATAAATGGCTCGAAGCGACCTGAGATGCTTCTGACTCCATAGGAGGAGGTGGCGGGCGAGTTGCGACATACGGCGGGAGCGTAGACCACCTTGTCGGTTGATGTACGCTACAGTCGCGGTAATGTCTGAGTGGACTGGTATGTGTTGGTTCTTGAGCAGCGCAAGAAAGCGGTCACCCCAGCCCATGGTGGAGGCATCTGTTGAGACAACAACATGCCTGGAAATTCGTTCTAAGGGCACTCCGGCCCGTAGAAAGCTAAGGTTCGTCCACGGGGTGAAGGTCTGAGGGCAGGTCGGAGTAATTGGTACTCGGAACGTGCCTGGTTGCCATGCGTACCTCTGAAGTGGTCTCATATGAAGCAATCCGACCGGTGTTGTTGCGGCTGTGGATTAAGGCTGTCACTTTTGACAAAAATCTAATTCGAACGGATATCAAATATCAAGCAATGTATTCGAATATATTCGAATATCTACGAGCGCCACCCCCCCAAAAAAAAACAAAAAAAAAACACCATAACGGAGATTCAATCACAAATTTATTAACAGTTTGACAGTCATAAACAGGACTCAGGCCATAGCCTGTCTAAATTTTTTTTTTACTTACTGAACCAGCAGGTTATCAACTTATTATGAAGTGCCACTATGCATACCCAATCACAACTTTAGGCTACATGGAAAAAAACAGAATCGGAACAGCATGGCACAATAACGTGACAACTTAAACAACAGCCAGGAGTAAGGCATATAGTAGCCGAATTCATTTCTTAATGTTGTTTGCAAGAAACACCAATCGATCAACTTGATCTGGATCAAGAGCGGCTCTCTTTTTATTCACAATGTTCCCCGCGGTGGAGAACACGCGCTCGGAGCGCACAGACGTGCCTGGCACACAAAGGTATTTGCGCGTCAATGTTGAGAGAAGTGGGTATTTGTTGCAGCCTGTGTCTCTCCACCAATGCAGCGTGTTGCTGTCTGCGGGGAGAGGAGGTTCAGTCATGTAGTTTTCAAGCTCCTGGAGACCATTTGTGTTGTGTGTGGCCGAGTCGATCGATTTATACATGTCCCCAAACAAGCTTCCCATGGCACCTAAGGCCGGAGCCACGTCTTCCCTCTCTTCCGAACAGTCGCCGTCGATCTCACTCTCAGCTTCCTTCAGCTCCTGAGATAAGCTTTCAATTACGAGGTGTTTCTGCCCAGGCGAAAGGTGAACCAAGCGGCTGAACCAGGGGTCCAGAAGGGCCGCTTTATTGAGAAGCATCCATTCGGTGTTGTTTTCATTGTAGCGCGGTTTGAAATTGTCGACCATCCTAGCTAAGAATGGAAATAAAATTAATAAATTATTGTATCTGAAAATAATTGTTTTGTTTTTAGCTCGTGATATTAACTGTATTTTTTTTTTTAAATAACGAAATTAAAGAAATTAGGGAAATGATTATTTATTTATAAATTATAAATTATTTATAATTTCGACAATAACGAAATTAGACCGTTAAGCATTAGCCTGTGCTAAAATGAATAGAAGGAAAAGACAAGCCTACCTTTCACTTCTTTGATAGCTGCTTTCTGTGTTGCGTCAGGAGTGGTGGTCAGCTGAGAGAGCATAACATGTTTTAGAGGGAGAACGGCGGATGCTGTAGGGTAGGCATCGGTGGAGAGGGCCTGAGTTGCAGTTTTGAATGGTTTCAGTGTGTCTTTTAGTTGTTCAACCACAGACCACTCCGAAGTGCTGAGTTCCAAGTGGGACATTTTCTTTTCAAAAATGACCGCGGCAACGGCTGCTTGCTGTTCGGAGGCACGGCAGATCATGTCATACGTCGTGTTCCATCTCGTGACGCAGTCATTTATCAGTCTCTCCTTTTTCAGTCCGAGAAGCTCCTGCTTTGCCTCCAACAGGCAGCAGTCACCAGGAGACTTTCCAAAATGAGCTGCCGTCTGTTTAAGGCGAGAAAGGGCCGTATCAATAGCCCTCACCTCTAGTCCCTTGCGCACGGCTAGGTTTAACGTGTGCGCCAAGCAAGGTACATGTATGAGGCCTAAATCGCGTATGGCTTTCACATAATTCTGCGCATTGTCTGTGGTGACCGCTATTACTGCTTCACGGGATATATCCCAGTCGTCCAGGGTGTTGCTGATGCTCTCTGCGACATGGGCAGCTGTGTGACTTCCCCTTAGCTCTTTCGTACAAAGAACGAAATTCTCTAGGTCCCATGTGTCTGAAATGAAGTGAGCTGTGATTGTCACGTAAGCATGTGTGGCCAGTGATGTCCACCCGTCTGTAGTTAGAGCTAGTTTCTTGTCCTGCAATAAGGTCTTAATGTTTTCTCGTGTGGTGTCATACAACTTTACTATGCGAGCTGACATAGTGGTGCGAGATGGAATTGTGTATCGTGGCTCCAGTTCCATTATGAGGTCCTGAAACCCGTCTCCCGAAATTACACTTATAGGTCTCATATCCCTACAAATAAACCTTGCCATCTTATCGGTGATGGCCTTTACCCGTGCATCTGGCAAGGTGCCAACCGGTTGTGCAGGAAAGTATGCAGTCATACGATGTTGGACGCCTGGCGATTCTCTGGCCTTCTGTGTCTCTGACGCCGCTGCCTCATTTGGATGGTAACTCGACAGGTGAGCGCGAAGATTGGATGTCGAGGATGTGTAAGTAAACCGTTTTTTGCAAATTCGGCAAACTACCTTATCTTTAACGGTTACTTTACCATCCACGGTGTAGAACCCAAAATATTTCCAGACACTACTTTTTAAATGAGTGGGTGTCGTAATTGTCCGCTCATGCTGGACGTTCTGTGCGTTATCTTCCATTTTCAAAACAGGGTGTATTGCTATTATTCGCTTGATTTGGTCATGGACCTTAGCTACAATACGTTTAGAGCGCCCTCTACTGGATGAGAGGAACAATAAAATAAAAAACAAACGGTCTAATCATAGACTGTAAAAAAAATGCGCTAAACATGGCACTTTAAAAACCGGATAGTTTATTTATAGTTCGATTACGGATATTTCACGTCATGTTCGAATGCATATTCGAATATCGAATAAAAAGTGACAGCCCTACTGTGGATGCCATATGCCCCAGGAGCCTCTGAAATAACTTAAGTGGAACCGCACTCTTGCCCTCAAACTGTCTCAGGCAAGTCAGCAGTGACTGTGCGCGCTCGCTCCTAAGCTGCGTGCACATGGCGACCGAGTTGATTTTCATACCGAGAAAAGAGATCCTCTGCACGGGGCAAAGTTTGCTCTTCTCCCAGTTGACCCGAAGGCCCAGACGGGCAAGGTGCCGGAGCACAAGATCCCTGTGTTCACAAACCTGGTCTCGAGAGTGAGCTAGGATCATCCAGTCGTCGAGATAGTTCAGGATGCGAACCCCGTGTTGCCGTAGTGGAACAAGGGCTGCCTCGACGACCTTCGTGAAGACGCGAGGAGACAGGGCTAGCCCGAATGGGAGAACGCATACTGGTATGCCCGCCCGTCGAAAACAAGCCGTAGGAACGGTCTGTGTCGAGGAAAAATGGAGACATGGAAGTAGGCGCCTTCAGGTCGATCGCTGCAAACCAATCCTGTGGCCGCACACATTCGAAAATGCCTGTGACGGGATTGGTTCAGGACACGCAGGTCGAGGATTGGTCCTAACCCAGCGGTTTTCTTGGGTACAATGAAGTAGGGGCTGTAGAAGCCGGACCTCATTTCAGCTGGAGGGACAGTCTCGATCGCACCCTTCACCAGTAGGGTGGTGACCTCCGCTCTCATGACAGGGGCATTGCCACAGTCCTACCCTCGTGCATGTCAGTGAGCACCCTGGCCTGGTACACCTGAAGGATGGCCAAAGCATGCAGTGAGGTGGCAGCCTGCCCCGCAGCTCTATAGGTCTTGCCACTCAGAGTAGACAGAAACCTACAGGCATTGATGGGGTGCTTAGGATCGCCACGCCAGGTGGAGGCGCTGTGGAGACACAGATGTGTTGCCACAGAACACTCCATGGGGGGAACCACAGTATACCTTTTGCCGCAGCCTCGCGAGGGCAGAGAAGGCAGAGAAGGCAGAAGAGGCCGCTGAGCAGTCACGAAAAGTCAAAGGAGACTCCCACGATCTCATGACCTCTTCATGCACGTCCGGGTAGAAAGGAATTGGGGTCGCCACCCCCAAAAACCAATCATCAGCCTTGAGCGCTCGGGACATGGTGGAAGGTTCCACACAAGCCCGATACGCGCAAGGCCGGGAAAGCATAGCTGTCATCAGACATCAGAAAGGGAATTCTACTAACATCTCGTGATAAGTTCTAACACTTCCTTTGGTCCTATGTCTGAAGATGACTAAAACTTCCATTCCTGATTCTAACAATACATCTAAATTGAGCTTACTTCCTTTTTCTTCTAGGATGTAGCAGACAAACTCTAACCTCCTAAAGTTTTGACTTAATATAACTTTGGTCAAAGGAACTTTGAAATTGGACTAACCGTTATATTGTGAAATGATTGATTAAAATATTAACCCCTCACAATGTTTTTGATGATACAGGATATCTTTGCTTATGTTACTAACAAAGGATAATGAAAGGGGGGACTTGCTTTGACAATGTAACCAATCGTGATGATGGAAAGCGTGACATGTTAGTCATGATGATTCTGTTTTGAGATGTCTGGGTTTGAGAACTCGTGGTGATGTATCATGTTACATTATAACAACTGTTGTATTCGTGTTTACTGGTGGGATTCTCAATGGGATTTGTCAGAGATCCACCGGCCTCGCTTCTTCTAGGGAGATTCTCTGAGAACTGCTCGAGAACTCTCCTGGCCATGATTAAAGCATTTAAAGGACATTTGCTGAGGTCTGTCTGTCATTTTCTGCTGCGCAGCAGAAACAGTTTAGGGTAAGTTAGAAAACAAGTTAGAATTAATACAATGTAAACTCGGCTGTAGTCGACTGTAGACTCGCTGGTGTATAGGACAATGTAAACTCGGCTGTAGTCGACTGTAGACTCGCTGGAGTATAGGTAAAAGGCTGTAGTCGACTGTAGACTGACAGCTCATGAAAACCCAAAATTCCTATCTCAAAAAATTAGCATATTTCATCCGACCAATAAAAGAAGTGTTTTTAATACAAAAAAAAAAGTCAACCTTCAAATAATTATGTTCAGTTATGCATTCAATAGTCAATACTTGGTCGGGAATCCTTTTGCAGAAATGACTGCTTCAATGCGGCGTGGCATGGAGGCAATCAGCCTGTGGCACTGCTGAGGTGTTATGGAGGCCCAGGATGCTTCGATAGCGGCCTTAAGCTCATCCAGAGTGTTGGGTCTTGCGTCTCTCAACTTTCTCTTCACAATATCCCACAGATTCTCTATGGGGTTCAGGTCAGGAGAGTTGGCAGGCCAATTGAGCACAGTAATACCATGGTCAGTAAACCATTTACCAGTGGTTTTGGTACTGTGAGCAGGTGCCAGGTCGTGCTGAAAAATGAAATCTTCATCTCCATAAAGCTTTTCAGCAGATGGAAGCATGAAGTGCTCCAAAATCTCCTGATAGCTAGCTTCATTGACCCTGCCCTTGATAAAACACAGTGGACCAACACCAGCAGCTGACATGGCACCCCAGACCATCACTGACTGTGGGTACTTGACACTGGACTTCAGGCATTTTGGCATTTCCTTCTCCCCAGTCTTCCTCCAGACTCTGGCACCTTGATTTCCGAATGACATGCAAAACTGAGCAACAGTCCAGTGCTGCTTCTCTGTAGCCCAGGTCAGGCGCTTCTGCCGCTGTTTCTGGTTCAAAAGTGGCTTGACCTGTGGAATGCGGCACCTGTAGCCCATTTCCTGAACACGCCTGTGCACGGTGGCTCTGGATGTTTCTACTCCAGACTCAGTCCACTGCTTCCGCAGGTCCCCCAAGGTCTGGAATCGGTCCTTCTCCACAATCTTCCTCAGGGTCCGGTCACCTCTTCTCGTTGTGCAGCATTTTTTGCCACACTTTTTCCTTCCCACAGACTTCCCACTGAGGTGCCTTGATAAAGCACTCTGGGAACAGCCTATTTGTTCAGAAATTTCTTTCTGTGTCTTACCCTCTTGCTTGAGGATGTCAATGATGGCCTTCTGGACAGCAGTCAGGTCGGCAGTCTTACCCATGATTGCGGTTTTGAGTAATGAAACAGGCTGGGAGTTTTTAAAAGCCTCAGGAATCTTTTGCAGGTGTTTAGAGTTAATTAGTTGATTCAGATGATTAGGTTAATAGCTCGTTTAGAGACCCTTTTCATGATATGCTAATTTTTTGAGACAGGAATTTTGGGTTTTCATGAGCTGTATGCCAAAATCATCAGTATTAAAACAATAAAAGACCTGAAATATTTCAGTTGGTGTGCAATGAATCTAAAATATATGAAAGTTTAATTTCTATCATTACATTATGGAAAATAATGAACTTTATCACAATATGCAAATTTTTTGAGAAGGACCTGTAGGCTCATAAAAACAACAAACGATATGCCTATGTTACAGACGAAATATGAAAGACAACATTTCGTTGACTAGTTTTGGATAGATTATTAACTGTTTACTGTAAACTAGACTACTGCCACATTGAATAAGCTTTTGTTCACCAATTTCTGCTCAAATGTTAAATATATTAGGCTATGTTTGTTTTGTCAAAAATAAAGTCATCAACTAGGATGCTATTATAGTGTTTGTTCCAATGTAGGCTTTATTCAAACCAATGAATCCTTAACTTTGAAATATGTATGATAAAATGTATACTTTAGTTTATACAAAGAAATATTACACTTGAAATATCCATCTGAGAAGTAAGTTTTTTTTTATTGTTCTAATCGCGATATCATAGTGTATGTAAACCGCAAAAAGACTGTTTAAATATGAATCGCGTCTGTGTGTGAATGAATGAACTGAACAGTTTTTACCAAACCCTATTGCTATACTGAGATGAGTGAAAATCGACTGAAATATGTTGAAATAACGTTAAAATGTCTTTGTATTAGCAACGTATTAAACTGCAAATTAATATTTATATGCCCTAATATAGGCTATCATAAAAACAACAAACGATATGCCTATGTTACAGACGAAATATGAAAGACAACATTTCGTTGACTAGTTTTGGATAGATTATTAACTGTTTACTGTAAAATAGACTACTGCCACATTGAATAAGCTTTTGTTCACCAATTTCTGCTCAAATGTTAAATATATTAGGCTATGTTTGTTTTGTCAAAAATAAAGTCATCAACTAGGATGCTATTATAGTGTTTGTTCCAATGTAGGCTTTATTCAAACTAATGAATCCTTAACTTTGAAATATTTATGATAAAATGTATACTTTAGTTTTTACAAAGAAATATTACACTTGAAATATTGTTATTTTAATTGTTGCTGTAATTGTAACCTTTTTAATAAAATAGCAAATAATATATTTACAAGGTAGATGTAAACAAAATCTTAAAAGGTCAATATAAGCCTTCTCTTCAAATTATTTGTATTGTGTTTTATTAGTGACAAATTTGGGGAGAGGATACATATCCAAAACTTTCTGAAAATACAGTATGAGAATTAACTACACAATTACTAGAAATGTTCACCTTGGATATTATACAATTTGCAAGCAAAAATACAAGTGGAAAAATACTATTTTTTTCTAGATGTTTCCAACTGTGAACCAATTTTGTAGTATGTATATATTTCTTTTCTTGTGTCCTTGTATTCTTTCTTGTGGCTCAGTGACACACCTGTGAAAAGCTCATTATGCAGGCTCATTAAGCAGGTCTTTTGTCTTCACAGGTGGGAATCACACCATTATACATGAGTCACGCCCATTTTGCATATTGCCTTTCCAAACAAAAAGTGTTTTACTAAATTTAAATCAATGTATTGTTTTATGTGAATGATTTGGCAGGATGTTTTTCAGATCATTTTGAAGCAAAAATCCTAGGCGAGAACATCCATTAGTCAAAAGTCTTGTGGACACATATTTAGTATGTGTTTTGTGGCCTTATTTCAGAGACTTTAAGTTTTAGTTTTTTCAATAACCATGCATAAACAATATTCTCTCAAAAATACAAACATGTACATACATCTTGCTCACATATTATGGTAGCCCTGTTTGTGCTATATAGAGTGAATTTACACCTTTGCCATTAACATGTTTATAAATAACTGAAAAAAGCACAAATGTCAGAGCATGTCAGAACACCTCCAGGACCCAGAAAACACCTTGGACCCCAGAGGGTTAAGATGGCCCAGAGTCTTGCTATTTACCCTGCGACTCTCCAAGACCCCCTTAACATTACAGCAGTTGACGGCAGGCCGTTGGGGTCAGGTCACGTCACTTAGTGCACTCCGCCTCTTCAGCTACAGGTGGAGGAACAGCAGGAATGGGTACATTTTTTCTTAATTCATACCCCTAAACTGCCTATAATCCTTGGTTTCCCATGGTTGACTGCTCACAACCCACATATTGACTGGTCCCGAGGAGTCGTCAGAGAGTGGGGAACCAACTGCCAGGTCTCGAGTACTGCTTTCTGCTGTTCCTCTGAGCAACTTAAGACTTTCCAAGAACCCTTGCCAACTTACCCCAAGAACAACTCCCTCTTTACAGTCAAAGCCCCATCCACGAGATCATGGCCATTTCCAGGATGGAACCTGTCACTTCCTTGTATATCCAAGGTAAACATTTCTAGTAATTGTGCAGTTAATTCTCATACTGTATTTTCAGAAAGTTTTGGAATATGTATCCCCTCCCCAAATTTGTCACTAATAAAATACAATAAAAAAAGGTTACAATTACAACAACAATTACAATTTTAATAATATTTCAAGTGTAATCTTTCTTTGTAAAAAGTATACATTTTATCATACTTATTTCAGAGGTAATGATTCATTAGTTTGAATATTGGAACAAACACTATAATAACATTTTAGTTGATAATTCAATATACCTACTTTATTTTTGACAAAACATCCCATACTATATATTTAACACATGAGCAGAAATTGGCGAACAATTCTTCGGTGTGTTGGAAATATTTTAGTGTTTACTCTGCCCTTTTACAGTCTCGCCATATTCAAACCACCTCACAGTCAGTCATGATCAAGCTAATTGCTAAATCTCCTTATAGCTAATTCTCCCAATATTTGACTAAATGGTCTTTTTTCTAAAAAAAGATTCACCTTTATCCCAGCATTTCAAATATGTTAAGATGTACTGATCAGAGCAACTTAAATAAGCCCAATTAATTTGAATTACTTAATTTTTTATTTTTTATTTCTCTGTCTTATATTCATTGGCAAAACGTCTTGGTTACGTATGGTAACCCTCGTTCCCTGAGTAGGGAATGGAGACGTCTCGTCGGAGGAGTTTCCAACGAATTGGGATCACGCTAGGGAGACCAATTGCCTTTGAGTGAACTAAAACGAGCCAATGAATATTGGCATGCAAGATTGGCATTCCGCACCCCGCCTGCCAGTGCGGGTATAAAGCGGAACCAAGCGCACACACATTTGCTTTTCGGTACAGGTACAGCAGCATGGCGACAGGACGAGACATCTCCGTTCCCTACTCAGGGAAAGAGGGTTACCATACGTAACCGAGACGTTCCATTTCGTGGGAACTCCTACGTCTCGTTGGAGGAGTTTCCAACGAATTGGGATCCCTAATAAAACGCCATGGTGCTGGCCCCTTCCAGCGCCCAGCTTAGCTTCCCGCCGGAGCAGTTTCTTGTCGTCTTTGGCGGGAGCAAGCTAGGAAGAATCACACTGCTGTTCTGCAAAGCACAGTGGATAAGGATAACGCTGGGAAAGCGTGCCCACCCGTAGGAGGGAACGCTGCGGAAGCCCCTGCCCGCCCGAAGGGAGGCACTGGAATACACATGTGTACTAACCCGTGGGGTAGTGAAACACTTGGCAGTCCTTGAGGTAGTCCAAAGAGGTGGTTCGTGGACAAACGCCCATACAAAGAAATTGCCATTGGAACCATAATGCCTCGGAGGGATTGGAGGGTGAATTGGGATGACGTGTGTCCATTATTTTAATGAAGAGTGGGCCTTTTGCAATTACCCCCGTGTCCACGGATACATACCCACTTGCCCCGGAATAGGGGGTATTCGGACACCTTTAGGGGGCGACACTGAGCTAAACCACCCCCGAACTACCACCCCCTCCCCCCACCACTCCCAAGCCACACCCCCGTCCCACTAACCCACTATTTGTCCGATTGCCCACTATATTGGTCAAATGTCCCGTTGACCCCCCCCGACCTCTAAGCCACGCCCCCGTCCCACGAACCCACTATTTGTCCGATTGCCCACTATAATGACCAAATGTCCCGTTGACCCCCCCCCCCCCCCCGTTTTAAGCCACGCCCCGTCCCACGAACCCACTATTTGTCCGATTGCCCACTATAGGTGCAATGTTACTTATATACAACATAATGTGTTAAAGGGACCATCAAAATAAAGTGAAACCCAATAATCTTATCCGGATCTCCCCGTTCCTCACTGGGGCAGTATCTAATCTCCTCCCGCGCTTCACCCTCCAAGTGGTCGAAGAGAAAGAATGCTTTATCAGCTTTGGACAGATAACGAGCCTGCATGCATGCCTCAGCCTCCTCCACCCACTCATCAATACCTATGCCGAATTTGCCACTAAATTTTGGACACCGCCTGTCCCTGTGCACAAATACAAACCGTTCCGGCGCAACAGTATCAGTCTCGACTGGTTGGGAAAAAACAGGTACTGCTGTGGTGGCAATAGCAGGACCAGTACTAGGACCAGGTAAATCACCTGGCACCTGCTCACGACACAACAGATCATTATCTGCTCGCAACTGTGCCACTAATTCTCGCATCTCCTCCTCCATAGTTGTCAATCGCTACACTCACCCAACCCGGAAAATGCCACTGCTAGAGTGATACAGCTCAATAAAAGATCAAATATGCACACTGCTGTTTTGCTTCTGAAAAAGAAAAAGAGACAATTTCACAACCAATCACAAACACAGAATTACACCCACGCCTCACTCAAAAGAATCTTTGCCTTACTAGGTAAACCATGCCGACTACGCTACAATGTGGCATTAAACGAGTGGAGAAAAAAAAAATCACAATTTAAACTAATCCAACTACGCCACCCTATATACTATAAATACTCCCATGAAGGACACACAGGTAAGTATTACCATTTGAAGGCAAAGAAAATATTAAGGGATACGTGAGTATCAGTACAAAAATACACTTTATTATAAAAACAATCATTAATTAAAGCTGCAAGCAGCATTTAGCGGTGTTCAAGCAGTTAAGGCCTTTAAGGCCGTTAAGCACAAAAGCATCAAAAGACATTAAGTTTTATTTAGCATACATTTAAACACTGACATAATAGATGGAAAAGACCATTTACAGCCAATACAGGCAATTTACCATAGGAAATACATGGTTTTAAAGCTTTTCAACAGTTATAGCGCCACCTATGGTCCGATCTCCATGAAACTTTGCATGCTTGTTCATGATATTATGTCACATATGCTTAGCAATTTTTGTGAAGTTCTGAGTTTTTATTTATGATTTATAGGCTTTTGAGTGTGTTTTGACACGCCCCTTTTCTTAATGACCCTGTTATGGTCATACACAAAATGCAAAAGTATAACTTTTTTTGATAATTATTGATCTAGAGAGTCCAGAGAATTGTCCTAGACTGGTCTGGTTCTGATCGGGCAAAAAACCAGGACTAGTTCGCAAAAGTAGGTTTTTAACATATTCGTGAATATTTAATAAACGATTTGATTGACAGCAATGGTTCTAGAGGCAAAGTTGTTCAGCATAAGGAGATCTATCAAATGATATGCAGATTGTGTGGATATGTGCCACACCACGTGATTACAGAGCCTTAAAACTCGTTAGCGCCAACTAGTGGCTGATTTCTTTCAAAATTCTTACAGACCTTTAGGGCCATGAGCCGAACATGCCCATCGAGTTTCGTTCCGATCGGCCTCCGTTAACCTTGCCTAATAGGGGCTCAAACTTCATTGGCCGATGGCGGCCATGTTTTTTGAGATACGCCAATGTCCTCATATACATACATGGCACCTTGGACCAAGACACTGCATACCGATTTTCAAGTCAATCGGACTAACGGTCAGGTGGTCATAGCTCTTTTTATGTTTTTTTAATGTTATAGCGCCACCTAGAGTTGCAATCGTCGCGATTTTTTTACTGTGACCTCAGAATGAACTCATACATATGTGTACCGAGTTTGGTGAAGCTATCTCATTTACTTCTTGAGTTATAGCCATTTTAGTAAAATAGGCTCCGCCCACAACATTCATTTTGCGCCCCCTAGCGACCGTGAATCAAAATTTCAACTTTTTTTCGATAATTATTGATATTCAGACTCCAGAGAACATTTCTGAACTGGTTTGGTTCCGATCGGGCGAAAAACCAGGGACTAGTTCGCAAAAGTAGTTTATTGACAAAATTCAAAATGGCGGAAAATCAATATGGCGGAAATGAAATCGGAGATATACGTTTTTTACTTCAGGTTTCCAGCTTTCCAGTGATATAAGACACTTGAGTCTACGACATACGGTCTAGGAGTTATGAGCAGTTTCGCGCAATTTGTTGCTATAGCGCCACCTATGGGCCAATCGGGCTCATAATTTGATAACCTCTCCTCGATTTTTGTACTACCATCTGACAAAGTTTCAAGTCTCTAGCACTTACGGTTTGGTCTGCACGATGCGTTTTAGCGGAGAATAATAATAATAATAATAATAATTAAAGCTGCAAGCAGCATTTATCGGGGTTCAAGCATTTAAGGCCTTTAAGCACATAAGCATTTAAGACATTAAGTTTTATTTAGCAAGCATGTAACAACTGACATAATAGATGGAAAAGACCATTTACAGCCAATACAAGCAATTTACTAGGGGTGCGCAATTCAGAAAATGTCACGATTCAATATCGATTTTTACACTCAAGATTCGATTCAAAATCGATTTTCAATTCAAAAACGATTCTTGATTCAAAAAACGATTTACAGTATGTAAATGTACTTTACTTTTTCCTATGTGATTGATTGTAGTAGACATACAATTTAAAAGAAAATAAACTATGTCTTCATACAAAAATAAAAACTTTTGCAACTAAAAAGTGCTAAGTGCCAAGCTTTGGCCAGCTTTTAAATACATTTAATTCAAGTTTAAAATAAAACTTAAATAAAAATATTTTACATTTAGCTTTAAAGTGCTGCAGTCAGATCAAACAAACAATCATGCTAAATGTGGTTTGTACTTCAGCTACCAGGTTGACTTGTTGAAATGTAAACTCGACTGGGCACATTGAACTTCCTAAAATTCCTAAAAATATATACTAATGTCATAAACCCTTGCAAAATTATTTTAAATAGATTTAAAAAGCCACTGCTACTGGTAACATCTATGGTTATATTGATTTGTTTAGATCCAGTGAAGTCGTATCATAGGCGTGATTTGCGGGTGGGATGGATGGGACATGCCCCCACCCCTTTTTCTCAGGATCGATACTGTCCCCCACTACTTTTTGAAACATTGAGGCACAGATGTACCCAATACAAATAAAACATCTCCAGTTACCTAGCAGAGCAATCATTTAGTTTGCTATAGCGCTTTAATCTGTTGTTTTTGAGATCCAGCTGAGCGCTCGTTGCCGCTGTTATCAGTTGCATGGATATACAGTTGTTCTCTTGTGGCTTGCGCACATTCTTCACTCTTCAATCGATCGCCGTTGCAGAGACCCTCTATTCGTTCCAGTGAAAT
The DNA here is from genome assembly GCA_030770095.1 of Gila robusta. Classification (NCBI taxonomy): domain Eukaryota; kingdom Metazoa; phylum Chordata; class Actinopteri; order Cypriniformes; family Leuciscidae; genus Gila; species Gila robusta. The sequence goes on along the minus strand of JAVALU010000126.1, from coordinate 29,134 downwards.
CACAAAATAAAACGCACACAAATGTGTCCCTGCTTGATATAGACTGTAACCACTAGCCGCGTTTCCACTGCCGGGCCAGGGCCGAGCCATGCTAGTGCGTGCCAGGGCCAGTCGCGTTTCCACTGTCACTTCCGGTGCTTGAGCGGGGCTTACTCAGGGCCAACGGCCAGGATTTCTGGCCCGTCGAATACCTTGGGCCAAAGCAGGCCAGCTCGGGCTAGAGGCGTGGTCAAGCTAAAAGGCGGAGTTTATCGGTGTTATAGAAAATTATGATCTGAAGCAAGATGTGAATCAAGGCCACGCACATCAAATAGTGCATGTCTGTAATTTGGCTTTCTGTGAGAGTAAATGTGCCTAATTAAATCTATTCGGCAAGATGGCGCCAGTGTGTTGGGCAAGCCGTCAGCCAGCTTCACGCTGCATCTGTCTTTTGTTTGCTGCTGTTTTATTTTTGTGTTTCTGCTGCCGGGATGTAACTAGCCTTCTCGTTTATAATCGCGAAACTTTGTTTGACATCCGAGCGTCCTGTGAGGGCTTGGGGCTGTCTACGGATGGCTTGGGAGAACAGGCTGGAGGCCTCCCCCCATGGTTATCTAACGTCCCAGACTACCTGCGCTGTTTCCCGTGTGATCTTCGCCGAAAAAAGCGCCACAGGAGACGTGGAAAGCGTGCCGGAGTGCTTGCTCGCCTCAAGGCTTACCTGGGGTCTTTGGATGTGCCTCGTCCTCGTCTCCTCTGCAGCGGGGGCGGCTGTCGCCCCGCTGTCTGTGGCTGCCGGGGTTCGGAGGACGCGCGCCTGCGATGGATTCGACCTGTCTTCCCCGGCCCGTTTGCCGGGGTCTCGTCGCCTGTAGTGGGCTTTTCTCCTGCCGACTTGGCCTCACAGCGTCTGCTGGTGGGCCGGGCCTCTGCTGCCTTAGCGACAGCGTCTGGTTCGGGTGCTGCTCCTCCGACGCTGTTCCGCCTTCCTCGCGGCGTGACGCGCGGTGCCCTGGGGGCCGACACCGGGCTGGGAAACCCGGCGTTGGGGAGGAAACTTCGGCCGGACTGTCGACGTGGTGTGAATTCGGCTAATTTGCGCTCACTGCAGCGGGCCTCAATACCAGACAGCTTGGACTTAACTCTTCGTATGGCCCTGATTAATGTCAGATCACTGACCAACAAAACATTTGTGCTGAATGACTTTTTTACAACCCGCAAATTGGACTTTATGCTGCTGACCGAGACGTGGCTTCATGTTGGTGAGTCCGCTCCCTTTTCTGAGCTCCTCCCTCCAAACTGTAAATTTTTTAGCTCTCCTCGGACCACTGGCAAAGGTGGAGGACTTGCCACTGTGTTTAAATCCACCTTCCAGTGTCGGCTGTCTGCGTCTGTCACCTACTCTAGTTTTGAGCTGCAGCTGTTTGAATTAAATTCCTCCCTGCCCATACTGTGTGCAGTTGTGTATCGTCCACCGAAATTCAACAAAGATTTTATGCAAGAGTTTGCTGGTTTTATAGCAGATACCAGGTTAAACTATGACCATTTTATAATTTGTGGTGACTTTAATTTACACTTATGCTGTGAAAACAAACCTATGGTGAAAGACTTTTTAAATTTTCTAAACTCTTTTAATCTCACTCAATCGGTGTCTGGCCCAACACATGAAAAGGGACACACATTAGACCTTGTGCTGTCTCATGGATTGTGTGTTCATGTAAATGAAATCTGTAACGTTTGTATTTCGGATCACTATCCTGTTTTATTTACGATCACAGTCCCATGTTCTGTTGTTAAATCTCCTGCTGCACGCTGTCGTCGTGTAATTAACAGCCAAACTCCAGTACAGTTCTCTGCTGCCTTCAAAGACTCTGTGCTCTATAACTTGGATGGAGGTGATGCTATTGGTGCTGATGAACTTATGAACCTTTTTAATTCAACTTGCACAAACATTTTGGACTCTGTGGCTCCTTTGAGGATAAAACGCACTAAAGCACTCTCAGAGCCCTGGTTAAATGATACCACCCGCTCGCTCAGACGTGCATGTCGGCAAGCTGAGAGAAGGTGGAAAAAAGATAAACTCAGAGTGTCATATGAAATCCTACAGCAATATTTATCTGACTATCAGAGAGCTGTAAAATTTGCAAAGTCTGATTTTATTTCTAAGCTGGTCAGCAACAACTGTCATAGGCCACAGGTCCTTTTCAATATGTTTACTACAATTACAAACCCCCGTAACTCTGCTCCTTTTACACCTACAGCGGAACTCTGTGACTCTTTCCTAAAATTCTTTGTTGAGAAGATTTTTGCTCTTCGATCTTCTGTAACCATCTCTTCTGACCTAGATCCCTCTGTTCCTCCAATGTGCCTTGCAGTTCTACATCAGTTTGAGCCCATATCAATCTCCTCCCTATTTGAGGTGGTCAATCATTTGCGGCCTACAAATTGTCCTTCAGACAGCATTCCCTCTCGTCTTATTAGAGAAGTTTTTGATACCATTGGACCTTGTATTTTATCATTGATGAATACCTGTTTGGTCTCTGGTTATGTTCCGTCTGCCTTCAAACACGCCGTTGTACAGCCCTTACTAAAAAAGGAAAACCTTGACCCCACTGTTTTCTCTAACTTCAGGCCTATCTCAAAACTGTCCTTCTTATCTAAAGTCCTGGAGAAAGTAGTTTATAACCAGCTGCAAACATTTTTAATTAATAATAATGTTTATGAAAAGTTCCAGTCCGGCTTCAAACCCCGTCACAGCACTGAAACTGCACTTTTAAGAGTTTTTAATGACTTGCTTTTAACTATTGACTCAGGAGTCTCTGCTGTCCTAGTGCTCTTAGACCTCACTGCTGCCTTTGACACTGTTGACCACTCAATCCTCTTGTCAAGGTTGGAGAATTGTGTGGGAATCAAAGGTACTGCACTTAGGTGGTTTCAGTCCTACCTAACAGATAGGAGCTTCTCTGTCCATCTTGGCGATTATTCCTCTGAGACAGCACCATTTACCTGTGGTGTCCCTCAAGGTTCTGTTTTGGGCCCCATTCTATTTTCGTTGTATATGCTGCCCCTAGCCTCCATTTTTGAGAAGTATGAGATCTCCTTCCATTGTTTTGCAGACGACATTCAAATTTACCTGCCCCTGAAAAGAAAGAGCTCATTACAGTCCCTGCTTGACTGTATGAAGGATATCAAAACGTGGATGAACCTAAATTTCCTCAACCTAAACGAAGACAAGACAGAGGTCATAGTGTTCGGACATCCTGAACTGTTTGATGTGGACTCTCTTGGCCCTCTAACTTCAAACAACCGCTCAACTGTGAGGAGTCTTGGTGTTATATTTGATAGTGCATTTAAACTTGATAAACAGATATCCACCACTGTTAGATCCTGCTTCTTCCAGTTGAGAACTATAGCCAAGGTAAAGGCCTATCTCCCGCATAAAGATTTAGAGAGGGTGATTAATGCCTTTATAACTTCTCGCCTTGACTACTGCAACTCCTTATATGTGGGCTTAGACAAGACATCTATTCAGCGCCTGCAGTTGGTACAAAATGCTGCTGCCCGCCTCCTAACAGGAAAAAAGAAGAGAGACCACATCACATCTGTGTTGCGCTCCCTCCACTGGCTTCCCGTTCATTACAGGATTGATTTTAAAATCTTACTCTTAACTTTTAAATGCCTAAATGGATTGGCTCCATTGTATTTAACAGAGCTTCTTAATGTTCACACTCCAACTAGAGTGTTGAGATCCACCAATCTCTTCCTCCTGGACGTGCCCAGAAGCAGACTTAAAACCAGAGGCGATAGAGCCTTCAGTGTAGCTGCCCCAAACTTATGGAACAACCTGCCACTCCAGATTAGAACTGCCCCAACTCTCGCACGCTTCAAATTACTGTTAAAAACACATTTCTTTTCTTTGGCATTTCCTCTCAGCTAAGTTTGTTATCTTTCCTGGCAAATTTTAAACCTAACTTCACTATATATCATATACTGTATATTATAATGTTTCTGGTTGTAGTTTTACTGTGTGCCTTGTTGTATTTTTATCCTGTGAAGCACCTTGGTCAACTTTGGTTGTTTTAAGTGTGCTATACAAATAAAGTTGATATTGATATTGATATTGATGTACATTTCACTGTTTTTATATCGCGCAAAATAATCGCTGCTCGAAATGGAGAATCGCCTGTATTGGTCTGTCGAAGATACCAAGGCTCTTCTGAGCATTTGGGCAGAAGACAGGGTACAACGTCAATTTGACGGCGTGTGAAGAAACAAGGACGTTATAAAATACAACGATGCTGAACTTTCTAAGCTAAGCATTCAGTGAGCAACGCTTCAAGTTCAGGAAAAAATAAAAAAGTTGCGGGCGCAGTATTGTACAAGGCGATTAAAACGCACAATGGACAAAGCGGAGCTCAGAGAAGGAACTTTCCATGGTTCGACTTGATGGACGGTGTGCTGGGTCACCGTCCCTCTGTTAGTGGCGACTCACGAGACAAGTCGGGACACTATTGCAGCCACGGCCGTGAGTTAATATACATGCTATCTTCCTAACTTAAAAAATAAATAAATTCATAATACCCGCTGAAATGGGTTGGGTTGTATGACGTTTGATCCAGAAAGGCGTGTTAGGGGTGGGATTTAGGGCAGCGCTGCGGGGCTACTGGCCCGGCAGTGGAAACGCAAGCCCGGTGCTTAAGGCCCGAGGCCACTGGCTCGGCTCGGCTCGCTGTTAGCCTTGGCCTGGCAGTGGAAACGCGGCTACTGATGAACGTATTCGGTTTTGATGAGAGAGAGAAAAACTATATGAGTGCAGATTAGAACCTGTAACTTCTGACATGCTTGGCAAAAGATCTACCACTAGACCATTTAAGAACTCAAATGAAATTTGCGGATCGATGCATTTATATTTACGGGTTGAGTTGAGAGGCTGCACAGTTTGACCAGCAGCCGCACACCAGGCTGCCGGATGGTGTTGCTAACAACTTGCAATGTATAACTTTTATCAGACTGGCCCTTGCGGACACTATCAGACCACCGGGAAAAATCCTGACTCTCTCGATTGCCACTCCACCCCTGCACGCCATTTAAAATAAAAAAATATATTTTTGGAATTCTATGAATTGATTTTGAATCGGTTAAGCTTGAATCGCGATAAAAATGTTATAGCGCCACCTATGGTCCGATCTCCATAAAATGTTGCATGTTTGATGATGTGGTCACATATGCTCACCAATTTTTGTGAAGTTCTGAGTTTTTATTTATGATTTATTTGAGTGTATTTTGCCATGCCCCTTTTCTAAATCACCCTGTTATAGCTATGGATGGGACGATTACCAGTTTCACTATAAACTACGATAAAATGTGCAGATGGTTAGTATTATCATTTAAAAGGTTATTATTAAAACCGTGTTTGATTATCGCGATTTGAATAACTCACTATAAATCCTGTCCACATTCTGGGACAGGCGCGCAGCGCGCAAAGTTTTTTTTTTATTCGAGAAGGAATGGCGGAAGGCAGTGTGCGTGCTCTGGAGATTTTTCAGCCTTTTAAGAGGACCAAATGGTCATATTTTGGCACAAAAGTCTTGAGGGAAATTTAATCGAGGATGGTCACCCTGTCTGCAGAACATGCACAAAAAAAGTTGCTGCAATAGGGGGAAACACTTAAATCGGTCAATCGTCTTATGTGACCATCACCCACTGTTGTATAGCGAACGAAACATGCAAGGCAAGTTAACTTTGACCTCAATAACAAAACTACGTCTGGGAAATAATTGGGAACAAAATGTTATTTTGAATTGAAATATTATATCTCACTCACTTGAAATAAACGTGAAGCTTCCGCTAAGAAAAAGTTCCCAGCAAGTGGCTTTGAGCCAAAGATGAATGAACACGTACAAACAAGACTATTAAGGGTGATATTTAAGAAATAATAATGTATTTTGCACTTATTATACAGATTTTTCTTTGCTACATAATTACGGGGACATATTGAATTTAGATTAATGTTTTAAATCTTAACTTGTAATTCCATTTTGTACAGCGGATTTAATTTTCAATACAATCAAAAACGGATACGCAAGAGTCAAGACGGCAAGTTGTATTTGAATGAAATGAGAGAGCGCGTTATACATGGATGTGCTGTGTTATAATGCGTTGCTATTGACAACGGTCATTATAAGGAAGGAAATGCCATAGAATAGAATCTTGCTTTAAAAAGTGCATAGAGCTGCTTGTTTTATTTGTTGTTTGTTGATTTTCAAATATATATATTTTTTAATGTTTTCAGTGTGAGCACCAGTTCTTTTTGAAGACTTTCATCTCGTTTTAACAAAACCGTGATAATATTGATAATCACGATAATTTTGCTCACTATAATCGTGATATGAAATTTTCACAGCTCTAACGTCACAGCTCTAACGCACCGCAGAGTGTAAATAAAGGGGTTACAGTCAATAGCCTACGAATGGAATGTTATTATGCGTCATAGAACATTGCCCTCCCAACTTGCTAAAGGTTGGATTTGCTCCATCTTTTGATAAGTTTTGTTAATAAAACCTTGAATCCATGTAAGACACAATGTCATTACACAATCCATGTCATGAGAGTCAATGAATCCATGTTATTCAACACAACGTTAACACATGTAAAGGCCAATTATTAATTTTTTTTTTTTTGCAGTGATGACGGTGACTAGCTCAGACCAGTGGCAGGCGTCATGTGACCACGGTATTGCTATCAATGAGAAAATTATATTTATAAAAAGGAAATAGTTCTTTTTGTAGTTTGTTTCAGAAAGATGAGTCACAAATATGAACAATTGATAACAGTCAATAAATCAAAACAGACATCACCGACTAGTCGTTTCTTTTGGGAATGAATGATGAAATGTACAAAAAGAAATGTAATCAGATATTGGAATTGACTCAAAACACAATGATTCAGAATTCCTTCCAATAAACACCTTTACTGTCAATAGTAAACAGTATGTTCAACAATATGAATTGGAAATGCTGTAAAGATGAATAGATTCAGTTGATCAAAGTTTGTGAATCAAATGATTCAGTTTAAAGAGTTGTTCAAACTTCTCTCGATCAGTTCAAGTACAAAAAACAAAGTCTGTCCATTTAAGAAGCAAAAATAAATCAATCACTTAATCCCATGAATCAAAGTCCTTTGAGTCTGAAAAACAAAAGAAAATTGGAAACATCCTACCAGTTGATAGTTTCAAACAGGTCCATGGGCACTGGTCAGCTCGGCATTTGTGCACATTTAATAGCATCCTTTAGGCAGAAGATTAATTTCCAATGGATTATTTATGGCACAAAACAGGATAGGCCTACTTGCGGATCACGTTCACATAGATTCACATAGATATTGGGGATATTCAAATTAATTAACCAATCATACCATTGATCAGCTCTACCAAACTTGGATGTCTTTTTTTCCAGTAATAAACAAACATTGTTAAGTTGTTTTGATTGATACTGTGAAGCAGCTTTGATACAATCTGTATTGTGAAAAGCGCTATATAAATATATTTGACTTGACTTGACATAGAGAAAAAAACTGAGAACAAGAAAACCCAGCTTTGCAAAACACAAGACAAACGTACAATAATTATGCGCATCTCAAATTACACATTAATCTAACTTTTGGACATTTATAGAACACATCAACACTCATAAATCACTCATTGTCTCAACTCATGATACAATAAGCATCGTTACACGTGGTAGCTTTAGCTTTGGCTAACTCGTTCAGATCGCGCTGTGATTGCTACCTACTCAACTTAATTCATATCAAATAATTTCTGAAATTGACATCTATATCTTTCATATGTCTTTTTATATTCAGTTTCCATATAAAAAATAAATCACTCACCAAAACGAGATTGCATCACATATTCACAATAAGAAGATTATTCAATACAGATTTCCACTCTGGGATCCTTCGATTTCCACTCCACTTTTCTCTCTCTGACAACACACCAGCCTGACGCTTCCAAGTGCACTCAATCACAGTTCCCGTTCGATTATGATTATGATTTAGTGAAAGGAGTTTCTGGAGAAATGGTCCGTGTGCTGCGCGTCGTCTGTTCTCATCTGATTCTCTCGTCTGTTCATGCTGACTGACAGCGTCGCCGGCGCGAACTGTGGGCGGGCCTAATGAATTGGCCGCTACTGTTGGCTCTCAGGGCTGTCAGTCACTGCAGCACAATCAGTGATTGGATGAATAGCGTTTCTTTGTAGAACACTTTAATTCTTTCTTTTCTTAACTTTTTCCAACTCTCAAGTCATTTACTGGTGGCCTGAGTTACCCGGGTTACAACTGTATTTCTAAAACAATGGTTCTAGCTTAGATTATTGCCCAGTTGTTTGGTCGAGTGCATAAAGACAAACATTTAAGAATAAGAATGTGCTGGTGAAAGATTGTCTCTGCTTTGTTTTATAAGAAATATTTCTGTGTCTAGAATTCCTAATTTCCTGTACTCTCAGTTTGTGTATAGTACTGCTAGTCATGATTTTAACACCAGGCATGCATAAAAGGGATGTTTTTATTTTATTTCGAAAACCACTGCAAAACATCGGACTGTAATGTATAGAAGAATGAAACTATGGAAGAATTTACCATTGATATTACACATTTTGACAAGAGACACTCTACACTCTACACAAGAAAAATGAGTTTTAAAAAAATATTTTAAGGAACAGTTAATAGCACTATATATAGTACATTGTTGATTTTGATATTTGGAATGAATGTTAGGTTCATTGACTTAACTTTTTATTGTTTTTGATTAAATGTAGTATTTGTATTTAATTGTTGGGACCCCAGGAAGAGAAGCCTCTGCAGTGGCTAATGGGGATCCAAATAAACTAATAATCTTAGATCATACTTAGGAAAGACCATTTAAAGCCAATACAGGCAATTTACTAAGGAAAATATATATTTTTTTTTTAAGTTTTTTTTTTTACAGATATAGCACCTTGTCTTGCCTGATCTCCACCACTTTTATTAGTAGTCCTCAAAGTGTGCCCATATATATGTGTCAAATTTGTTGTAAATATCTCATTTCGTTTTGAAGTTGAGACACTTATATTTATGAGAGCATAAAAATTATTCATGGGTGTCATTGATTGGATTTTTTTTTCTCAGTTCCTATCATAATTTTGACATTTGGGCATTATTGTTTAGTTATTTACCTATGCTTTCAAATTGCCTGTTTTTTTGTTGTTGTCTCGATCAGACTAATGGTCTTTGAAGATAACAACAATTTTTTTTAAGGTCTAAATGACACCGTTACAAAAACCAAAAGGAAAAACCTGGCATGTTTGGTACCGTTGGACTCGGCAAGGATTCAGGAGTATAAGGAGGTCACACTGAAAAAAAGGCTGGCGTGAAAAATCTCAGGCTCCTTCAGGGCATTGTGCCGATGATGTACTGTATACTGAGTTTTTTGAGATATGCCAATGTTCTCATAGACTATTAAGGTACCCTGGCCAAAGACACTGCATGCCATCTTTCATTAAACTAACGTTTGGATGCGGTTATAACCATTGTCATTATTTTGTTTCCCTGTTTTAGCGCCACCAAGTGGCCAATCGTCGCGATTTTTTTCATGTGACCTCAGATTGAGCTCATGAACATGTGTCCCAAGTTTAGTGAAAATATCTCTTTCCGTTCACAAGTTATAGCTGTTTTAGTAAAAGTGGCTCTGGTCCCATCAAACATTTTGGTTCCCCTTAGCGACCGACAATTTAAATTTAGAATTTTTTTGATGATTATTGACCGTCAGACTCCATAGAATATTTCTGCAGTGGTTTGGTTCCAATCAGGCCAAAAACCTAAGAGTAGTGCGCAAAAGTAGGTTTTACACAAAAACGCGATTTACTCAAAATTGGAGCCTGAAGGGCAAGCCAATCCAAGGCATGCATCTTGTCCGGCTTGAGCCAAGGATTCCAACGATGTAAGACACTTGAGCCTACGCCTAACGGTTGAGGAGTTATGAGCCGTTTCGTACTTTTGGCCGCTGTAGCGCCACCTATGGGCCAATCGGGGCGTGCCTTGGTGACGTTGTAGGCGGTGTGAGTACTACCAGCCCCCAAAGTTTCAAAACTCTACGACTTACGGTTCGTTCTGCCCGATCAGTTTTATGTCTGAATGTTGCATCATGGGAAAATTAACAATAACAATAGGGTTTCAGCACTGAAGTGCTTGAACCCCTAATAAGGGCCTAAAAAAGGGCCACAAAAAGGCCTCTAAAAAAAAAAACATAGGTTCTAGGCACTTGCCGCTTGCGCTGCTGCGTTCCAAAAACTTTATCAAGCCTTTTAACATGTGCCTCGGAGAGGAAAAAGTACGTTTTTTGCCCTTTTAGCTCATTTATCATGGAAATGTGGTGAATTTTTTTTTACCTTTTAAACTGTGACACCTCCACTGATGGCCCGATCTCCATAAAAGTTTGCATGCTTCTTTAGAATAATATGCCGCATGTGCTCAGCTAATTTGGTGAAGTTCTGAGCAGAGCAGACCATTTTTCAGTCATTTAAATGTCATTTTGCATAGGATATTATAGAGCATTTTTCACCTTTATAGCAGTTAAAGCGCCACCGATGGCCCGACGTCCATAAAAGTTTCCAAGCCTCTTTAGGGTCAGGTGACGCATGTGCACGCCCGGTTTTGTGAGGTTGTATGCAAATCAGGCAGGAAGAGGGCCGCTTTTAGCCATTTCGTGGGATTTGCCATAGAAAAACATCATTTTGACACCTTTTTAACAGTTATAGCGCCACCAAGTGGCCAGTCGCCGCGTCCTTTTCAAGGCGACCACAGAATGAGCTCTTACACAGGTGCGCTGAGTTTGGTGAAAATATCTCGTTCCGTTCACGAGTTATAGCCAATTTAGTAAAAGGGGCTCCTCCCACTTGGAACGTTTTGGCGGCCCTTAGGGACCGTGAACCGAAATTTCCACTTTTTTTTGATAATTATTGACATTCAGACTCCATAGAATCTTGCTGCACTGGTTTGGTTCTGGCCGGGCCAAAAACCTAGGACTAGTTCGCAAAAGTAGGTTTTTGGAAAAACCCAAAATACCCGAAAATGTACCCAGGGTGACGAGCCAATCCGAGGCATGCATCTTGTCCGGCTCGAGCCAAGGATTCCAACGATGTAAGACACTTGAGCCTAGGCCCGACGGTTGAGGAGTTATGAGCCATTTCGTACTTTTGGCCGCTGTAGCGCCACCTATGGGCCAATCGGGGCGTGCCTTGGTGACGTTGTAGGCGGTGTGAGTACTACCAGCCCCCAAAGTTTCAAAGCTCTACGACTTACGGTTCGTTCTGCCCGATCAGTTTTATGTCTGAATGTTGCATCATGGGAAAATTAACAATAACAATAGGGTTTCAGCACTGAAGTGCTTGAACCCCTAATAAGGGCCTAAAAAAGGGCCACAAAAAGGCCTCTAAAAAAAAAACCATAGGTTCTAGGCACTTGCCGCTTGCGCTGCTGCGTTCCAAAAACTTTATCAAGCCTTTTAACATGTGCCTCGGAGAGGAAAAAGTACGTTTTTTGCCCTTTTAGCTCATTTATCATGGAAATGTGGTGAATTATTTTTTTACCTTTTAAACTGTGACACCTCCACTGATGGCCCGATCTCCATAAAAGTTTGCATGCTTCTTTAGAATAATATGCCGCATGTGCTCAGCTAATTTGGTGAAGTTCTGAGCAGAGCAGACCATTTTTCAGTCATTTAAATGTCATTTTGCATAGGATATTATAGAGCATTTTTCACCTTTATAGCAGTTAAAGCGCCACCGATGGCCCGACGTCCATAAAAGTTTCCAAGCCTCTTTAGGATCAGGTGACGCATGTGCACGCCCGGTTTTGTGAGGTTGTATGCAAATGAGGCAGGAAGAGGGCCGCTTTTAGCCATTTCATGGGATTTGCCATAGAAAAACATCATTTTGACACCTTTTTGAACAGTTATAGCGCCACCAAGTGGCCAGTCGCCGCGTCCTTTTCAAGGCGACCACAGAATGAGCTCTTACACAGGTGCGCTGAGTTTGGTGAAAATATCTCGTTCCGTTCACGAGTTATAGCCAATTTAGTAAAAGGGGCTCCTCCCACTTGGAACGTTTTGGCGGCCCTTAGGGACCGTGAACCGAAATTTCCACTTTTTTTTGATAATTATTGACATTCAGACTCCATAGAATCTTGCTGCACTGGTTTGGTTCTGGCCGGGCCAAAAACCTAGGACTAGTTCGCAAAAGTAGGTTTTTGGAAAAACCCAAAATACCCGAAAATGTACCCAGGGTGACGAGCCAATCCGAGGCATGCATCTTGTCCGGCTCGAGCCAAGGATTCCAACGATGTAAGACACTTGAGCCTAGGCCCGACGGTTGAGGAGTTATGAGCCATTTCGTACTTTTGGCCGCTGTAGCGCCACCTATGGGCCAATCGGGGCGTGCCTTGGTGACGTTGTAGGCGGTGTGAGTACTACCAGCCCCCAAAGTTTCAAAGCTCCACGACTTACGGTTCGTTCTGCCCGATCAGTTTTATGTCTGAATGTTGCATCATGGGAAAATTAACAATAACAATAGGGTTTCAGCACTGAAGTGCTTGAACCCCTAATAAGGGCCTAAAAAAGGGCCACAAAAAGGCCTCTAAAAAAAAAACCATAGGGTCTAGGCACTTGCCGCTTGCGCTGCTGCGTTCCAAAAACTTTATCAAGCCTTTTAACATGTGCCTCGGAGAGGAAAAAGTACGTTTTTTGCCCTTTTAGCTCATTTATCATGGAAATGTGGTGAATTATTTTTTTACCTTTTAAACTGTGACACCTCCACTGATGGCCCGATCTCCATAAAAGTTTGCATGCTTCTTTAGAATAATATGCCGCATGTGCTCAGCTAATTTGGTGAAGTTCTGAGCAGAGCAGACCATTTTTCAGTCATTTAAATGTCATTTTGCATAGGATATTATAGAGCATTTTTCACCTTTATAGCAGTTAAAGCGCCACCGATGGCCCGACGTCCATAAAAGTTTCCAAGCCTCTTTAGGATCAGGTGACGCATGTGCACGCCCGGTTTTGTGAGGTTGTATGCAAATCAGGCAGGAAGAGGGCCGCTTTTAGCCATTTCATGGGATTTGCCATAGAAAAACATCATTTTGACACCTTTTTGAACAGTTATAGCGCCACCAAGTGGCCAGTCGCCGCGTCCTTTTCAAGGCGACCACAGAATGAGCTCTTACACAGGTGCGCTGAGTTTGGTGAAAATATCTCGTTCCGTTCACGAGTTATAGCCAATTTAGTAAAAGGGGCTCCTCCCACTTGGAACGTTTTGGCGGCCCTTAGGGACCGTGAACCGAAATTTCCACTTTTTTTTGATAATTATTGACATTCAGACTCCATAGAATCTTGCTGCACTGGTTTGGTTCTGGCCGGGCCAAAAACCTAGGACTAGTTCGCAAAAGTAGGTTTTTGGAAAAACCCAAAATACCCGAAAATGTACCCAGGGTGACGAGCCAATCCGAGGCATGCATCTTGTCCGGCTTGAGCCAAGGATTCCAACGATGTAAGACACTTGAGCCTACGCCTAACGGTTGAGGAGTTATGAGCCGTTTCGTACTTTTGGCCGCTGTAGCGCCACCTATGGGCCAATCGGGGCGTGCCTTGGTGACGTTGTAGGCGGTGTGAGTACTACCAGCCCCCAAAGTTTCAAAGCTCTACGACTTACGGTTCGTTCTGCCCGATCAGTTTTATGTCTGAATGTTGCATCATGGGAAAATTAACAATAACAATAGGGTTTCAGCACTGAAGTGCTTGAACCCCTAATAAGGGCCTAAAAAAGGGCCACAAAAAGGCCTCTAAAAAAAAAACCATAGGTTCTAGGCACTTGCCGCTTGCGCTGCTGCGTTCCAAAAACTTTATCAAGCCTTTTAACATGTGCCTCGGAGAGGAAAAAGTACGTTTTTTGCCCTTTTAGCTCATTTATCATGGAAATGTGGTGAATTATTTTTTTACCTTTTAAACTGTGACACCTCCACTGATGGCCCGATCTCCATAAAAGTTTGCATGCTTCTTTAGAATAATATGCCGCATGTGCTCAGCTAATTTGGTGAAGTTCTGAGCAGAGCAGACCATTTTTCAGTCATTTAAATGTCATTTTGCATAGGATATTATAGAGCATTTTTCACCTTTATAGCAGTTAAAGCGCCACCGATGGCCCGACGTCCATAAAAGTTTCCAAGCCTCTTTAGGATCAGGTGACGCATGTGCACGCCCGGTTTTGTGAGGTTGTATGCAAATCAGGCAGGAAGAGGGCCGCTTTTAGCCATTTCATGGGATTTGCCATAGAAAAACATCATTTTGACACCTTTTTAACAGTTATAGCGCCACCAAGTGGCCAGTCGCCGCGTCCTTTTCAAGGCGACCACAGAATGAGCTCTTACACAGGTGCGCTGAGTTTGGTGAAAATATCTCGTTCCGTTCACGAGTTATAGCCAATTTAGTAAAAGGGGCTCCTCCCACTTGGAACGTTTTGGCGGCCCTTAGGGACCGTGAACCGAAATTTCCACTTTTTTTTGATAATTATTGACATTCAGACTCCATAGAATCTTGCTGCACTGGTTTGGTTCTGGCCGGGCCAAAAACCTAGGACTAGTTCGCAAAAGTAGGTTTTTGGAAAAACCCAAAATACCCGAAAATGTACCCAGGGTGACGAGCCAATCCGAGGCATGCATCTTGTCCGGCTCGAGCCAAGGATTCCAACGATGTAAGACACTTGAGCCTAGGCCTAACGGTTGAGGAGTTATGAGCCGTTTCGTACTTTTGGCCGCTGTAGCGCCACCTATGGGCCAATCGGGGCGTGCCTTGGTGACGTTGTAGGCGGTGTGAGTACTACCAGCCCCCAAAGTTTCAAAGCTCTACGACTTACGGTTCGTTCTGCCCGATCAGTTTTATGTCTGAATGTTGCATCATGGGAAAATTAACAATAACAATAGGGTTTCAGCACTGAAGTGCTTGAACCCCTAATAAGGGCCTAAAAAAGGGCCACAAAAAGGCCTCTAAAAAAAAAACCATAGGGTCTAGGCACTTGCCGCTTGCGCTGCTGCGTTCCAAAAACTTTATCAAGCCTTTTAACATGTGCCTCGGAGAGGAAAAAGTACGTTTTTTGCCCTTTTAGCTCATTTATCATGGAAATGTGGTGAATTATTTTTTTACCTTTTAAACTGTGACACCTCCACTGATGGCCCGATCTCCATAAAAGTTTGCATGCTTCTTTAGAATAATATGCCGCATGTGCTCAGCTAATTTGGTGAAGTTCTGAGCAGAGCAGACCATTTTTCAGTCATTTAAATGTCATTTTGCATAGGATATTATAGAGCATTTTTCACCTTTATAGCAGTTAAAGCGCCACCGATGGCCCGACGTCCATAAAAGTTTCCAAGCCTCTTTAGGATCAGGTGACGCATGTGCACGCCCGGTTTTGTGAGGTTGTATGCAAATCAGGCAGGAAGAGGGCCGCTTTTAGCCATTTCATGGGATTTGCCATAGAAAAACATCATTTTGACACCTTTTTGAACAGTTATAGCGCCACCAAGTGGCCAGTCGCCGCGTCCTTTTCAAGGCGACCACAGAATGAGCTCTTACACAGGTGCGCTGAGTTTGGTGAAAATATCTCGTTCCGTTCACGAGTTATAGCCAATTTAGTAAAAGGGGCTCCTCCCACTTGGAACGTTTTGGCGGCCCTTAGGGACCGTGAACCGAAATTTCCACTTTTTTTTGATAATTATTGACATTCAGACTCCATAGAATCTTGCTGCACTGGTTTGGTTCTGGCCGGGCCAAAAACCTAGGACTAGTTCGCAAAAGTAGGTTTTTGGAAAAACCCAAAATACCCGAAAATGTACCCAGGGTGACGAGCCAATCCGAGGCATGCATCTTGTCCGGCTCGAGCCAAGGATTCCAACGATGTAAGACACTTGAGCCTAGGCCCGACGGTTGAGGAGTTATGAGCCGTTTCGTACTTTTGGCCGCTGTAGCGCCACCTATGGGCCAATCGGGGCGTGCCTTGGTGACGTTGTAGGCGGTGTGAGTACTACCAGCCCCCAAAGTTTCAAAGCTCTACGACTTACGGTTCGTTCTGCCCGATCAGTTTTATGTCTGAATGTTGCATCATGGGAAAATTAACAATAACAATAGGGTTTCAGCACTGAAGTGCTTGAACCCCTAATAAGGGCCTAAAAAAGGGCCACAAAAAGGCCTCTAAAAAAAAAACCATAGGGTCTAGGCACTTGCCGCTTGCGCTGCTGCGTTCCAAAAACTTTATCAAGCCTTTTAACATGTGCCTCGGAGAGGAAAAAGTACGTTTTTTGCCCTTTTAGCTCATTTATCATGGAAATGTGGTGAATTATTTTTTTACCTTTTAAACTGTGACACCTCCACTGATGGCCCGATCTCCATAAAAGTTTGCATGCTTCTTTAGAATAATATGCCGCATGTGCTCAGCTAATTTGGTGAAGTTCTGAGCAGAGCAGACCATTTTTCAGTCATTTAAATGTCATTTTGCATAGGATATTATAGAGCATTTTTCACCTTTATAGCAGTTAAAGCGCCACCGATGGCCCGACGTCCATAAAAGTTTCCAAGCCTCTTTAGGATCAGGTGACGCATGTGCACGCCCGGTTTTGTGAGGTTGTATGCAAATGAGGCAGGAAGAGGGCCGCTTTTAGCCATTTCATGGGATTTGCCATAGAAAAACATCATTTTGACACCTTTTTGAACAGTTATAGCGCCACCAAGTGGCCAGTCGCCGCGTCCTTTTCAAGGCGACCACAGAATGAGCTCTTACACAGGTGCGCTGAGTTTGGTGAAAATATCTCGTTCCGTTCACGAGTTATAGCCAATTTAGTAAAAGGGGCTCCTCCCACTTGGAACGTTTTGGCGGCCCTTAGGGACCGTGAACCGAAATTTCCACTTTTTTTTGATAATTATTGACATTCAGACTCCATAGAATCTTGCTGCACTGGTTTGGTTCTGGCCGGGCCAAAAACCTAGGACTAGTTCGCAAAAGTAGGTTTTTGGAAAAACCCAAAATACCCGAAAATGTACCCAGGGTGACGAGCCAATCCGAGGCATGCATCTTGTCCGGCTCGAGCCAAGGATTCCAACGATGTAAGACACTTGAGCCTAGGCCCGACGGTTGAGGAGTTATGAGCCATTTCGTACTTTTGGCCGCTGTAGCGCCACCTATGGGCCAATCGGGGCGTGCCTTGGTGACGTTGTAGGCGGTGTGAGTACTACCAGCCCCCAAAGTTTCAAAGCTCCACGACTTACGGTTCGTTCTGCCCGATCAGTTTTATGTCTGAATGTTGCATCATGGGAAAATTAACAATAACAATAGGGTTTCAGCACTGAAGTGCTTGAACCCCTAATAAGGGCCTAAAAAAGGGCCACAAAAAGGCCTCTAAAAAAAAAACCATAGGGTCTAGGCACTTGCCGCTTGCGCTGCTGCGTTCCAAAAACTTTATCAAGCCTTTTAACATGTGCCTCGGAGAGGAAAAAGTACGTTTTTTGCCCTTTTAGCTCATTTATCATGGAAATGTGGTGAATTATTTTTTTACCTTTTAAACTGTGACACCTCCACTGATGGCCCGATCTCCATAAAAGTTTGCATGCTTCTTTAGAATAATATGCCGCATGTGCTCAGCTAATTTGGTGAAGTTCTGAGCAGAGCAGACCATTTTTCAGTCATTTAAATGTCATTTTGCATAGGATATTATAGAGCATTTTTCACCTTTATAGCAGTTAAAGCGCCACCGATGGCCCGACGTCCATAAAAGTTTCCAAGCCTCTTTAGGATCAGGTGACGCATGTGCACGCCCGGTTTTGTGAGGTTGTATGCAAATCAGGCAGGAAGAGGGCCGCTTTTAGCCATTTCATGGGATTTGCCATAGAAAAACATCATTTTGACACCTTTTTGAACAGTTATAGCGCCACCAAGTGGCCAGTCGCCGCGTCCTTTTCAAGGCGACCACAGAATGAGCTCTTACACAGGTGCGCTGAGTTTGGTGAAAATATCTCGTTCCGTTCACGAGTTATAGCCAATTTAGTAAAAGGGGCTCCTCCCACTTGGAACGTTTTGGCGGCCCTTAGGGACCGTGAACCGAAATTTCCACTTTTTTTTGATAATTATTGACATTCAGACTCCATAGAATCTTGCTGCACTGGTTTGGTTCTGGCCGGGCCAAAAACCTAGGACTAGTTCGCAAAAGTAGGTTTTTGGAAAAACCCAAAATACCCGAAAATGTACCCAGGGTGACGAGCCAATCCGAGGCATGCATCTTGTCCGGCTCGAGCCAAGGATTCCAACGATGTAAGACACTTGAGCCTAGGCCTAACGGTTGAGGAGTTATGAGCCATTTCGTACTTTTGGCCGCTGTAGCGCCACCTATGGGCCAATCGGGGCGTGCCTTGGTGACGTTGTAGGCGGTGTGAGTACTACCAGCCCCCAAAGTTTCAAAGCTCTACGACTTACGGTTCGTTCTGCCCGATCAGTTTTATGTCTGAATGTTGCATCATGGGAAAATTAACAATAACAATAGGGTTTCAGCACTGAAGTGCTTGAACCCCTAATAAGGGCCTAAAAAAGGGCCACAAAAAGGCCTCTAAAAAAAAAACCATAGGGTCTAGGCACTTGCCGCTTGCGCTGCTGCGTTCCAAAAACTTTATCAAGCCTTTTAACATGTGCCTCGGAGAGGAAAAAGTACGTTTTTTGCCCTTTTAGCTCATTTATCATGGAAATGTGGTGAATTATTTTTTTACCTTTTAAACTGTGACACCTCCACTGATGGCCCGATCTCCATAAAAGTTTGCATGCTTCTTTAGAATAATATGCCGCATGTGCTCAGCTAATTTGGTGAAGTTCTGAGCAGAGCAGACCATTTTTCAGTCATTTAAATGTCATTTTGCATAGGATATTATAGAGCATTTTTCACCTTTATAGCAGTTAAAGCGCCACCGATGGCCCGACGTCCATAAAAGTTTCCAAGCCTCTTTAGGATCAGGTGACGCATGTGCACGCCCGGTTTTGTGAGGTTGTATGCAAATGAGGCAGGAAGAGGGCCGCTTTTAGCCATTTCATGGGATTTGCCATAGAAAAACATCATTTTGACACCTTTTTGAACAGTTATAGCGCCACCAAGTGGCCAGTCGCCGCGTCCTTTTCAAGGCGACCACAGAATGAGCTCTTACACAGGTGCGCTGAGTTTGGTGAAAATATCTCGTTCCGTTCACGAGTTATAGCCAATTTAGTAAAAGGGGCTCCTCCCACTTGGAACGTTTTGGCGGCCCTTAGGGACCGTGAACCGAAATTTCCACTTTTTTTTGATAATTATTGACATTCAGACTCCATAGAATCTTGCTGCACTGGTTTGGTTCTGGCCGGGCCAAAAACCTAGGACTAGTTCGCAAAAGTAGGTTTTTGGAAAAACCCAAAATACCCGAAAATGTACCCAGGGTGACGAGCCAATCCGAGGCATGCATCTTGTCCGGCTCGAGCCAAGGATTCCAACGATGTAAGACACTTGAGCCTAGGCCTAACGGTTGAGGAGTTATGAGCCGTTTCGTACTTTTGGCCGCTGTAGCGCCACCTATGGGCCAATCGGGGCGTGCCTTGGTGACGTTGTAGGCGGTGTGAGTACTACCAGCCCCCAAAGTTTCAAAGCTCTACGACTTACGGTTCGTTCTGCCCGATCAGTTTTATGTCTGAATGTTGCATCATGGGAAAATTAACAATAACAATAGGGTTTCAGCACTGAAGTGCTTGAACCCCTAATAAGGGCCTAAAAAAGGGCCACAAAAAGGCCTCTAAAAAAAAAACCATAGGTTCTAGGCACTTGCCGCTTGCGCTGCTGCGTTCCAAAAACTTTATCAAGCCTTTTAACATGTGCCTCGGAGAGGAAAAAGTACGTTTTTTGCCCTTTTAGCTCATTTATCATGGAAATGTGGTGAATTATTTTTTTACCTTTTAAACTGTGACACCTCCACTGATGGCCCGATCTCCATAAAAGTTTGCATGCTTCTTTAGAATAATATGCCGCATGTGCTCAGCTAATTTGGTGAAGTTCTGAGCAGAGCAGACCATTTTTCAGTCATTTAAATGTCATTTTGCATAGGATATTATAGAGCATTTTTCACCTTTATAGCAGTTAAAGCGCCACCGATGGCCCGACGTCCATAAAAGTTTCCAAGCCTCTTTAGGATCAGGTGACGCATGTGCACGCCCGGTTTTGTGAGGTTGTATGCAAATCAGGCAGGAAGAGGGCCGCTTTTAGCCATTTCATGGGATTTGCCATAGAAAAACATCATTTTGACACCTTTTTGAACAGTTATAGCGCCACCAAGTGGCCAGTCGCCGCGTCCTTTTCAAGGCGACCACAGAATGAGCTCTTACACAGGTGCGCTGAGTTTGGTGAAAATATCTCGTTCCGTTCACGAGTTATAGCCAATTTAGTAAAAGGGGCTCCTCCCACTTGGAACGTTTTGGCGGCCCTTAGGGACCGTGAACCGAAATTTCCACTTTTTTTTGATAATTATTGACATTCAGACTCCATAGAATCTTGCTGCACTGGTTTGGTTCTGGCCGGGCCAAAAACCTAGGACTAGTTCGCAAAAGTAGGTTTTTGGAAAAACCCAAAATACCCGAAAATGTACCCAGGGTGACGAGCCAATCCGAGGCATGCATCTTGTCCGGCTCGAGCCAAGGATTCCAACGATGTAAGACACTTGAGCCTAGGCCTAACGGTTGAGGAGTTATGAGCCGTTTCGTACTTTTGGCCGCTGTAGCGCCACCTATGGGCCAATCGGGGCGTGCCTTGGTGACGTTGTAGGCGGTGTGAGTACTACCAGCCCCCAAAGTTTCAAAGCTCTACGACTTACGGTTCGTTCTGCCCGATCAGTTTTATGTCTGAATGTTGCATCATGGGAAAATTAACAATAACAATAGGGTTTCAGCACTGAAGTGCTTGAACCCCTAATAAGGGCCTAAAAAAGGGCCACAAAAAGGCCTCTAAAAAAAAAACCATAGGTTCTAGGCACTTGCCGCTTGCGCTGCTGCGTTCCAAAAACTTTATCAAGCCTTTTAACATGTGCCTCGGAGAGGAAAAAGTACGTTTTTTGCCCTTTTAGCTCATTTATCATGGAAATGTGGTGAATTATTTTTTTACCTTTTAAACTGTGACACCTCCACTGATGGCCCGATCTCCATAAAAGTTTGCATGCTTCTTTAGAATAATATGCCGCATGTGCTCAGCTAATTTGGTGAAGTTCTGAGCAGAGCAGACCATTTTTCAGTCATTTAAATGTCATTTTGCATAGGATATTATAGAGCATTTTTCACCTTTATAGCAGTTAAAGCGCCACCGATGGCCCGACGTCCATAAAAGTTTCCAAGCCTCTTTAGGATCAGGTGACGCATGTGCACGCCCGGTTTTGTGAGGTTGTATGCAAATCAGGCAGGAAGAGGGCCGCTTTTAGCCATTTCATGGGATTTGCCATAGAAAAACATCATTTTGACACCTTTTTGAACAGTTATAGCGCCACCAAGTGGCCAGTCGCCGCGTCCTTTTCAAGGCGACCACAGAATGAGCTCTTACACAGGTGCGCTGAGTTTGGTGAAAATATCTCGTTCCGTTCACGAGTTATAGCCAATTTAGTAAAAGGGGCTCCTCCCACTTGGAACGTTTTGGCGGCCCTTAGGGACCGTGAACCGAAATTTCCACTTTTTTTTGATAATTATTGACATTCAGACTCCATAGAATCTTGCTGCACTGGTTTGGTTCTGGCCGGGCCAAAAACCTAGGACTAGTTCGCAAAAGTAGGTTTTTGGAAAAACCCAAAATACCCGAAAATGTACCCAGGGTGACGAGCCAATCCGAGGCATGCATCTTGTCCGGCTCGAGCCAAGGATTCCAACGATGTAAGACACTTGAGCCTACGCCTAACGGTTGAGGAGTTATGAGCCGTTTCGTACTTTTGGCCGCTGTAGCGCCACCTATGGGCCAATCGGGGCGTGCCTTGGTGACGTTGTAGGCGGTGTGAGTACTACCAGCCCCCAAAGTTTCAAAGCTCTACGACTTACGGTTCGTTCTGCCCGATCAGTTTTATGTCTGAATGTTGCATCATGGGAAAATTAACAATAACAATAGGGTTTCAGCACTGAAGTGCTTGAACCCCTAATAAGGGCCTAAAAAAGGGCCACAAAAAGGCCTCTAAAAAAAAAACCATAGGTTCTAGGCACTTGCCGCTTGCGCTGCTGCGTTCCAAAAACTTTATCAAGCCTTTTAACATGTGCCTCGGAGAGGAAAAAGTACGTTTTTTGCCCTTTTAGCTCATTTATCATGGAAATGTGGTGAATTATTTTTTTACCTTTTAAACTGTGACACCTCCACTGATGGCCCGATCTCCATAAAAGTTTGCATGCTTCTTTAGAATAATATGCCGCATGTGCTCAGCTAATTTGGTGAAGTTCTGAGCAGAGCAGACCATTTTTCAGTCATTTAAATGTCATTTTGCATAGGATATTATAGAGCATTTTTCACCTTTATAGCAGTTAAAGCGCCACCGATGGCCCGACGTCCATAAAAGTTTCCAAGCCTCTTTAGGATCAGGTGACGCATGTGCACGCCCGGTTTTGTGAGGTTGTATGCAAATCAGGCAGGAAGAGGGCCGCTTTTAGCCATTTCATGGGATTTGCCATAGAAAAACATCATTTTGACACCTTTTTGAACAGTTATAGCGCCACCAAGTGGCCAGTCGCCGCGTCCTTTTCAAGGCGACCACAGAATGAGCTCTTACACAGGTGCGCTGAGTTTGGTGAAAATATCTCGTTCCGTTCACGAGTTATAGCCAATTTAGTAAAAGGGGCTCCTCCCACTTGGAACGTTTTGGCGGCCCTTAGGGACCGTGAACCGAAATTTCCACTTTTTTTTGATAATTATTGACATTCAGACTCCATAGAATCTTGCTGCACTGGTTTGGTTCTGGCCGGGCCAAAAACCTAGGACTAGTTCGCAAAAGTAGGTTTTTGGAAAAACCCAAAATACCCGAAAATGTACCCAGGGTGACGAGCCAATCCGAGGCATGCATCTTGTCCGGCTCGAGCCAAGGATTCCAACGATGTAAGACACTTGAGCCTAGGCCTGACGGTTGAGGAGTTATGAGCCATTTCGTACTTTTGGCCGCTGTAGCGCCACCTATGGGCCAATCGGGGCGTGCCTTGGTGACGTTGTAGGCGGTGTGAGTACTACCAGCCCCCAAAGTTTCAAAGCTCTACGACTTACGGTTCGTTCTGCCCGATCAGTTTTATGTCTGAATGTTGCATCATGGGAAAATTAACAATAACAATAGGGTTTCAGCACTGAAGTGCTTGAACCCCTAATAAGGGCCTAAAAAAGGGCCACAAAAAGGCCTCTAAAAAAAAAACCATAGGGTCTAGGCACTTGCCGCTTGCGCTGCTGCGTTCCAAAAACTTTATCAAGCCTTTTAACATGTGCCTCGGAGAGGAAAAAGTACGTTTTTTGCCCTTTTAGCTCATTTATCATGGAAATGTGGTGAATTATTTTTTTACCTTTTAAACTGTGACACCTCCACTGATGGCCCGATCTCCATAAAAGTTTGCATGCTTCTTTAGAATAATATGCCGCATGTGCTCAGCTAATTTGGTGAAGTTCTGAGCAGAGCAGACCATTTTTCAGTCATTTAAATGTCATTTTGCATAGGATATTATAGAGCATTTTTCACCTTTATAGCAGTTAAAGCGCCACCGATGGCCCGACGTCCATAAAAGTTTCCAAGCCTCTTTAGGATCAGGTGACGCATGTGCACGCCCGGTTTTGTGAGGTTGTATGCAAATCAGGCAGGAAGAGGGCCGCTTTTAGCCATTTCATGGGATTTGCCATAGAAAAACATCATTTTGACACCTTTTTAACAGTTATAGCGCCACCAAGTGGCCAGTCGCCGCGTCCTTTTCAAGGCGACCACAGAATGAGCTCTTACACAGGTGCGCTGAGTTTGGTGAAAATATCTCGTTCCGTTCACGAGTTATAGCCAATTTAGTAAAAGGGGCTCCTCCCACTTGGAACGTTTTGGCGGCCCTTAGGGACCGTGAACCGAAATTTCCACTTTTTTTTGATAATTATTGACATTCAGACTCCATAGAATCTTGCTGCACTGGTTTGGTTCTGGCCGGGCCAAAAACCTAGGACTAGTTCGCAAAAGTAGGTTTTTGGAAAAACCCAAAATACCCGAAAATGTACCCAGGGTGACGAGCCAATCCGAGGCATGCATCTTGTCCGGCTCGAGCCAAGGATTCCAACGATGTAAGACACTTGAGCCTAGGCCCGACGGTTGAGGAGTTATGAGCCATTTCGTACTTTTGCCCGCTGTAGCGCCACCTATGGGCCAATCGGGGCGTGCCTTGGTGAGGCTGTAGGCGGTGTGAGTACTACCAGCCCCCAAAGTTTCAAAGTCTCTACGACTTACGGTTCGTTCTGCCCGATCAGTTTTACATGGAGAATGTTGCATGATGGGAAAATTAACAATAACAATAGGGTTTCAGCACTGAAGTGCTTGAACCCTAATAATAAAAATCAGTACAATACAATAGGTTTTCAGCACTTCGTGCTTGAACACCTAATAAAAATCAGTACAAAAACAATAGGTTTTCAGCACTTCGTGCTTGAACACCTAAAATCAGTACAATTACAATAGGTTTTCAGCACTTCGTGCTTGAACACCTAATAATTAAAGCTGCAAGCAGCATTTAGCGGTGTTCAAGCAGTTAAGGCATTTAAGATTTTTAACCACACAAGCATCAAAAGACATTAAGTTTTATGTAGCAAGCATTTAACCACTGACATCATAGATGGAATAGACCATGTTTTAGCATGATTTACCATGATATACCACATTTTAGTGTGATTTTTCATGATTTACCATGTTCCAGTATGATTTACTACGTCCTAGGATGATTTACCATAGAGCAGTGGTTCCCAAACCTGTCCTGAAGGACCCGTTTTCTCTGTCTCTCTAATCAATCACACCTGATTCAACTCATCAGCTCATTAACCTATGTGATTATGAGCTGATGAGTTGAATCAGGTGTGTTTGATTAGGGTTCCCAACACTGTCATAGAGTACCGTGATTCTAGCATGATTTACCATAGTTTATCATGATTTACCACATTGCTAGCATTGATGTGAAGTGTCAGTACAAATGAAGTGATAAACTCTGTCAAAATATGATTGTGTTATAATAGTAATTGTTATACAAGTGATTTTATAGTGTCTAAATATGAATGCACCTGTTAAAAGACTTCATTAATAAGTAGAATGAGCCAATAAGTGGTCTTCTACTGCCCTCTGCTGGCCACTTTCATTTTGACAGGCTTGATTTTCACCAGTATTCTGCAAACCAGTTTTTCCATTTTAACTCCCTTATGCAAGCTTACACACACACACACACACACACACACACACACAAAATCATTATGAAAATATATTTGAATGGTATTTCATACGTGTAACCCTTATTACGGGGTAGTAATAATGTACATAGGTGTAGTAGTCTAAAGTAGTCCTAGAGGTTATGTTTAATATGAATTTGGACCAGAATCAGAAAACGCTAAATTGTTAAGAGCCTGAGAATTGAATGCCAATAAAAGGAATACCACACCAGAATGACAGTTTACAAAACCTGTATTAATTATACAGGGCTGGCACATACATATAAGAACACATTTATGAAAAATAACAAACTAAAATAATAAAGTGCGCACAAAAACAAAAACCTTTTTTTCAGTTTCTTTGAGCTCAGTTTGTCCTCGGTTCCACTTGCCTTTATTGACAAGAGTTCAGTTTTCACCGTTGGGGCCCTTTTTTTCCAGTTGTGTTAGTGTTTGTCCTACCACCACGAAGATGAAGATGATCCTGGTAATCTGTCTAAAGTCAGAGTCACAAACACGTCTGGCTCGCCACCCAGCCACCCGGACTGGGAATCTTTGAATCTCTGGGAGAACGCCTGGAACGTCTGGATCTGTATCACTCCGTGGAAAGGATCTCTGCACGATGTTTCCAACTCTTTACCAAAACCTGACCTATAAATAAGGCCAAATCATTTCTCTCAATTACCATTCAGTGAATAAATGGACTGCTACAGGCTACTATAAAATAAAATGAGATAATATTTCAGTACACCGATAACACAATTTCAAAATCTCTCTCTCGTTGTACAACAGCTCTTATGTTTCTTCTCAGGTATCAAAACTATATGAATTTATCTCCAGTATCAAAAGTACATTTACATCAGAAATTACATCCTTCATAAAAACACACATTTCTAATTCAAGTTTTATGAAACCTTAGTAACATTAGCAGTATGAAGAATAAAACTGCATGAATTGCATGTAAACATTGATCAACTTGTATTACTTTAAATTAGATGCATTAAGGCATTAGCGTGCTTATTTATCCCCCTCTGCACCGGTAACAGTGGAAAGAATGCACTAAAAATTTACCTCTCTAACCTCCAGTAAACACAATTGAATCCACAATTTTTAACATCATTATTTAACAAACTAACTATTTAGCAACAGTATGGAAAGGTAACATTTCTTTTTATAACCCACAAACAAAATAAGTAGTTGGTTTCACAGGCATTAACCAGTATTTCGCTATCCTATTGTGGCTAAATACCTAAATTTAGATTAACCTAAATGCTAGCGATCTCAGAGGCCTAGCGCTAGATAAACAACTCACCATTTCAGCGGAATTCACTGCCTTTAGCTCCGTGACAACAGTGGATTCAGGTACAGCTCGCTTTAACACTCTATATTACAACAAGGTATAGTCAGCATAAGCAATAATGATTACAGAACTTGTTTAATTCTCTCCATGTCGTTTTTATCGTCTTACCAAGTGGATAACACAGCCTCCTATTCTCAAGTGCAGGCGCCAAAAGAACGTGCAGTGACGCAAAACTAGAGGCGTAACTGTAACGGAGCCTAGCTGGCAGCTGATTGGTCAGCTCACTGTCTCACAGAGCTCACCCATTTGCTCACTTACAAGTCCATCAAAGATACGAAAATAAGTTAACCCTTTTGTGACTGGGTTAGACAGCTAAATAGTGTTTCTCATTATTAAGCCTGGCTTTTGTTTGATTAGTGTTCCCAACACTGCCATAGAGTACCGTGATTCTAGCATGATTTACCACATTGCTAGCATTGATGTGAAGTGTCAGTACAAATGAAGTGATAAACTCTGACAAAATATGATTGTTATAATAGTAATTGTTATACAAGTGATTTTATAGTGTCTAAATATGAATGCACCTGTTAAAAGACTTCATTAATAAGTAGAATGAGCCAATAAGTGGTCTTCTACTGCCCTCTGCTGGCCACTTTCATTTTGACAGGCTTGATTTTCACCAGTATTCTGCAAACCAGTTTTTTCCATTTTAACTCCTTTATGCAAGCTTACACACACACACACACACACACACACACACACAAAATCATTATGAAAATGTATTTGAATGGTATTTCATACATGTCTTTGCAAACTATTAATCAGATTATTCAGAATTTATTCAGAAACATAGGACTACACACACATTCTGTTGTAGATACAGAGATTTGAACTATGTCTAATTCAGGATTCACATTTGTCAATGTGACAGAATTGTCAATAGTGATACTTCAATAGATGAAATTTGACTTAATGTGATTGTAAATGTTAAAATAGTAACTTTATAAAGTCTAAATAGTAATTTTGTCACACTACTCAAGTATAATTCATATTTTAAACAGCAGGGGGCAGTAAAATACTACTTATTGGCTTAATATGCCATTATATTCATTTAATTTTCTCATTTTTAACTGTTATAGAGGCAAATTTTTTCCGATCTGTTTGAAATTTTTCATGATTGTTTGGAGTCATATGGCACATGTTCTGACTTGTTTTTAAGAAGATCTGAGCATTCATTGAAGAGATATAGGCTTTTGGGGACACTAGGTCATGGCTACATTGTGAAGTGACCCTATTATAGCCATCCAAATGAAGTTGTTCAACTTTTTCTGATAATTATTGATCTAGAGAGTCCAGAGAATTGTACTGCACTTGTTTTGAACATTATGATATGAACATTACATGATAATAAATGGAAAACACCATTTACAGCAAATACAGGCAATTTACCATAGGAAATACATTGTTTCAAAGCTTTTTAACAGTTATAGCGCCACCTATGGTCCGATCTCCATAAAATTTGGCATGCTTTTTAAGGATGTTATGTCACATATGCTCACCAATTTTTGTGAAGTTCTGAGTTTTCGTATAGCATTTATAGGCTTTTGACTATATTTTGCCACGCCCATTTTATAAATGACCCTGTTATAGCCAAGCAAATGCCAAATTTCAACTTTTTTTGATAATTATTGATCTGGAGAGTCCAGAGAATTGTCCTAGACTGGTCTGGTTCCGATCGGGCGAAAAACCAGGGACTAGTTCGCAAAAGTAGGTTTTTAACATATTCGTGAATATTTAATGAACGGTTTGATTGACAGCAATGGTTCTAGAGGCAAAGTTGTTCAGCATGAGGAGATCTATCGACTGATATGCATATTGTGGGGATGTGTGCAACACCACGTGATTACAGAGCCGTAAAACTCGTTAGCGCCAACTAGTGGCCGATTTCTTTCAAAACTCTTACAGACCTCTTGGGCCATGAGTTGAACATGCCCATTGAGTTTCGTTCCGATCGGCCTCCGTTAACCTTGTTTAAAAGGTGCTCAAACTTCATTGGCCGATGGCGGCCATGTTTTTTGAGATATGCCAATATCCTTTTACAAGTACATGGCACCTTGGACCAAGACACTGCATACCAATTTTCAAGTCAATCGGACTAACGGTCAGGTGGCCACACCCCTTTTTATGTTTTTTTCATGTTATAGCGCCATCTAGTGTCCGATCGTCGCGATTTTTTTACTGTAACCTCAGAATGAACTCATTCACATGTGTACCGAGTTTGGTGAAGCTATCTCATTTCCTTCTCGAGTTATAGCCATTTTAGTAAAATAGGCTCCGCCCACAACGTTC